>JASPKZ010000004.1:4290000-4902500 GCA_030220185.1 Diploptera punctata
TCCGGGATATGTAGCCGTGGTCTACAACTGGTGTTTTTTCCAGGCGTTTCTTCCTCAACTGCTGAGGGCATCTTCAGTGGCGAGTGTTTCTAGGTGGTGTTCCCTTGTCGTAGACTCGACTGAGAATTCTGTGACATTCTGCCGCTCATTCACAGTCGAGTCTACGACAAGGGAACATCACGTAGGACTGGTCACTGAAGATGCCCTCTGCAGTTGAGGGAGAAACGTCTGGCCACATAGCCCGGAATCTTTTAATATTGATAATAGTTATTATTATACAAAATAAAACAAAACAATACATAATACTAAAATCAATTAAATTGCAAATTAATTAATTACTATAAATTAATATTTATTTTAAATTATGTAGAAATCATAATAATTATACTTTTTTACGCATTCATTCATTCACTAATGATTGTTCTTATTTCCCGCGTCTTGTTTGAAAATCTGCGCACGTATATATATATATATATATATATATATATATATATAGAGCCTGCCCTACACTCGTTTTAATTAAATTATAGCATTATATAAAGAGTAAATTAGTATAATCTGTATAAAATTACGCTTAATTCATGCTTATAGTAGTACTGCTATATTAAAAAACTCAGAAGTCACTTGGATTTCATTTAAATCTACTCTAATATTTAATTTAAACGAGTAAACTTATTTACTTACTTACTCACTGGCACTAACGAACCCGTAGGTTCATGGACGCACGGACATAAGCTCTCCATACAACCCTATCCCGAGCTAATGCTCTCCAATCATTTCCCGTATAATCTAGTTCCTTCAAATCATAGATAATGTTATTTTCCCACCCCATTCTTGGTCTACCAACTGGGCGTTTTCCCTCTGGCTTACCTACAAGAAGCTTCCATGCACTTTTTCATTCCCCATACGCGCAACATGTCCTGCCCATAGCAGTCTATGAGACTTAACTGTTCTTATTATATCTGGCTTCCAATAAAGACCATGTAGTTCATTGTTATGTAGTCTTCTCCATTCACCTGTCTGTTCATCTCTCTTTGGTCTAAAAATTTTCCTAAGAACTTTATTCTCAAAAACTCGTAATCTCATTTCCTCCCTTAAAGTAAGAGTCCATGTTTCGCACCCATATAATATAACTGGTAGAATAATAGTTTTTTATATTTTCAATTTAACGTTTTTTGAAAGGAGTTGGGACATCAAGAGTCTCTGCAATGCATAATAGCACGCATTTCCAGAATTGAGCCCATGTTTATTTAAACGAGTAGGCCTATATACAGTATATTAAAAAAAATATGTTTACAATGTTATTTAATTCATGCTCATGGTAGAACTATTTTATTGTTTTTAATAATACAGTGTGCGATTATTTGTTTATATCATTGGCGATTAAAACATTATATTTTTAATTCTTTATACATTTGTAGGGTTATGGGTATGTTCCTATATTTTGTTCATTATTTCCTTTGCATAACCCCATTACTACAACTGATGCTAACTTATTTACTCACTGGCACTATCGAACCCGTAGGTTCATGGCCGCGCGGACATAAGCTCTCCATAGATCCCTATCCTGAGCTAATGCTTTCCAATCATTCCCTGTATAATCTACTTCCCTCAAATAATATTTAATGTTATTCTCCCACCTCATTCTTGGTCTACCAACTGGGCGTTTTCCTTCTGGCTTTCCTACAAGTAGCTTCCATGCAAGTCTTTCATTCCCTATACGTGCAACATGTCCTGCCCACCGCAGTCTACACAACTGATGCTACTACTACTATTAATGATGATGATGATGATATCAATAACATGACAGATTATTAAGAATATATCTACACATACATAAGTTAATTTAACCAACGACCACACACTGTGTCAGAACTATAACTTCAAGTAACTGGAGGGAGAAATTCGGAAAATGTATAAGACTTAAAAAACGAAATGTAGCAAGAAATGTAAAGAAGATTATAAAAGATAATCAAATGCCATAAGTTTAGTTAAGTTAGTAGAACAACTCTTCTATTTCTGTGCAACGTTCTGTTAATCCAGGCAACACTTGAATGAAAGATAATCGCACAAGTTCAAACAAAATATTCCGACTTAAAAAAATTAATGACTACTGAAACAGTTTTTATTTTATGAGGACGATATTTCTAACTTTTAAACTAAGCATCAGTGACCTCCCATTGAGAATATTAAAATCATATGTATAAAAGTTCTGGCTTGTTGAAAGTTACCAAAATGTGTTTATATATATATATATATATATATCCATCCACAGTATCCACAGTAATTCTGCCCGAAGGCAGGTCCTTCACTGCAATCATAGCATTTTCATGCTATACTTGCAGCTTTACTAGGGAATTGTGTAGGTGTGGTAGCTTCCCGTTGCTTTCCACACCGGTGAAGGATGATGATATGATAATGATAATGGTAAGGATGATAATGATAAGGATGATGGCCATATGATTTTGGCCATATGATTTTCGGGGACAGTTTGGGCCTTAAAGTTTTCCTGACATTTGTCTTACAGGTGAGGAAAAACCCCGATAAAAACCTCACCTAGAAAAACTGCCCCGACCGGGGATCGAACCCGGGCCCGCTGCGTGACAAGGCAGCACGCTACCTAGACCATAGCGGTGGATATATATATATATATATATATATAATTCTACAGTCAAAAAATAAATCGAACTGAACAGAAAAGCCACATGGTCTGAAACAAAGTGGTCAAAATGTATTTGCTTTTAGTTATTTAAGCCATGTTTGGTTAAAAACATAATGTGAAATTTGTAAATGAAATGGCATCCAATTCATTCCGATTTTACAGATGATAGAACATACTTTTTAATGTATTTATTCAGACATTAACATTCTTGCTGATACTCTAGGAGAAATGAGTTGAATTGATGGGTACGCCTATCAACTATTACTTTAAGTGTGAAATAAAATCGTTGAGAGATGGTATTAAACTGGTCTCAAAATTCATCAAATTTGCAATTTTTTTGTCTTACTTTAAAGTTTCATAATAACTTGCATTACTAACACAGTGTGTGATATCCAAGAATATGTGTAAGAAAATTGCAAATATATCTGCATGATTTTACAATATGTGCCCAAAGATTTCATTAGATTTTTATTTTCTTTTAATGGTGGAGTTTTTATGAAAGTCAAATAAATAAATACATGCTTGCTCTATATATTCTTTCATAATTTAGAGAATGTAGGCTATCCTGCAAATAATAACAATTTTCGAAAATTTGCTGTATTTTATTAATATGGATACATACGAGTTCGGTTTGTCAGTTACACGCTTGTTATATATAGTATGAATTCGGTACGGAATTCAGAAAGGTAAAATAGTAATTTCCTCTTTGTTTCTAGCTTTATTACACTAGCCCTCGTAAGTGGATTCTGAAAACATCGAACTCCTTTTGGACGATCTTCTATGGCCTGTGAGTGCGCACTTTTTCTTGTTACTTCACTTTATGAGTATTTATTTACTCTTGTCATGCACATACACCTAGGCTGGACTGTCTAGTTTGTCTGGTTTTCTCAGTTATTTCATTTCCCACGACGGTTCGAAACCGCTATTGGGAATGGTTAATACTAACACCGCCTAGCTTGCGAACACACTAATTTTATTATTGGCTAAGGTTATATTATTGGAGGCATCACTATTTTCTTGCGAGTCCTCCTTTTTCATACGAGTAGTGTGATTGTATTCTTGTACAATGCTGTGTGGAAGCCATATTTTACGTCTCAGGGATAAAGCCCACCAAATTGTTAATTTTTGCAAATGATTTTATTTAATAAATGCAGTGGACTATATTTATAATTAACAAAGCGCAAATTGTGAACATTAACAAACTAACTCACCGGCACTATCTAACCCGTAGGTTCATGGTCTCCATACATCCCTATCCTGAGCTAACGTTTTCTAATCATTCCTGTATAATCTACTTCCCTCAAATCACAGTTAATGTTATTCTCCCATCTTATTCTTGGTCTATCATCTGGACATTTTCCTTGTGGTTTTCCTACAAGAAGTTTCCATGCTCGTCTTTCATTCCCAATCGTGCCACATGTCCTGCCCATCGAAGTCTAAGAGACTTAACTGTTTTTATTATATCTGGATTCCTATAAATACCATGTAGTTCACTGTTATGTATAGTCTTCCCATTCACCTGTCTGTTCATCTCTCTTTGGTCCAAAAATTTTCCTAAGAACTTTATTCTCAAATACTCGTAGTCTCCTTTCGTCCCTTAAAGTAAGAGCCCATGTTTCGCATCCATATATTAATTTCAATTATTTTGAATAAGTGAAATAATTAACTAATAGATCGGTTTTAGATGTAGTGTAAGTGCACCTATTTAAAGAAGATGCGAATAAACTAATATTGGGTATGTGTATATTCGTCACATCAAAGTAATTAAAGAACTTAAAATACTGAACTACCAGCTTCGGGTTTTTAAACAAATATGAAGTTGTTCTGGGACCCAGTGATCACGACCAAATAAATTCATTCATACAAAATTAAGAAAGTTCAAAACTTTCAATATTTGCGCTCCTTATCGCAGGAAAATGGAACATCAAATTAAGAAATATTTATACCAAGAAAGATGAGCAAATGGAATGTTAAAATAATTGCTGTGAAGTAGAAATATTTTATTAAAACAAAGAAAATAATTTTAAAACAGTAACGGAGAGTTGTGATGTTTTATGGGGCGGAAATTAGACAATACCTACAGTAGGCTAGAGGAGAGCCGTATAATTAGACTTATTTGGATGATCAACTAGAAAGACAAAAGGACAAAATGAAGTAAAAAAAACTAACGTATATATAAGACGTATAAAAATGAAGAATGTATAAATAAGACGTATCATAAATATAGAATAATTATGTAGTAGAAGTGATATACAAAAAAATATATGTTGAATGAATTGGGAGTAATAAAAATGAAAGGCGACCAAGGGAAATAATGCAATGAACACTAGGTAGAAGAAACGAAAAAAATACCAAATGGAAAACGGATAAATGGAGCAAGAATGTGTAAGGAACTGAAATACCTAAATTACGCAAATGGGTTGGACTAGCAACAATGAAAAAAGAAGATATTACAGTGGACATAGGCCTATACGGAGTATGTACTATTTTTAACTTTAACTTTGATTGAGGGTAAGCTACAGTATAGTATAAGGCCATAAATATATACAAATTATAAACGAAAGAAAATCCATAAATATTTTATAAATAATAATTATAGAGTAGGTTTAACAGTAAACTTATTCAATTCATATCACTTGATGATCTCCTACGAATTGAGCTGGGTTAAATTATCTGGAACTCTTAGAATATCCCTAAAATATTTAAAAGATAATGTCGGATCGGGACTTTAATATCAAGTAGGTGCTTTGGTGTATTTCAATAGGAGTAGGCTACGTTTCGGCACCGGGTAGGCACTTAAAATAAATTCGTGGCATAAGAAAAACAACGAACCAAAGCTGATTGAAGTGATTCCTGTCACTGGTTAATAGATGACAGTATATGAAATCATGTTGATATCATGACGCATTTCCTCGCTTAGTTATTTTATTAATCAGATAGCTCTACTACTATAATAATAATAATAATAATAATAATAATAATAATAATAATAATAATAATAATAATAATAATAATAATAATACTTTATTTATTCTGGCAGAGTTAAAGCCATAAGGCCCTCTCTTCCACTCAACCAGCACAAATACAAATAAATATTCGACAAATATAGATATACACTATACTAATTATAAACAGTTAAAGATACAATAAATGTAGCAATGTAAATTTCATGTACAAACAACATTTTATAGGGTAATAACAATAATGATACGATAATAATAATAATAATAATAATAATAATAATAATAATAATAATAATAATAATATAAATATGATACATTATACGGGAAACACCAATTAATATATATATATATATATATATATATATAATCTTACACTGGATAATAATGAAGTCGAGTTTAGAGCAAATATAAATTTAGATTTCTTTTAAAAGATGCCAATGTCCGGCAGCCCCTTATTTCTTGTGGTAGGGAATTCCAGTTGCGAGAAGTGGAGATGGTATATGACATGGAGTGATGTGATGTCCTATGTTGCGGTATATTAAGTAAGAGACTATGTTGTGATCTTGTGTTTAAGTTATGGTTTTAGGATAGATACTGGAAACGGGATGATAAATAATTGGGAATCGAGGTATGTAGGATCTTAAATAGGAGAATTAGACAGTGCGATTTTCTTCTCTCTTTTAGATGTAGCCATGACAATTCGTGGAATAATGGAGAAATGTGATCGTATTTTCGAAAATTAAATATGAATCTGATACACATATTATGGACACGCTGCAGTTTGTCCGACAATCCGTCACTTATGTCAGTTAGTAGAACGTTACAGTAGTCAAAATGCGGCATCACTAAAGTTTGGATTAAAATTCTTTTAAGAGTTGTAGGAAGAAAAATGTTTAAGTCGCTTTAGGGAATGCATTATGGAGAAGATCCTTTTAGATGTTTGTTTTACTTGCACATGCCAATTTAAATTAGAATCTAAGTAAAATCCCAAGTTTTTAACGACGTCGGTATAAGGAATTTGTTCATTATCTAATATGACAGCCGGCATATTGCCATTGTTTATGAGGTGTAATAGCCTTGGATGTCCGATAATTATTGCTTGCGTTTTGTTTACATTTAGTTGCTATTCAGATGATTTCACGAGACCGAGTGGATTCTGTTCGAGGCCTATAATAAACAATTCTGTGCTATATTTGAGAATCGAACGCCCGACTTCTAGAATGTCAGTCACACTCGCTAATAGTAACTTACAGCACAGATGCGTTTAATTGATAGTTCATTCTACTTAATTCTTCTTTAATTGAAGAATCTTAGAAGTCACAGTATAATAAGTTTTTATAAAGGTTTGCGTTGCAAATTAGAGTTGCGTCGTTCTCTTTCGGAAGTTCTTGTAATCATTTGCTTGGTTAATTTCTATAATACTCCTAGTGAATGTATATATGTTAAAGTTCAAACGACTCAGCTGAGATATATATCATTTTTTCAACTGATCTTTGCCTGTTGCTGCGGTATTTAAAAAGATCGAGCGCTTGATATTAAGGCCCTGCTGGATAAAAACAAAACCATATACGATTGATGCTGTCTATATAATGAACGCTATTCCCTCCTCCCTACACATTTCTCGGTATCAGCCTTCCAACAGCAATTAACATTAACTTGAAAAATTCTCTTCCATTTCCCTTTTTATTTTTAACCTACTTGCTCTTGCTGAATGTATTCCCTTATATATTTTCTCCCTCCCTGTTTTTGAAGGAGTGGATTTATTTCATAAAATCAAGACACCGAGAAGATTGTTTTCCTTTTAAATAAAGGATGATGGATTCCTTTCAGAAATAGCATGTGCCATTTTTAAGCTAATGGGTACCACCCTTTAGTCTGACGATGAATTATTAATTCATATACACGTCGTAGTCCGTAATATAATATTTTAATGGTAGACTTGGCAATATTAAAAGTGGTAAAATTGAAAGTATATTTTGCTTATTTTATTAATATTAAAGAGTAATAGGGCCTATATCTACTTCGAGGAATGTATGCCCATTAAATGAATTGCAGATTTAAAGAGAAATCTGAAATAAAAAAAAGACTGAATTTAATTCAATACGCTTTATTAGGTATTTGTTCAAAAGTTGATGTTAAGACTACAATAATTACACCTTCATTCTTTATCATAAATAACAGGTAATAATTAGTTATTTAATTTTAATAAAACACTCAAAGCAGCAAAGTGTTATATATATGTTGTGGAAAGCAACACGAAGCTACCTCACCTATAATTCCCTAGTAAAGCATAACATGAAAATGCTATTATTGCAGTGAAATACCTGCCCTAGGGCAGAATTACTATGGACATATATGTATTCAGCCGCGGTGGACCAGTGGTTATGCTGCTAGCCTCTGGTCACGAGGGTTACGGGTTCAATTCCGGCCGCGATCGAGAGGGTCTTTTTTTTTTTAGGATGAAAAATCCAAAAAGCAAGTCCTCAAGGAGAGATTTTAAGCCGTGGCTCCCGAGTCTGAAGATTTTCAGGTTTGTAAAATATCCTTAAGCCTGAACAAAATTTACCCATCTCTCACATCCTGATAACAGTTGCCTGCTAGATGTCTCATTATGTCGGTGTGTTGACCGCATGCTAGTCATGACATCTTTGGGCAAATAAGATAACTAAAATGAACTTGATCCACAAACTCCTGACAAAGGTGAGGCTATGGCTCAACAATGGGCTACGCCATTAATCACACACACACACACACACACACACACATATATATATATATATATATATATATATATATTCCATTCCATAGTAATTCTGCCCGAGGGCAGATCTTTCACTGCAATCATAGTATTTTCATGCTATGCAGCTTTACTATTGTACTGTAAGTGTGGTAGCTTCTCGTTGCTTTCCACACCGGTGAAGGATGATGGTGATAATGATAAGGATGATGATGGCAGGATGATTTTCGGGGACCGTTGGGCCCTAGGCTTCCTGACATTTGTCTTACAGGTGAGAAAAAAACCCGAAAAAACTCACCCAGGAATCTGCCCCGACCGGGAATCGAACCCGGGCCCGCTGCGTGAAACGGGGCAGCACGCTACCTCGAGGCCACAAGAACTATATATATATATATATATATATATATATATATACAATGGGAACATAGTATTTAAATAAGTATTGTTAATTATGTCGCCATTTGAAAAACACTAGATTTGGAAATAGTAATCTGATTCATATAATAATTAAAATTTCAGAAGATGTGTATAGTGATGTTGAACTCATTGCAGTATTAATATTAATGTTTGAAAATGAATGTCGTTGTGTTTTGGAGTTGTCATAGCGTAACAGAAATTGAAAATATTCATGCATAATTATGATATCAATTTCAAGAATTTCCGTAAGCAAAAAAAGCACATGACAACCAATGAGAATCTCCGGAAACAAAGTAATAATTGTATGAAGCATTACGATTTGTAATGCATTGTTACGAACTGCGACAATACTCGAAAGTTTATGTAGTGCAAAAAAGTATATAATTTGAGGTAAAGTAATAATGATCTTCTGTTTTTTTTTATCCATTCTCTCATTTTATAGGTATTTGACTTTCCCCACATCACCTAGGCCTTAGAGTGGCTCGACCTGTCAAGAGGGGGAGATTAAACTTTGAATCATACAAATAGCCTACTTCTTTGACCACGCAAGGACGTGGAGAGCCTCCCAGAATGAGTGATCAGCACAATCCAGGGTCTCCTCCGAGAAAGCAGAACATTTTATGACGAAACACTCCATTTACTCACACATTCATGGTAAAAATTGCGGATATGATAATGATGACCAGATGATTCTCGGAGACCGTTTAGGTCTTAACTTTCCTGACATTTGTCTTTTAGATGAAGAAAAACACCGGAAAGAACTATCAGCGAGAAAACATTTCCAACCGAGAATCGGATTTCGTGTACAAGAAGTAATGATCTCCGTACTAAAATAAAAAAAAAACTCTAGTGAATTTAATTTAAACTATTCAAAATTTTAAATCTGAGAATCACAATTAACAGAATGTTAGGCCTTCTGGTATAATATAATTATATTATATACTTTACATCTTGATTTGGATAGTTAGACATTATATAATTCATCAGGATTCTATTAACTGACTTGGCATAGGCCAATCTGTAAAATCATGAGCTGCAGAAATGCGCTAGTAATTTATAATAGTTATGTAAAATATATCTACTCTTTACACTAAACACAGTATATTTACAATCTGCTTTAGGTAGTTTGTCGGTGTGTTGACCGCATGCCATTCTAGACATCTATGGACAAATAAATTGACTTAAAATTAATTTGGTATAGTAACTCCTTGCAAAGGAGAGACTATGGCTCAACATTGGGCTACGCCATTATAGATAGATAGATAGATTAGGTGGTTTACCTATTTTTATCTATTTTAATAAATAGAGGTGTAAGACAAGGGTGTAGTTTATCACCTACTCTTTTTAATCTATATATTAATCACATCATCCAAAATTGGAAAAGTATTGTTAATATAGGTTAAAGAATGGACAGTTTTAAAATATTAAATGTTTAATGTATGCTGACGAAGTGGTTATTATTCAAGAAAATGAAAATAATTTGCAGTACTCTTTACATCATTTAAATCAGTTAAGCCAAGAATATAATTTTAAAATATCAAAAGAAAAAACAAAAATAATGGCATTTTGGGGAAAAGAACATAAGCTAAGATCAAAAATTGTAATAGACAACAAACCTCTGGCACAAGTAACAAATTTCAATTATTCGGCTTGTAATTTTACTATAAACACAAAAACTGAATGAGACATAAATATGAAAATGTCGAAATTTCAAATGATATGCGGAACCATGCATAAACCATTAAAGAATAAAACAAGAAGAGATACTAGATTGAAGTTTTATAAAACACTAGCTAATACCCGGCGAGCGCTGTTACTCCTAAATAAATGTTAATGTGTTTTTACCACCAGCCGTGCGCTGTTATACTCTAATTTTTTGTAGAGTTTTTTTTAAATATTCAATTCTGTTTACACCACTTTGTATATTTGTTATGGTTTAGGCAGCGTAAGCCATTTATGCGTCAAAATAGGGACTTTATTTCACGTTTTTCACTACAAAGGGTGATTTTAGGGGTGAAATGGTTGAATATTACAACTCTCTTATAGCCTATGTTCATTCCCGGAATCTCCTGAACATTTTTCAAAAAGCACCATCTCAATCGGATGAACGGTATTGCAGAGCACGCTTGCCCGGCAATCTACTTGTCCCGATCTTCTTGGTATCAATAAAAAAAACTCAAAGCGCCACAGGCCTAGAAGACTTCTGGCTGACTTGCTGGCTGTTGGCCTCACATCCTCATTTGTTAATCACAGAGGTATACGACCATCTATCCAGTGTAGGGTGACATGAGGTCAGCATGTCGGATCATCCAGCCGTTATAGCTGATATTCTCAACCTGGAGACGCTACATATTGTAGCTATCAAAATGCCTCACGATGCTGGGTGGGCACCGCACAGTGGGCCAGATACGAAATCTAGCTGGAAAAAAAGTATTTTACTAACTCTCGCCAATTCATCTTTCTTCACTCTACAATTATTGCCAGATTACTGTTCTTCACTTATCTGCAAAGGAGGGTAGAATTCTAAAATTTATGTTGACAATATAAACATCAGAATTTGCCGATAGTTAAGAACTCATCTGGTATGCATCCCAGTTGTGTACCGGTCCGTAGAAATAAATACATTTTGCATTAAAGTTCAGTGAGTTATTCTTCTTATTCTATATGGATACTTTTCCTCGAGGTTTGTACTTTTCATTGATATATTTAGCATGTATCTATACATCCAGATATTGTGTTAAATAAACGTGCAATCACACCTTCGAAACACTATAAAATGTACACAATCGTTTTACTTTAAATTGAGCTACGAAAAAAAAAACAGTTGTGAACAGTAGTACACATTTTAGTTAGAAATATAGGGTGATTTATGGACTTCAATTCCCGCACAATAACACGTGTGCAAATTATTGCGTTTTTTGTAATTAGCTTTTTCATTAGAGGAGGCGACCGGCAGCTGAGGCCTATCTTCGCGCGCAGATAATTGTTTGATTTAATATATGAAGAAAAGTGATCGATAGAGGCAATAAGTGGTCCTCTATTAATAAATTACAGTTAACGGGATGATCGGAAGAATATTTTAAAAATTAAATTAAAACATGTTTTTAAATCGAATTTCTAAAACATAGGAAGTTGTGCGACAGAAAAAAAAAAGTTATATTTCTACTAATATTCTGATTGGCTAAAAGTAAATGTAAACTTTCTCGTTATTAAGAATTTAGAACACTGATGGTCGTTGGAAAATCTTGTTCCATATCCTTATGGAATTGTAAGACCCAAAATATCTTTCGAAGAGGCTGGAATAAAACAAACAAAAAATGCTTATTTCCGCTGAAATATCTGTCTTGGGAAAGGTAGCATAAGAAATTTGCTTCCCCAGAAGCATTATAGGGTGGATAAAATATCACAACCTATCTTTTTAACACCAAGTCTCATGTTAATATATCGACATATTGACACTTTATTGTCACAAAAGACAATGCCTCGTTCGACATAGAAGATAGGGGAGTTGAGCGGGGTGATTTGTAATGTTTATTATTATTTTGAAGCTATTTTTGTGGTTTTTTTGAGTAATGTCTTTAAAACATCAGCAGTATCCCGTTTACCATATGACCAAAGTGATATTTCTGTTGCAAGAGCAAGTTCATCGCGAGAGAATTCCTGCTAAAGTGAACTTTTATTTTATTCCAGCCTCTTCGAAAGTTATTTTGGGTCTTCCAATTCCATAAGCAGATGGAACAGAATTTTCCAACGACTGTCATTGTTCTAAATTAATTCTTCATAACGGGAAAGTTAATATCCACTCCTAGCCAATCAGCATATTTTATTAGATTTTTTCTCGCGCACAACTTCGTACGTTTGAGAAAACCGTCTTTCAAAAAAATATTGATTTTTAATATCATTTAAAACAACCCCCTAATTTGTTTACTAAATGATAACTTATTGCATCTATCTAACATTTTTTCCATATTAAATCAAACAATTATTCTTTGGGCGCAACAGTAGGCCTCAGTTGCTGGCTACCTCCTGTAATGAGAAAGCTAATTAAAAAAACGCAATAATTTACACACATGTAATTGTGCGGAAATTAAGTCCATTGTACTACTGTTCAGAACTGTTTTCTTTGTAGCTCAAGTTAAAGTATGATGATTGTGTAATTTTTTTAGTGCATCTAAGGTATGATTCCACATGCATTATCATAATATCTGGTGGTTATATAGAAAAACATTAAATATATCAATATAATTACAAACCTTGAGGTGAAGTATCCATATAGAATAAGAAAAATAGCTCACTGAACTTGAACACACAACGCCAATAACACAACTGGGATATAGACCAGTTGAGGTCTTAACCATCGGCAACTTCCGATGTTTATATTGTGTTCATAAACATTAGAATTGTTCCCTCCTTTGCAGATGAGTTAAGAACCGTCATATAACAATTATATTAGAGTGAAAAAAAAATTTATAAATGATGAGGGTGAGTGAAAATAGTTATTTTTTCAGCTAGATTTCATGTCTGGCCTAGTATGCACCGTTCCCGTACTGGCCGAAAGTCTATGAGAAAAATGTCTTCCCCCATGGAAACTCGAACCAGCGTAAGTCCCATAGTTCTGCGCCAAGACTTCTTGCCCTAACCACTCTGCTACGGTGCGAGATCATTGGCATCTATGAAAGATGAAAATGGTTATTGTGAGTAATCCATAAGAGATTAACACATGCTGTCGTGGACATTTTTGTAGAAGCTTTGAAATACTCAATTGTGTGTACATTAATTTTGTGTATTTCTTATGGTTTAAGCAGCGTAAACCATTGAATGGTCCGAAGAGCTACTTTTTTCACATTAGAATTGTACCCTCCTTTGCAGATAAGTTAAGAACCGTCATATAACAATTATATTAGAGTGAAAAAAGTAGATAAATTGATGAGGGTGAGTGAAAACAGTTTTTTTTTTTTTTTCCCCAAGCTAGATTTCATCTCTCGCCCACTGGTGCACCGGTCCCATACTGGCCGAAATTCCACGAGAAAAAAAAATTGCCCCCATGGAGTCTCGAACCAGCGTAAGTCCCGTATTTATGCGCCCAGACTTCTTGTCTTTAAACTCCCAGCTACGGCGCGGGACTCGTGGTATCAATAATAAAGATGAAAGGTTCACCCGAATGGGCATTATTCTCTTGGTATCAATGAAAGACAATAATGGTTATTGTGAGTTATCCGTAAGAGATAAACATATGCTGTCGCGGACTTTTTTGTAGAGCTTTTTGAGATATTCAATTCTGTGTACATTAATTTTGTGTATGTCTTATGGTTTAGGAAGCGTAAGCCACGTAAGAGTCCAAAGAGCTACTTTTTTCAAGTTTTCCACTATAAAAGACGATTTTTAAGGGTGTAGGAGTTGAGTGTCACAACTCTCTTGGAGCGTATGTTTATCCCAGGAATTCCTGAACATTTTGCAAAAAATCCCATCACAATCGGATCAACGGTATGGCCGCGCATAAAGTACGAACAAACAAACAAACATACAAACAAACAAACAAACAAACATTAATTTTTATATATAAGATTGGCTGTTCCTGCATTACTTTATGGGAGCGAAACTTGGGTAATGACCAAAAATATACAAAGTAGAATACAGAGCGCAGAAATGAACTTTCTTAGAAGAACAAAAGGCTGCCACAAGATTGGATCGGATAAAAAATGAAGATAAAAGAACAGAGTTAAATATATATCCATTGAATGAGAAAATCAGAGAATATAGAGAGAAATGGTTTACACATATGGAAAGAATTAATGTAAGAAGATTACCAAGAGCGGCATTCAACTAAAGCCAAGAGGTTCAAGGAATGTAGGAAGGCCAGTGATAAGATGGACAGAACAACTGTGAGACGAAACAGGCAATTTTTACCTAGCCCGTGAAGTGAAGAAGAAGAAGACCTATTTTTTTATAATTTGAACTAAATATTATCTAATATTATAATGAAAAGTGTCATATTTAAATGAAAAGAATGCTTTTATTTAATATAACTTATACCTTAATTTTTCTTATGTTATTAACAATTTTAGTATTGTTAATTTTTATTTATATTATTTCTGATATCTGAGAGGTCCCCTTAACTCTTTCAGAATAAAACATGATTATTATTGTTGTTGTTATTATTATTATTATTATTATTATTATTATTATTATTATTATTATTATTATTATTATTATTATTATTATATACCGTGGTACAGTGCTGAGTGACACGCGCCAATGTTAGTCCCCATGGGGGAAACTTTTCTCATGTAATTTCGCCAGTGTACGGTACCGGTGACCACCCAACATAGCAAGCAATTTGGGTAAGAGTAATTCAGTAAGTATTTGTGTTATTATTTTATTTGACATATTTTAACAACTCAGGTCGTTAGCATTGTAACTCAAATTTCGGCGTGAAATGGCCGACAAAATTTGCCCAGAGGAATTTTTATTTTTCAGACTTGAAATTCTTTTACGACATGGGAGCTTTAGATCCCTTCCGAAAAAGAGGAACCCATATTCAGGACTTTTACGCCCTGAAAAATCCATCAACTCCGGCATGGTATGAAACCCTAACGTTGGATCCCGTAGGACACCGAGATCAAGGCAGAAAGTGACAGCTCCAGGTTATCAAAAATGAGCTACAGTGGCTAGAAGTCCGACTTCCTGTGCATGTCATCCCTGTATTTAGTGGACGATGATCCACCTCTATGACTGCAATATGTGGATGAGAGGCCAGCAACCGGGTGGTAGACCAAAGGGTTTTCTGGGCCTGTCACTCCATGGATATTATTAATATTTTATTATTATTATTGTTATTAATATATTTATTAATATTATTATTATTATTATTATTATTATTATTATTATTATTATTGTTGTTGTTGTTGATTCACTGACTCTTAATAAAAGAATTGGAGATAACAAGGCACACAGTTTACGATGTTAGGCCTATATAAAAGTAGTTCAAATTACCACAATGACAATAAGAAACGAAAATAGTGTAATAATGAACTATTCTTCATGTAAAGACAATTTGAAGTTCGAGCGGAAGTTACGTTGTAACACATTAATTAAATAATACACACAATTGTATTTGTAGGCTAAAGAAAAATATCATTATTCTTATTTTAATGTGGTTCGATAATACAATTCCAGAGAACTCCATTGATAGGTTGGTCGGGGATGTTGGCTTAGAGCAGCGATGTAAAACACGAGCTCCATGAGACTGTGCGCACCGATATGCTCCCAGGAGCGCTCCACTGGATAAGCAACGTTACCTGGTGACTTGGTTCAGTTTCACTCGTCAAACGCAGTGATGAGCATGACTACGTCCAGCATGGAGGCCTTGCGAGAATCAAGTCTTCGTATTTGTTTGGCACAGAATATCTCTCCCAATTTTGAAACGATTAAATTAGCTAATTTGATGAAGAAACAAGACAAAAACATAAAAATCGCTTTTAAAACTAATAACAAACTCAACAACATCCTATCAAACAAAACTGAAGTAACAAATAAATAAGAAAATAAAGGCGTTTATAAATTAAAGTACAACAATTACATTAAGTTTTGCACCGGTAGAAAAATAAGAAATTTTAACACAAGATACACTGAACACTTTTAAGAAATTATTAATAACAAAGAAAAATCAAGTTTTGCCAAAAAATATACTAGGAACGGGTCATCAGTTCGTCAAAACCGATAATACTGTGTCAATATCACACAGAGACAATAACAACAATAAGATTTAGCATCCTGGAATACATAGGAATTTTAAAAGAAGCTGAGAACACAGACTTGCTCAACAAGAACACGCCCGCAGATCTTAACCCGTTGTACAACTTATATAACAACATTAGTATCAGTTGAAATGCAGAAGATGAAACATGGTTTTGAAAGGCCTTCATTATTTTAATTGAGGACGGCTGATTTATCAATAACTAATTTTATATTTTTAATATTAAATTAGTAAAATAAAAAAAAAATATATCAAGTGGCAAGTAAAATGTCCGGAAAAGAGGTGATTTATTTTTCTACAATAGGAGCTATAAATAACCCATTTATTTTTTTCCAGTACCGATAAATATTAATTAATGTTTGATAAAATGGTATAGAAATACATGAACAAGTTAAACGTTTTCTCATATTTTGTTTTGTTTGTACGTGTAGGCCTGTTGGTTCTGAGTGTTTTGTTCAGGCAAATATAAAATATTGGAGATTAAAATATTTTAAGGTATTATTTAACACTGTAAACCAGTTAATAATATTCATTAATAAATGCTTCACTCCTGTTTGTGCATTGTTTTATATTTCGATTTCTCCTGTTATAAGCGTTCGTGACAATGGTAGGCTTTCGTACAGGTCCCGCCAGAGAAGTAGGAAGGGGTACAAATACATGCTCCAGAGTTAGAAATGCGCCCCGCACAGAACTAGGAGCTCTGAACTGTGACATAGCTGGCTTAGAGTTTTGATCTCCGGTGACTCACGTCTTCATTCGTGAAGTGATTATTACAAATTGAATATTATTTTAGTGTTTAGTTATTTTTAGTACAGCGTAAAAATTATTTAAAAAGCAAAAGTTATTAGGTTCCAAATTTTGAGATCTTTATGTGAGCACAAAACCGAATTGGAGAGTTATAATTTTGTTTTTGGTACATTAAGCCTTGAAGTCGACTCATCCTCTAATGGAAATGAATACCAGACACTTTTTCTGGGAGTCAATAAGGTCATTACGCAGGCCTTGATAACCCAACTGACATCTCATGTCAAATGTCTATAAAGGTTGCAGCTTTAACCTCCTACTCCCTAAGGCCTCCTGAGGCCTTTAGTGGGATCATTTTATTTTACTTTAGTTGTTAAGGTGAAAAATAATATATATATATATATATATATATATATATATATATATATATATATATATACTAGCTGGCCCGGCGAATGTCGTATCGCCTTTAAATATTTTTACGTTAATTTTACCGATGTTTTAATAGTTATCTGCTCTTCGGGGCGGAAACAAATCCAACAAATCAAAGATCATAAACATCGGTCCAGCCGTTCTTGAGTTATAAATAGTGTAACTAATCCGACTTTGTTTTATATATATAGAAGTCCCGGCCACGCGTTGCTGTGCCTAAGGTATACGTTAAATTATGTTGTAGTAAACTAAGTGAGAAATCTAAATCAGAAAGTTTTAGTTTTACACAATTGTTTAGTTCTGGTACGTTAACTACACCCGGTATAAATATGGGTGGTGGTTTATGTCGAAGTGGTTTTGTTGATTGAGATGAATTTATGTTGTCTGCATTCTCAGTATCATCCATAAGTGTATCATAAGGATTATATACAGTTATTAATGGAATATTTTGAGGAAGCTTGCTGATTTCATTTTATACTTTCGTTATTTTCTACGAACTTGCTGGCAGTTTGGATTCTCATCATCATCAAGAAGTCTCTGTATAGTAATATCATCTTGTGATATATTATAGTCATCTTGTTTTTCATTTAATTGAGGCATGGAGATTGTTTCTGTAATATTAGGCATATTATTATAACTAACAGACTTACTTACAATTCTGTTATTCCGTTATTCTGTTTTTAAATTGACATTCACTTGATAATTTATATATATATATATATATATATATATATATATATATATATATATATATATATATTACTTTTAATGAAAACATTTTAACTAGACATTTTTTCAGTCAGTAGTTATATGTATATCAGTAAAATGTTACGAAATACATCAAAATAACTTATTAAATTTCAGTTATTAAGCAACAACAAATATAATCGACTCGTCGCCAAAACTGTTTATACAAAATTATATTTAGTTTCTGGAGCTACAGCCTCTAACTTCGGACAGAAAACGAGAAAGCCATTAATACTAAAACACAAAATATCATAGGACGTTTTATCTTCTTCTTTTTCTTCTTCTGGTTATCATAATTATCATAAAAATATTGATAACAATAAAACTATCTATAAATTTTAATTAAATATAAATATTAGCGTCGGTAAATAACTAGAGGATCATTTTAAGTATCACAACATTGATTAAAAGTTATTTGCACTGTGCTACAGCTGGCCAGTTATTATTAAAATAAAAATAGAGACAACATTTAAGACATTAAGCATCCGTACAGAATCAGAATCAATGTCGCTTAAAAATCATACAATTGTTTCATATAGAATTATCTCAAATTATGGTTTCTCGCTCTTGTTTACAAATATCTAAATTCAACTTCAATAATTTTTCAATTCTGTTTTTAACTGTATAAACCTGATGAAATGAACATTATTTAAGGTGAGTTAGAGACGGTGCAATTACACTCCTGTAATTTTTTACTGATTTATCAAAAGAGTAGGTTGGTTGTTTCTTATTTTTACATATTTAGCCACATGCTAATAGTCAATAAAATGAGAGATTTTTAAGGGGTTTGAGAGACTAAAACTGAGCAGATAAAAAGAACACGTTTCTAATGTGCTTCACAGTAAGTGAACACCATGTTTTTTAAAACGTTGAATTTATTCCAGTACAAAGAACACATTAATTAATGTATCCTATATTCAAACATCAGATAGCGAGACTTGTCCCGTCTTCATGTGAGTTAAATATGCCTTTTCTTTACAGGAAATTCTATCCCCACCCCTTCATTTTTTCCCACTTCCAAACGTTGAGGGCGGTTACAAAACTGCAGCAATTAAAACATACAAAAATCAATTCCCATCCCCTCTCTTCCACAAACTCTTTACAGAGCCTATGCATACCTCTTGAAGAGGAAGAAATTAATAGGGTTCGTTTCTGTTATAGTCACATAATTTTCTTTACTAAGCATAAAAGGCACCGCCACTAAAAGATTTGACATTTCAGGTATATAATGATGCACTATGGTTTACACAAGGTCGCACTTTAGAGTGATTTTTGCAAAATAAATATCAGGGGAGATGTTTTGAAAGATCAGAAGTTTAAAAAGTCATGAGAAAATGAAATAAATCTGAACACGTGTTCTATCGAGTAGAATTTTTTTTTTCGCGTTTAAAGAGAAATTATATATAAAAAGATCAAAGGATATCTTTGTATTAAGTGAAAACATCGTAGCTACCTCCCCAATACATTTAGAACTACTGAAATTGTTGGATTTTTTTTTCTAGCTCGTTGAATATGACCTTTTATTTACTTCGTATGGCTTCGGCACTTTATATTTTCTTTCAGAGGATTTGAAAATTCTAAAAAGATATTCAATGAGTGAGAAGTTTAGAACTACGCACTATAAGTGTACATTAACAGAAATCTGAATTTGTGGCGAGAAATTAAAATTTCATCACCGAAAATCTCTGCTTAATTTTGCGTAATACTGATATATTTGTTTTTCTCTGCCTATTTGTAATAACTTTTACTATTAATAGTCAAAATGTTATAAACATGATCTGTAAGAAGAATATTTCCTGCGTTCAATTTTATTATTTTAAAATCCTCGACATAAAACGGAGATGGACATGCGAGTGTCTCTTCGCTCTTTATTTGAAAATGATTGAAAAAATAATAAAAATAACTGTCAAAATCGCTAATACATTCGAAAGTCGAACTCGGTCTCAGGTCTAGGCAAATAACTTGCCTTCTCAATGAATTTAGTTTCAAGACAAGGGTATGGTTTCTCCCTTCTATATACTTGAACGACATTTTGACTTTTGGCCAAAAGCACAATACGATAAAAATTATTAATGAATAACTGTATACTGGAAACAAATACTTATTTTAAATATCTGGGATGTGATATTAGTTATAGGTTAAATATATAAAGATCTTTAAAAATTTACAAGATTCTTTCAATTTAAGTCAGCATAATTAAGATATTAAAAAATAGTACAAGGAAGGAAACAAAGTAAAATTGTGTTAAGTCATGGTTATACCAACCTCGCTTTGAGGGAGTAAAAATTAAATTGTAAAAATGAAATCTAACTGCAAATCCATATTGAAAGAATATAAGCATGTGACTTCTTAAACTGGCTTTATATTATCATTAATGAGGAAATGTAAGACCGAGAGGGAGGCGCAGAGGTCTGTGATGATATAAGAGAGACATGCGCCTACAAATGTAGATGATGCTGAAAATTTGTCTCAATACTCAAAGCGTCCTAACATTTTATCGACTATTCGATCATAACGATTTTAATGACATACCTAATTTGTATGGTGATGTTTGTCTTAAAACTTAATTGCTCATGGGAATTGAAGAAAGCGATAAATGTATGAATAATTCTCAATTCCATAGATGTTTTTTCGTGTAAGATATATAATAGAGAAATTTGAAAGTACCATTATTAATTCAGTTGCAGAACAGTTTTTTTAACTATATAATTTAGCAATTTGTAAAGTTTGGTAAGAAGTGACTGACATATCTACCCATATATGTCTTATTTCACCCAACATTAAATTTTAATCTATGTGCATATTTTTTTATATTCCTAAATTATTACATTTGCCAATTAACATTGCTGAATAGTGGTAATAATGAGTTGTAGCAAATTATTTTATATCAGAATTATTCTATAAACATAAATAATGTTTTGAAAGAGTTGTATCTCTACAGTATACTTCCTATCTGTTCAAAACACTGTGTGTAAATGCTGCGTTTGCTGCAGTCTCTAAACTGTGAACTGCATGTAATTTTCTTGCGGTATTTGCCTCAGTCTGGTTTCGAAGCCCATCACTGTAACATATAATCTATACATTTTCATTAGTGCTAACGCGTAACCGGTCCCTATAGTCATTCAAATTGATTGCATTAAATTCCCTCACGTTAACTGCGTTACGAAACATACTGTAACACTAATTCCGAAGCACAAATTAACCAAAATATATCAGCCATAGGCCACGTGGTGATGCGGTAACGTCATTACTATTTCAAGAGGTTCGAAATTGAACGAACATACAAACTGTTCCCGTCCATTCATACATGATTTTGTCATTGGCATTGCTGAAGCATTACCATCATCATTTTATCTCGAGCCTCCATCATTGAACTTCGTTTGACACTGCGCGCGTGCGCGATTGATGCAGGGTTACGGGTTCCTCATCTGTTTTGCTAAACACATCCATTAACCTCATTTGATCTTTTTCTTGTAATGCATAATGATACGCCATTTCATATTTTCCAATCGTACCAACACTTCATATCTAGTTTATGGCTGCAGTAATTTCACTCTTCCCCCCCCCTCTCCAGACACGAAACATTTCATAAACATTCTTCGTTGTCTCGTAATAAAAGCATCACATAACAATGTGGAACATCACGCGGATTAATTACGACTTAATAACGTCTATATCAAGAATCAACAAATAATGGATGGCGAGAATAAAGATCTGTCTAGATTTCGTTGCTCCGAATTGCCTGTGTGTCTAATACTGGAACAGTTAGGAATTATTAGTAGAACAAAACAATAAACCCAACTCCATAACAAGTGGTCTTAAGAAAGTAGCCAATTTTTTTTTTAATGATTTAATCACTTTACTATGTACAAACAAAAACACGTTTGCGAATTATTTTGTTTTGTCAAATGCCACCATGTTTATGTTTCTCTACTGGCATTACTTGGAGGAATTATAACTAACTTCTGAGATTGGGGCTCCTGGATTGTGTAGTTACGTTACACCATTGATATAACTGATGATAAATGATAATGAAGTACTAAGAGAGTCCTTAAACCAAAACTTAACATAAATTCCAGGCCATACATGATCACAGGAATAATTAATTTTCTACTAAGAAAAAATCGTCTGATCTGACCGGGAATCGAATCCGGAACCTTATGAATTGTAGTCTCTGACCACAAGACATGATGCTGGCATTTATTTATAATATACAATAACAAATATTATTTTCCAAGGCCACAGTTCAGTTATTGATACTCCATATTATTTTTGACTCTAGATTATTTGTATATTATTTTTTCTCGATTAAAAACTTACAGGTCTATAAGAAACCTCATTTAATATTCCAAATAAACATATCTACCTACATTTATAGAACCGCATGGGGAACAGAAGTTCAGCAACATATGGAGTATATAAGTCGTTACATTGTTTTTAATTTAAAACATATTTTAAAATTCAGTATTACGACAAGTCTCGTGATTTTGTTGGTCAGATATTCTGACTACAGTTCTTGATATCTCGGATTCGATTCTCTGTTAGACCACAGGAATTTTTCCTTATATGTAATTATTATTCCTTTGGTCGAGCATAGTCTCGAATTTAGATTAATTTTAGGTTTAATGACTCTCTTGTTGCGTCGCTATCATTTAACTACTGTCATATCATCAGAGTAACATAACTGCGCCTTCCGGGCGCCCCAACTCTAGAAGTGGGTTTCAATTCCGGCAATGGCAAGAGAAAATCCCAGAAATCTCGTAAGACAATCTGGTGGCATTAGACGATCAATACAGTATTATATGGAAGCATGATTTATAGGGTGGACAAAATGCCAGAACTGATCTGTTATTTCATTTGCTGAAGAAAAACTGTAACCTATGTAGTAAATAAATGTGGTTATACACTTATTTCTTGGACGTCTGTAATTTTGAGTTTTATCTTATTCAGAAGAAGTGATCGAGGTTTGTGAGTCAGCCTAGCATGATATTTTAAGCACGACTACATTACCATACTGCAGATCCACAAGACGTTTTTGCCATTAACGCAAGATAGTATCGTGAAGCTAGAGATGTGAGGGAGGGGAGGAGAACGGGTAGTTTGAGGCAGGAGGATTTGACGACATAAACATTGGTCGACCTTCTTCATTTGGAAACGCTACATTTGAATCCTACAGAAAATACCCAAGGAATGAAGTAACAAGAAAAGAAGGCAAAAGTAATGGAGAATAGGAGGTTGGGGAGAAGCCGGGAGGAGGGAGGGAGAAGAGAAATACACCTACATTTTCCTCTTGTACTAATCATATTTCTCAAGACATAATCATCATCTGTATTGCTGTCGCCAATGGTGGAATGTTTTTTAACACACCAAGAAAATTCCATTATCCTTTAACCACGCTTCCTAGAGGATGGTATTTCATTCCAGCTCTTACAAGTTTAGGTATATGCCATGCTTTAGATATATAACGCAGTTATATCTTATCCTTCGTAAAACTTAGTCTCTTATACATTTTTTTACCCCTATCTTCCTTTCAGTCCTGCTGCTGTATATTGCCATTTGTTGATAAGGTTACGTTCATTTGAATAATAAAAAACTCAGTCGAAATGTAAATGAGGAGAGAAATAAAATAAATACTCAGATGACTAGAAGATGAGAATTCTGATAGGTAAATTCTAAAGGTAAAAAATATACGACTTATTATTTAAACAGTTGAATAAGTCTATGATTTATCGTACCGACCTCAATGGTCTAGTGGCTAAATTACTTCTACTTGTCCTGAAGGTCACCCTAGCAAATCAGGCCGGGGTCAATAGATTTTTCAGGATGGAAAAATCTAAAAGACAAATCCTCGGGGAGGAACTTTAAGCCAAGGATCCCGAGTCTGAAGATTTTCGGACTCATAAAAGAACCTCAAGTCTAAATTAGAACCTGTGAGAAAAAATAATCGTCCCTTTTCATCTGTTTAATACTTTCGTTGCCTACTAGGTGAGTTAACCACTTTCATTCCCTACATCTATAGAGAAATAAGAGCAACTAAATTAGTGTTTCCCACGAGGGAGCATTCTTGTCCTATGTGGGAAGATACGAGCATACACACATATCATTTCTCGTAAACAATAAAACTTGGCACTTGCAGGATTCCCGCGCAAATGAGTTATTATAATTTACGGTGACATTTGTATTCTATTTCTTAAATTATATAGGTAGTATTTTCATATCATGAATCCAATCAAATTAATATTTTCTTAGAAGGTATTAATATGTTATAGTTTGGACCAATATGCCCTAATTTAAGTAATGAAGAGTAATTGAAAAAAGATAGTAGGGAATATAGGCCTACTATATGAATAGTGTATCTGAAACTTACGAAATCTAATATATAAAAATGAATGTTTGTTTGTTCGTATTCTATGCGCGGCCATACCGTTGATCCAATTTGAATGGGTTTTGTTGTAAAATGTTCAGGAGATTCCCCTAAAAATCACTCTTTGTAGTGAAAAACGTGAAATAAAGTCCCTATTTTGACGCTTAAATGGCTTAAGATGTCTAAATCATAACAAATACACCAAATTATTGTGCACGGAATTGAATATCTCAAAAAACTCTACAAAAAAGTCTGCGACAGCATATGTTTATATTTTACGAATAACTCACAATAACCATTTTTGTCTTTCATTGATTCCCCCGGGCAACATAGCAGCTCAAGGCTGGTGGTAAAAACACATTAACATTTATATAGGAGTAGCAGCGCACGCCGGGTATTGGCTTGTACTAAAATATTTCTAACAAGTTGAAAGCTGTTGAAACTAGGCTTTTTTTGTCTTATTCCTATTTATGAAATTCTACGAAGATTTCAGTGTAATTATTTTTCTTCCAATGGTCGCAGTTCCCTAATATGTGAACAATAACACCATCCACCGATATCTATAAATCGTGGGGTTAGACGTTTTTTAAATTTCTAGGAGAGTGATTTGAAATTAGAACAAAATACAGTGTGTTGCTGTAGCTGGAATCTGGTTTCGACTTCTGTGCTTTGCAGTTAAAAACGGCAGACATTTTTGCACACAGCCTTGGTACATAACAATGCTTTTCTGGTAGACATTTCAAGGTAGGTTTCGGCAAGTAATGGTTGACACTTTCCTTGTAAGATAAATAATAAATCATTATGTGTTAAATATATACAGATTTTTTTAACAAATCTATTGAATACCTTGCGTGAAAAAAAAATCTATTTAATACTAGCGTTATATGCATTCCGGAATTCCATTAAGAACTAATCAACCATATTTATAAATTTTAGAATTCATTGAATCATGAAACTCCTGGTAAATGAGTAATTATTTAAAAGCTGAGTTCTGAAAATGTATTCTATTTGCTTTCAATAGCTGGTTTTCATATAACATATTCAAGATACCAAGCCACCCCCTACATTCTATACACTTTAGGCTAGTCTACTTCATACCGCGACTGACATAGAAGGCCCTTTGCCTGCCAGGCGGCTGCTGACCCCACGTCCATATATGGACGATATTCCAACAAGGTTAGAGGCAATATTTGATCAGCATTTGGAATCCCACAACCGTTATAACTGATTTTCTCAATTGGAGCCGCTTCTTATTTTAGCTCTCCAAATTCTTCAGGATGCTGGATAGGTACCTGTACCATTCTGGCCGAAATTTCAAGAGAATGTTTCTTTCCATATGAAGAATCGAAGCAGCGCATGTCCTGTAACTCAGGTCAGGGACTCTACTCCATCCTAAACCTAATTATTAATCCAATACTGGATTATGACTATCAAATATAAACAAATTTATTAACCGGTAACTCATGTTTTGTCTGGGGTCCTGGGTTGCCTAACTCAAATAGTGTGTTCTAATGTCATCCACTACGCCTTTCGAACAAGTTGGATAGATTTGTTTGTTAATGGCGTCAATTTTCAATTTACGCAACATATCGTAAGCCCACATTACGTAGATGACGATGCACTGTTGCATTTTCTACAGAAAGGAGTGTAGTGTAAAGTGTGTTGTGTGAGGAATGATGGTGAAGAGAAGGGAGAAGGTTAAACCCGGTATCGGCACACAGCCTATTCATGACGAAAAGCAGCAAGAAGACAACTAGGCTTAACGTCCCCATCGCTATCACCAGTACCATTTAACCTGAAATACTGCTTATTGAAATTTTTATAAAAGCAGCTCTAAAAATATTTTCAATATACGGCGGTGTCTTCTCATCCTATATATCGCGTAGGAATTAGCCTCTGATGCACAATCTAAAAATTGTACATCTTCACCCCTCTTGGCTCCGAGTTGAAAACTTCACAATTAAAATTTCTAGTCGGGTATCGAACCCAGATCCGCTGGCAAGTACTGCCACTTGTGCTACTACGGCGGAGGTGTTACACAAATATATTTCAACAATCCCTCCAGCAGGACATAGATATTCAGTACTATCTACAATCACATTTTAAAGCTTATCCCTAGATCACATTTAAAGCTTATCCCTAGAATTATAGAAGAAGGATTAAGATGAAATAATTGTTTATTCATGTAACGGTTCAATTAATTATCTTCTTAGGAAATTTGACTGATGTTAGGATAAATGTTCTATCAAATATAGTTAACATTTCGGATCACGGTTGTTGCACTGGTTTATGTAACTTTATCCTCTAAGTAATACATTCCAACCCTCAAATAATGTTTTCCAATCATTCCTGTGTAATATTCACCTCCCTCAAATCAAGATTTAACATTATTGTTCCATCTCATTCTTGGTCTACCTAATGTGCGTTTTCCCTTTTGTTTTCCTACAATAAGTTTTCAAGTCTCTCTGTCATTCCCTATCTTGCCACATGTCCTGCCCATCGTAGACTACATGACTTGACTCTTCTTATTACATCTGGTTTTCTATAAACATATGCCTATATGTAGTTCACAGTTATGTAGATTTTCTAGCCATCTATCAGTTCATCTCATGTTGGTAGAAAACAATTCCTAAGTACTTTATTCTCAAACATTTCTCTCTTAAAGAAAGAAAGAGAGCGCGTTTCGCATCCATATAGTATAACGCTTTTAAATATAAATACATATATTATAAGGAAATATATCTCTAGATGGGCATTTTGTAATTCCACTATAAAAAGTTTGATTTCATTAATTTACATACTGCGTAACATTTATCAGTTAAAGTGACTATAACTAGTGTAGAAAGTATAGGGTTGTGTGTCTTTGTTTCTGTGTATGCAGCATGTTCATGACATTATATTATTTTTCACTTGGTGTAAATACAACCATTCTTCTTGCTGTCCTAGTGCGAGCAGTTTCATCCCTCTTCAATCTTCATCTCTGTGCTGGTGTGAAATTTTCAATATGCGATGAAGAAGCAGCAAGCAAGACGATATTGTGTACATATTAAACGTAATAAAGTCCGCTTCCCCCGGCTTCGCGGGGTGCTTTGTTGGTCCCTAACTTACTTTATATACAGCAGGGACGCCCAAACATCACATTTACGCCAAAAACGTTCATTTCCGCTTAATATTGAATCTTCAAGTTTTATTGAACTTGATAATCTCTCATAAATTAAAACTAGATGTAGGCTACTATTTTGTTCAATTCTTACTTAAGATAAACATTTTAAAATTTGTGTCTGAGAAATGCTCATGATTTATTTCAATTGCTTTAGGTTCTATCAAAAATTGATTTCATAAACAACTATTTTGACCTTAATACTTTTTTATGCCGAAATTCTGTATTTCAAATGATTAGAAAAACGACAAATTTAATTGCTTATACTGTACTTCCAATTATACTCGTACTATGAACGCGAAAATGGCCATTTAGTTAAGATAGGAAAAAAAAAAAGAATATTGTAGGAATTTTTTTAGACAAAGATAGATGAATAGACAGGTGAATGGAAAACTACACAACTGAGCTACATGAATGTTATGGAAAACCAGGTGTAATGATATCAGTTAAATCTCGTAGGAGGAGTTCGGAAGGACATGTGCCACGATTTGGAAATAATATAGAGGCACAGAAACTCCTTGTAGGAAAACCAGAGTTATTGAGCCCAAGAATGAGGTTGAAGAGTATCATTAACCATGGTTTGAGGGCTGTAAATTATAGTACAATGAATGACTGAAAAAAATTAATCTCAGGATAGGGGTGTATGGACACCTCATGTTTGCGAACCTCCGGATTAGATGGTGCCAGTGAGTTAGTAAGTTACTTCAATGGAGAATTTATTCATTACATATCGGACGATCTTTATTGCCTTATTATTATGTATTATAAAATTACAAAATACTTGAAAATTACATATGATTTTGTTTTCACTGCGGTCCGATACATTTAAATAATTGGCACGCAAAATTAGTATTTCGCCAAATTAAGGGATAATACTATTATACTTGGGCAATATTTATATCTAGCCGATTTCCCGGCGTTGCGCGGGTATTTTTTTCAAACTTCTTGGAGCCAATTTGCTTAATAACTTCTAAAACTATGATTTCGACACTATTGTCAATCAATTTGCTCTTTTGTTTTACCACTTCTTACCCCCCTTTGCAGTTAGGGCTCAATTTGGAAATAACCGGCGTTGGGAGTGTCATTAGTAAACTCAGTGACCTCGAGAACTATGGATTTGATACTAATATCGGTTCTTCATGATTATTGATACGTGTCACTCTCCGTTACCTCTTATGGATGCTATAGGTAATTATTTGACTAAAATATCAATTGTACTATGAACAATTAACTTAGAAGTCTCAAAAGCTATGGATTTGACACTAATATCGGTCTCTTTTCGAAATTTTATATTTTATCCCTTCTTACCCACATCTGCTTAGGGGAGCTAGGAGCCATACCAGGTCTTACATTTAATCGAGAGTGTAACAAATGAGAAAACAATCCCGAAAATGATGGATTCGACACTAATCTCGGTCACTTTTGAAATTTTGTTTTCCATCCCTTTTCACCCTTAAACCCTATGAGTGCTAGAGTCAAACTTGGGCTTGAATACCATTTGCATTGCCATCAATGAACTTAGCAGCCTCGACACTAATTTTGGATAGCCTATACAAACTCGGACTTATCTGATGTTTGCGTATTTACCAATCAGCATAGCAAATCCGAAAAATATTGATTTGAGATAATCTCTCTCACAGTTGTCATTTTATTTCACTCCTTCTCATCCCCTTTGGAGTCCTAGGAGTCAATCGTGGGCTTAAATATCATTGGAAATGTGACCAACAAGCATAGAGATTTTGAGAAAAAACGGATTTGTCACTAACATCGGCCGATTTCTTAAATGTAATTATTAACCCCATCTTATTTCTTCCTCCTTAGGAGTGATAGAGGTCAAACAAGGGTTTAGCATCATAGAGGCTGTCACCAACCAGATACGATTTCCCAAAAAAAACACAATTTCGCACATTTTGAACATTTTACGAGTTGTCTTTCCTTCTGCTCCCGTAAAGATGCAAGGTTCAAACCTTAGCATCATGACTGTCATCATTCAGCTAAGCAACCCCGGAAACTATGGATACGACACTAATCTCCGCCACTCTTGATATATTATTTTTCGTCCCTTCTCACACCCGTTCGCTCTTAGGGACGTTATGGTCATATTTGGGCTTAAATATAATCTGGACTGTCAGCGTTAAGTTTAGTGACTTCGAAAACTATGCATTTGACACTAATATCGACCACTTTCCTCATTTTATTGCTTACCCCTTCTCACTCTTATGGGTGCTATGGGTCAAATTTGACTTAAATATACTGGAACCGTCATCAATGGGATACTGTATATTCGACACGAATATCGGTCATTTTCCGTAACTTTTAGTTTTTATTTCATCTCATCCCTCTTCATGGGGTTCTACGCTTTTTTAACACCCCACGAAACATTTTCGTATTGCAAGTTATATGCGTACCGATAACTAACTAACTCACTGACACTATCGAACCCGTAGGTTCATGGCCGCGCAGATTTAAGCTCTCCATACATCCCTATCCTGAGCTAATGTCATTCCCTGTATAATTTACTTCCCTCAAATCATAGTTTGGTTGAAGTTACTCCGGTTGTTATATATATATATATATATATATATATATATATGTTTCTTTCAACCTTCCTCTTACCCCCCTAGCAGAGGAAGGGAATTTTATACCTTACAGCTATTTTTCCAGATCTTGTTTTATAAGTGTACCAAATTTGGTTGAAATTTCTATAGCCCCCTAGGTGTTCGAGACTTAATGGCGGCATACACACACAATACGATACATACGGTACATGAAAATAAAGAAACGTACGAGTTAGTTGGACGGTAGTATTTTATATTGGAAACTTCCAGGTTCATATGCCGATGCAGAAATGTTTTCCTGGTTTACCAGTGTTATCAAGTTTAGTGCTGGATTGGAATATATTAGCATAACCCATTTCATTATAACCACTGTTTCGTAACAACGTTACAATTTATTTAGTAATCTTCTACTGAAAAATGTGAGAAACACAACAAGAGAAGGCGATAAGCCAGACGAAAAAGATACTTTGGTCGAAAGATTGACGATTTTTCACCGTAAAAATATAACCATCAAGGAACAATGATTTTAAGAAATCCATGTCAAAGGCTCAAACTCAGAGAAATGATTCAGGAACATTGAATGTTAGGATATTATATAATAATGGGACATTAGAAATACTAATACGGGAATATATATGAAAAGAAAAATGAATGCCTGAGTCGGGAATTGAACCCGAGTCTCTAAACTGTTAGAGACTCGGGTTCAAATCCCGACTCAAGCATTCATTTTTCTTTTCATATCATATTTGCCTTCATTACCAAATGTCAAAAATATAGTTATAACATATATATATATATATATACAGTTAAAGCATCTGTAAATAAGAAATAAAAAATAATTGATAGAAAAAGAATCCATAGAAATTACTTTTTCGCTGGTGTTTTGGACTAGTTGATATTAAACTGCCACATGAAAATTTTGCCAAGTTATTGATTAAAGAAATTTTCTTCCAATTAATATTTCGCGAGGCTAGAATTAGAGTGTTCTTATCTTCATTTTTGTTTTTCGTATTAAATGGTTCTTATAAGTAACGTATAAAACTAATATTCATGTTTTGTCTGTAATGTTTAAAATCCAGGAGTATTGTGGTATTCAATCATTACCTTACACACTTTATCTTTATTAATTATTCTAAACTTGCTCTCTCGGTGGACGCGTGGCTAGTGTCGACTGCTCCGACTGGGTTCGCATCCTGACGGTTCCGGACGTGTATTGATAGCGGACCACAGAAAGATTTTCGGACTTTTCTCTGGGTTCTCCCGTTTTCATTCTACCAACACTATTCACTCTTCTTCTCTCTCCCATATTGTCATTTCAACTACATTCAATTACTTCACAATCGATTTCACCTCATCTTATGTAAGGTAAAAGAAAATAGCTTGGTTTAGCAAACCACAAGTGTTAAAAATATGTCGTTGCGATGGAGTATTATCGCCTGACTATGATGGTTGTCCGTTTATACAAAAGCGGGTGACGCGACAATGTTTGACATTGAATAACATTCACGTAGCGGTAATCGGCATCTTTGTATTTATTTATATATAATAGCTGCAATGAAACAAAGCGAGCCGCTGGACAACCATCATAGTGAGGCGATAATACACTCATGTACTTCCTCATGATTCCGAGTCTGTGTGTCAACTTATGGCAGAATTGGACCGGGTTATAGCAAGTCCTCAAGTCCGCTTGAGTCCAGCCCAAATAAATTGCGGTATTAGTCATATGTGTGTCGAACCAGGCACACCATAACAGATTACATATCACCGTAGAGTTGATTTCATCTCATTGGTTTCATGCAAGTAAGGATAGGATAATACTCCATAACTAAATACATGGCACGGCAGGCCTAAAAGGTCTTTAGCCTACCTGACGGCTGCTGCCTCACATCCACACGTATTAATCCGAGTGATGGGTGATCATATAACTAGTACAAGATGAATATGAAATAACCCATATCTAATTATCTAATCTAAAATTCTTAACTTAAACGAGTATCCTGAAAAATAAACAAAAATTCAGATAGAATCCTATGATTTTAACTTCACGAATATATAATAATTCGTGCACTACATAATTTACGTTTTTCTTAATTTTCTGAAACAGTGTTCATATAAGAATATAAATTTACTATTTTCACTTATCGTTAATTTATTGTTAATATTAGTACTTATTGGTGTGTTTGGAATACCCTGTAAGACCAAAGTTATAGTCGTCAACGCCGCTGCAGCTCCAGAAGTTACTTTGGATTCACTTTTACCAGAGACTTGTGTATTTGTCATAGCGTCTTCATCCCTCAGAATTTCGCGTCTTTTGAAGTTGAACATCTGAGTGTAGTCAGTACTGGTCCTAGCCTCATCACAAATCTTACCAACTCTCACTAGACTTTACACATAAGCGTCCTAAGTCAATATTAGCCAAGTTGTTCTAGCATGAGGCATTATTCCCACACGCTTCTATTCAATTCTCCAACGCTTCCATCTCTTCTTTGCACAATGAAAAATGTTTTATGAGGACAAGCTCATTATCACAATAATATTATGTAATTTGTTCATCATTAGCATCATCCTGAACATTTCAGGGTGGTTTTAGAAGACTTTGTGGTTAACATTCTCGCTTATGGTTCCAAAGTTCTAGGGTCGAGTCTGGGCAGGATAGAACGATTTTTAAGCAGGTAAAAATCATGTGTAAGGGTTCCTGCTGAAGGAACTATTGACATTGATTCCGTAATGTAGATTTACGGCACGTGTGAAACTACAAGTCTGAGAAATAGGCCACTAAACAAAGTGTTTAGTACTTTCATGCCCGTATTTGAGTTCCAGCCTAATGATCTTATCTGTTAAAACAATGACAATATCGTGGTAACATTTCAGAGTTAGGTTCTACTAAAAACTGTTCCTCTGTCTTAAGGGAGCTTGTTCCACTCATTGTATCTCTGGGCTTCCTCTGCATATGTGTCCTGCTGCAATAGTTATCGCGGTATTGTCTCTACATAGTTCAGTCATTTCTGTTGGCGTGATCTTTATTTTTTTATTTATGCATATTTACTACCATAATTAATTTGAAAACATTAAATTCGAATATATGATAATTTAGCAGAGAAAGGCATATTAATCCTACAACAGCCTTAAGATGATGTGAACCAGAAAGAGATTAAGTCTACCGAAATTTCTATACAATCAGCACAAGATATCAGTCACTCTTAACGGCGACTATATCACCCAGAAAATAAGTCTGGTACTTATTTATGTTAGAGGATGAGTCACCTTCAGGACAACGGTGTCGCCATATGGTTTAAATTGTAAAAATTCCTAACCCCATCGGCACTCGAATCCGCGTCCTTCGTCCTTACAGCGTATTGTCTTAACCAACTATGCTAGACCGTGCACAATTAAAAAAAGTATGGAAGAAACTTGGAATGTTACACTTCTTAAGAAAACCCTAGCTGTTTGAGTCCATTAACTAGTTTCTTGTAAGGTATACCTTTATAAAAACACAGAAGGAAGACACTTGGACTAAGGTTTTGACTAATTACATGTCTTTCTTCGTATTGTAGACTGCCATTGATGAATGATATCCTCCGCTGATATCAACGGGAAGAATAACATGTTTTATTTTGACATGTATTAGGACCCTCACTCATAATCTGTCGAACGATAATTGAAATTAGCCTCTGGAAACTTTAATTTTTTTAAGTAGTTGCGATGGTATTACATTCAACTAAACAGTGTAATCATATTATAAAACCGTTTTGCGTCCATCTTAAAATTAAGAATCTCACAGAAATTTAGCAGATAAAAGAATTACATAAATTTCTACATATAATTGCGCGATGGCTTTTCCATTTTTTCTTCATTTACACCTTGAAGTTGTTTTTACTGTCAAGAGTACATAGACCAACATTTAAGTAATGACTTCTAATAACTGTAAATGTCACATGTGAATGTGAGGCCAGTATATGGAAAGATTTCTGCTCAATTTCATAATCAATAACTTTTATTGCTTCACTTCATTAAACACTCTTCTGTACCTTGACCACGATGTTCAAATTATTCTTTTAGTGAATGATTTCTCCATTTCTCAGTTGAATATTTTTTAGAGGAATTAAACCCAATGGGTACAACTAGGACACGACACCCACCCAGTGCCAAGGTTGAGATTTTTTTTAAATCCCTTACCCGCCGGGAATCGAACCCGGGACGCCGGTAGGGATTCTACCGACTACGCCACAGCGACAGACTCAGTGGAATATTTCAGACCTGATTAGAAAATTAACTGGCGGTAAGAAAGTTGCGAATAATGTACGTATTTGGATAGCACGCTTTAACGCTAAATATAATGCAGTATAAACTCTATAACAACTAATTATAATTTTATTTGGGATCCTTGATTTTATACATTTTGTGGTAAAAATTATTTTTCTTTGAGTCGTACACACACACACACACACACACACACACACACACAAACATATGTGTGTAGGCATCGTGTGTGTGTGTGTGTGTATTGTTATTCCCATGAGCAGGTCTTTCACTGCAAATTCTGGATCTCGTATTTGAATTTTGACATTTAGCAATGAAAGTCAAATATTACATATAAAGAAAAATTAAGGTCTGAAACAGGATTTAAAAAAAATAATGTTTGTACTGAGAACCTGAGTGGGAAAAAGTATCGTGCTAATGTATAAAGTTAAAGGTCACAGGTTCAAATCCTGGTTTAGGCATTCATTTACTTTTCATGTTATATATATATATATATATATATATATATATATCCCTACTCCAAGCCTAGAGGCCTTTGGCATAAGGGACGGTTGCTGACCCCACACAAACATGTGTTAAACACAGAGGTTGATGATCATAAGGCCTATGTGGGTAATACATGGTCAGCATTTTGGTTACTCCAGGCGTTATATCTGTTTTCTCCAACCCGCTGCATATTTTTGCTATCGACATTCTTCATAATGATGATAGGGAACCGGCCTCATACTGGATGAAATAAGAATAATTTTCCTCCGTGAGGACTCAAATCAGAGTAAGTCCCGTAACTTTGCACAGTGGCTTATATACTCGTAAATATCAGAAACTGGCATAGATATTTATAGTTTTCTTTGCATTATGTAATAATAATAATTTAAGCTGCCAGTGATAATACCATATTACTCTACCTTTCCTTCCACTAAATCAGTGAAAAACTACATAATATATATATATAAGAACATAAAATCGAACAATTAATTAGGTATAAGTAAATATTTATGGGCCTAAAAATTAAACTAAAATGAATCAAGTCAATATTTTTAGAGAAAAGAGAGATAAAAATTGAAATACGTTATTATTCGTGAATACAATATTTAAATTATTAGAAACACTAATCTTCTCAGACAACAATTAAAAAAGAAATACATTTTATTGAAGTTTTAGGAATTAAATCTATGACGTCTACCAACGGAGGGAGCAGAAGGCGGTTCTTCAAGACGACATAACAATGTTTATGAAAGTATTGAAGATGGAACCTAATAAGGTCCCGAAACTGGCCTTATAAGAAGTAGGATAGTATTAGGCTAGGTGATAAAATTGTTCTTAAATGCATTTAAATTTCTTCCCAAGGAAGCTAATATCGGACAGTCGCTAATGTCTTGCGGCAATAAGCTCTACAATCTGCCAATAGGTACCATATATGAGTTGTAATGGTGTTTTGTTTTGTTTTACGGGATGTAAAGTGGTAGGCTCTTGGGCGATCGTGTATTTAAAAAAAAGATGTAAATGGGGGATACGATTCGAAAGCGTGAGGATAAGTAGTTTGAAGTAGAGATAACGTAGATATAATTTTGAATAGAGAATAAGATATTGCATTTTTATACAATCATGGAGAAGGAGGAATTATAGCTTTCGAGAGTATGAAAGAACTTGGTCACAAATAAAATTAATAATTTTATAACAGGTATTGTTTTATATTATAATAGACTACAAAAGTATTTGATATATGTTGTACATTATACGATTTTTTTCGATCAAGATATTTTGTAAGTTTCATTCCTTCTATATATTTTAAAATATGTATTATCAAAACATTTACAAACGTTTTGCTTTTTCCAAAAAACTGACCATAACACTAATTATACAATTGTTATTTTTTAAATATACAGACTTGGATACTCCGAGAATTTCCTGCAATGTTAACTTTATAGCACAAACTTGTTAACCGCTATGATCTTGGAATAATGTCGTTGCCTCGAACATCATGTGCTCGAATTCGATACCCGGTCGGGACAAGTTTCATTGGGGAGATATTTTTTCGGACTTTTCCTAACCTGTAAGACAAATATCAGAACATTTTAAGGCCTAAATAACCCCGGAACTATAGTTTTGTATGAAAGTATCAGTCCCGCGCCGTAGCCGAGCGGTTAAGGTAGGAAGCCTTGGCGCAGAGCTACGGGACTTGCGCTGGTTCGAGTCTCCATGGGGAAAGGAATTTTCTCATGGTATTTCGGCCAGTATGGGACCGGTGCCCACCCAGCATCGTGAGGCAATTGGGTAGCTACAATAAGTAGCGGCTCCAGGTTGAGGAACCAGCGATAACGGCTGGGGGACTCGACATGCTAACCACATGTCACCCCTACACTGGCTGTTGACCATCTACCTCTGTGATTGACACATGTGGATGTGAAGGGCCAGCAGCGGCTGGTAAAAGGGCAACCGCTGAAAAGTGGAAAGACCCTCAATCGGAACGAAAGTATCAATGAATGATCACTTGTCTTACACGTTCGTTTTGTCTCTTAGGTGTTCATATGCTGAGTTTAGAACATGTCCGGGGAGGCCTAGATGCTATTGTGTGGTCAAAAGAGTAAATATGTGATCCAGAGTTTAAAACCTATGGAACACGGGAGGCGCAGGGCATGTGAAATACATATAAAGGTAGAAGTTAAATTATGGAAAAGAAAGAACGAAAATTTATCTGCAGCCAAAGAACTTATTTATTTTATAGCTTAATGACGCTATTTCTTATAAACTTGAATGCAAAGTAGAAATGAGTGTCCAATTCCATAAAAAATTACAGTAAATTGATAACTAATGTGATCGGAAAAATATATAAATTGGTGAACAAATAAATTTAAATTAAATTCATTTCTGAAAAACGGATTTATAATATGTTCTACGTATAGATTTACAGTTGTATTTAAGAATTACAGATAAAAATATGTTACAGAAACTGGGATTCTAAAACAAGATTTCACAACTAAATCTAGTTGACTATTACTTCAGCACAATGATCTATTTCAACTATGGTAGATTTCGAGCTTGAAACATTATATGTAGTGTAGTACCGAACTCTACTGACAAACGTTCAGAGATATTGGTTGTATGTTTTGATATAAGAGACTCATGAGCTTGGGTACCTATTACACTGTAATGTGCTGTTTATGTTTTAAATATGTACCATGGTCTTTCAACCGTGATAAGATGTGTCCTGATAGATTACAAAGAAAAATTAAGTAGCCAATATATTTATAATCTTACATATAAAAATTAATGTTTGTTTGTTTGTATGTTTGTTTCTTTGTTTGTTTATTCGTACTTCATGCGCGGCGATACCGTTGATCCGACTCTGATGGCGTTTTTTGCAAAATGTTCAGGAGATTCCCGGGATGAACATAGGCTATTTAAGAATTGCGATATTCAACTCCTACACCCTTAAAAATCGCCCTTTGTACTGGAAAACGTAAAAAAAAGTAGCTCTTTCACTCTTAAATGGCTTACGTTGCCGAAACCATAAGAAATACACAAAATTAATGAACACAGAATTGAATATCTCAAGAAGCTCTACAAAAAAGTCCGGGACAGCATATGTTTATCTCTTACGGAAAACTCACAATAACCATTTTCGTCTTTCATTGATACCAAGAGAATAATACCCATTCGGGTGAACCTTTCATCTTTAATATTGGTATCGAGAGTCCCGCGGCGTAGCCGGGTTTCGCCGAAATGCGGGGCTTACGCTGGTTCGAGTCTCCATGGGGTTTTTCTTTTTTCTCATGGAATTTCATTCAGTATGGGAAGGGTGCACAGTGGGCCAGAAATGAAATCTAGCTGGAAAAAACTATTTTCACTCACCCTCATCAATTTATCTTTTTTTTTTCACTCTAATATAATTGTTATATGACGGTTCTTAACTTATCTGCAAAGGAGGGTACAATTCTAATGTGAAAAAAGTAGCTCTTTGAAACCTTAAATGTCTTACGCTGCCTAAACCATAAGAAATACACTAAATTAATGTACACAGAATTGAATATCTCAAAACGCTCTACAGAAAAGTCAGCGACAGCATATGTTTATCTGTTACGGATAACTCACAATAACCATTTTTATCTTATATTGGTACATACAGTCCCGCGCCGTAGCCGAGTGGTTAAGGCAAGAAGTCTTGGCGGAGAATCACTCACCCTCATAAATTTAACTTTTATTTTTCACTCTAATATAATTGTTATATGACGGTTCTTAACTTATCAGCAAAGGAGGGTACAATTCTATTGTGAAAAAAGTAGCTCTGTGGACGCTTAAATGGCTTACGCTGCCTAAACCATACGAAATACACAAACTTAATATACACAGAATTGAATACCTCAAAAAGCTCTACAATAAAAGTTCGCGACAGCATATGCTTATCTGTTAACGGATAACTTACAATAACCACTTTTATCTTTCTTCGATACCAGGAGTCCCGCGCTGTAGCCGAGTGGTTAAGGCAGGAAGTCTTGGCGCAGAACTACGGGACTTATGCTAGTTCGAGTCTCCATGGGGGAAGAAACTTTCCTCATGGAATTTCGGCCAATGTGGGAGCGGTGCACAGTGGGTCCGAAATTAAATCTAGATGGAAAGAAACGTATTTTCACTCACCCTCATCAATTTATTATTTTTTTTATTCTATCATAATTGTTATATGACGGTTCTTATCTGCAAACGAGGGTACAATTCTATTTTTATGAAGACAATATAAACATCGGAAGTTACCGATGGTTAACAAGTCGTCTGGTTGTGTTATTAGCGTTGTGTGTTCAAGTTCAGTGAGCTTTTCTTCTTATTGTATATGGACACTTCACCTCAAGGTTTGAAATTTTATTGATATATGTAATGTTTTTCTATATAACCAGATATTATGCTAATACATGTGGAATTATACCTTCCATTCAAAAAAAAAAGTTACAAAATCATCTTATTTTAAATTGAGCTACAAATAACACAGTTCTGAACAGTAGTATAAATGTTAGTTATAATATAGAGCGTTTTATGGACTTTAATTCCCGCACAATAACATGTGTGCAAATGATTGCGTTTTTTAAAATTAGCTTTCTCATTACAGGAGGGAGCCAGCAACTGAGGCCTACTGTTGCGCGGATATTAATTTATTGATTTAATATGCAAAAACATGTTAGATAGAGACAATAGGTTATCATTTAGTAAACAAATTAGGGGAAGGCGGATGTTAGCAGAATGTTTTAAATTATATTAAAAATCAATATTTTTTTGAAAAGCGATTTTCTCAAACGTACGAAGTTGTGAGCGAGAAAAAATCTAATGAAATATTCTGATTGGCTAGGAGTGGATGTTAACTTTCCCATTATGAAAAATTAATTTAGAACAATGGCAGTCGTTGGAAAATTCTGTTCCATGTGCTTATGGAATTGGAAGACCCAAAATAACTTTCGAAGAAGCTGGAATAAAATAAATGTTCACTTAAGCAGATATTCTCTCGCGATGAACTTGCTCTTGCAACAAAAATATCACTTTGGTCATATGGTAAACGGGATAGTGCTGATGTTTTAAAGACATTACTAAAAAAAACACAAAAATAGCTTCAAAATAATAATAAACATTACAAATCACCTCGCTCAACTCCCATATCTTCTATGTCGGACGAAGCATTGTCTTTTTAGACAATAAAATATCAATATGTCGATATATTAACATGAGACTAGGTGTCAAAAAGAGAGATTGTGATATTTTATCCGCCCTATAATGCTTCTAGGGAAGCTAATTTGTTATGCTACATTCCCAAGACAGACATTTGAGCAAAAATAAGGCTTTTTTGTTTTTATTCCAGCCTCTTCGAATGATATTTTGGGTCTTAAAATTCCATAAGCAGGTGGAATAGGATTTTCCAACGACTATCAGTGTTCTAATTTCTTAATAATGAGAAAGTTTACATTTACTTTTAGCCAATCAGAATATGTCAGTAGAAATCTAACTTTTTTCTCTCTCTCGCACAACTTCCTATGTTTTAGAAATTCGCTTTTAAAAATGTTTTTAATTTTTTTAAACATGCTCCGAACATCCCCTAACTGTAATTTGTTAATAGAGGATCACTTATTGCCTCTATCGGTCACTTTTCTTTATATATTAAAACAAACAATGCTCTGCGCGCGAAGATAGGCCTCAGGTGCCGGCGGCCTCCTCTAATTAAAAACTAATTACAAAAAAAACGCAATAATTTGCACACATGTTATTGTGCTGGAATTGAAGTCCATAAATCACTCTATATTCTAACTAAAATTTGTACTACTGTTGAGAACTGTTTTTTTTCGTAGCTCAATTTAAAGTAAAACGATTGTGTAAATGTTGGAGTGTTTCTAAGGTATGATTCCACGTGTATTTAACACAATATTTGTTTGTATAGAAAAGTGTTAAATATATCAATGAAAAGTACAAACCTTGAGGTAAAATATCCATATAGAATAAGAAGAATAACTCACTGAACTATAATGCAAAAGTATTTATTTATACAGCTCGGTACACAACTGGGATGCGGACCAGACGATTTCTTAACAATCGGCAACTTCCGATGTTTATATTGTCTACATAAATTTTAGAATTCTACACTCCTTCGCAGATAAGTGAAGAACAGTCATATGGCAATAATTTTAGAGTGAAGAAAGATAAATTGGCGAGAGTTAGTAAAATACTTTTTTCCAGCTAGATTTCGTATCTGGCCCACTATGCGGTGCCCACCCAGCATCGTAAGGCATTTGGGTAGCTACAATAAGTAGCGACTCCAGGTTGAGAATACCAGCTATAACGGCTGTAGGACCCGACATGCTGACCACATGTCACCCTATACTGGCAAGTTGATCATCTACCTCTGTGATTAACACATGTGGATGTGAGGCCAACAGCCGGCTGGTCAGCCAAAAGCCTTCTAGGCCTTTGAGTTCTTTTTTTGATACCAAGAAGATCGCGCAAGCTTGCTCTGCCATACCGTTCATCCGATTGAGATGGGGCTTTTTGAAAAATGTTCAGGAGATTCCGGGAATGAACATAGGCGATAAGAGAGTTGTAATACTCATCCACTTCACCCCTAAAAATCACCCTTTATAGTGAAAAACGTGAAATAAAGTCCCTATTTTGACGCATAAATGGCTTACGCTGCCTAAACCATAACAAATACACAAATTGATGTACACAGAATTGAACATCTAAAAAAACTCAACAAAAAAGTAGAGTATAACAGCGCACGGCTGGTGGTAAAAACACATTCACATTTATTTAGGAGTAGCAGTGCACGCCGGGTATTAGCTACTTAATATATAAAATTATGAAATATTTACCTAAAAGGTCCGTCTCTTCAATTTTATTAGTTATTTATCTGTAGCGCTTTCGACAATAATTACCTGAAACTTATTAGTTCATTGATTTTTAATGTTCTCTATAATCAATTAGAACTCGTCGCGTTCTAAGGATATGTCCAATTCTTCAACGACATATTATTTTGTAATAAACCGACGGAGACATTGGGTGCGTAATATGTAACTTCTCAAGAAACATATCTGAAAAACCTATGTAAGTTAGTCCATAGATTTATATTCCACCCTGTTAACCAAATATTGTCATCATCATCATCATCACTCCAGGGATTAGGCAATTGTCCGTTCCGACTTCATAATGCATCAGCCCAACGTCTTCTAGGTCTTCCAACATCACGTCTTCCTCTTGCTTGATAATTTCTTGCTAACAATGGATATCTCTCCTTACTCATTCCATCCATATGATCAATCCATTTCTGTCTGTAATTCGTGACCTTATCCAATAAAGGCTCTACTTTCAATTCTTCTCTTATATCCTCATTTCTTATTCTATAAAGTCTTGTACATCCTTTAACTTGTCTTAGGATCCTCATCTCCGCCGTCTGTATTCTACCCTTCTGTTTTTTCATTGGTGCCCAAGTTTCACATCCATACAATATTGTGGGAACCGCCATAACATTATACATTTTTATCTTTGTTTCTTTTCTAATATTATTTTTTAATGTTCTCTGTCTAAAATTTAGTTATTTTGGAGTCAATATCTCTTCCACATTGTAGCCAACATCACAGTCCAAATATTTGAATCTAGACACCTGTTCTATACTTTGATTTTCTAAAATAATTTTGGATCTCACTGGATCTCTTCCTCTAAAAGCCATGGTCTTCGTGTTCCTTACAGAAATCCAAGTATTGTGGATCTCCAATAAAAGTGTACAATTGTGAAAACAATGTTATATGTATAATATATGTCAGTTAAAATCCTATTTAATTATTTTAATTCATCAAGAAGTGAGTTATTTTAACACGAATTTGGTAACATTTCAACATAGGACCATACTTATTCTGAATAAATTTTAAATGATTCAATAGTTTTATTTATTTTAACAGGAACTAAATAGTTTATATTAAATTATTTTCCACATATTTTTCAACTTCTATACCTCATTTTAATAGAGGCGAATCTCTTACATATTTGGACATGATCAAGTTAAATTTAATTATCTACTTTCTTTAGTGGGCTATTTGAGCTATCATATTTATTTGATGCAGACCTACGTACAAAAATATAATACTGGAACTGGTGAAATCTATCTAAACATGTGCAATATCTAACCCAAAGTATGTATTAAAGAAATCTTACTATAAAGTATCTCTCTTATTAGTTAACATATAGTAAGATACTGTTAAGAAGATGTTTACATCCAAATAGAATGGACGTTAATGGCCTTTGATATTTATTTGCCCAGAAACATCACTGATAACTAATCACATTCGAATAAAATTGTGGTATAAGGATAAACTATAGCACAATTTTTAAATATTGACCAATGAAATAAAAGTGACGCTTCTTCATAATTAAAAATGTATGGAACGCAAAAAAAGTAACCTTTGTGTGTTACGTCAGTTACCTTTCCTTATTTTTAGCCACAGTTTTTAGTATTAAAATCTAAACTACGAATTTTAAGTCATTTTACTATCTAATAATAGTCTCCATTTGATATTAACAACTCTAATTGATTACTTCATAGAGACTGATTTTAGGGAATTCCGAAGGAATAAAGTTAATGACGTTGTTCTCAGAAAAAAATCTTTACAATCCTTAATCGATCGTCTCTAGTAGATACTGAAATCGACTATGACCAACATTTATACATCGCCTATATAATATTATATATATATATATATATATATATATATATATATATATATATATAGAGGAACTTCGGGTAATTTGGACCCCTGTTTTGAATTTGTTGTTTTTCTACTTTTAATGAAGGAATTTTAATTTAGTTTATTTACAGTGATTATCATAGTGTTGTAACTATGAAATAGCATTGTTAATTTATTCAAATGTGGAAAAAATATTTATAATTTATAAACTTTTTTACATTACAAGAAAAGTCCACTTTATCTTCCATTTTCGGACAAAGTGGACCCCGGAGTTCACCTTATCTTTTAGTCTATTTCTAAGTTTATTTACTCTATTAATTTATACAGACAGGCACAGATTAATTTGACTATTTAACTCATGCCCCAAATGGGAGTCAATGACCAATCACGTTTCAATGATTTCTGTTTTACAAACAATCAGAGTCGTGTTTCACGAAATATTTATCAGTGTTAGGATTATCATATATTAAACAAAGCTCCTCCTTTTTAATATTCTAAACAGGTCTGACCGTTATTTTGCAGTGACTGAGCCTATAACAAATACGGCTACCAGATTGTATATAATAGTGCTTACATGTCAACATTTGTAGCAATTGATTATACCACCAAAAAAGAAACCACTGTTTGCACTTTCTTAAATGTATTTTTTCCCAGGTAATAATCGAGAAAAATATAATTGTCATATTTACATCATACGACATCAAAAATGAATTAATATACAGATTGATGTGTTTCATTTTTTTTTCTCCACTAGAGAGCATTCTTACAATATTGCGTTCCTTTGGCAATAAATAGTATGATCTGGTTGCAGTGATAAACAAAAGAAGCAGTAGAAGCGTACCTATCGTTTCTCATTTGTTTTCAAACATCGCCGTTTACATTAAATATATAAATATTTTAAAATAACTATAGTTAAATAATGATTTGTGAGTAAACAGCTTAATTTTATTCGTTAAATAGTCCTAACAAATGCCACTCTTGATTTCCAAATTCTCTAGATAAATTCACTCCTCACTTCGTGAGTCGTGAATTTATCGATAATTTGGAAATCACTCGTGGCATTACTTATGAAAATATTTATGACTGATCATAATTAAAAAGCGTTGATATTTATATAATGTTTTGAAAAATTATTGTTGACAATAACATTCATACGTCATTCAAGTGCAGAAAGCGACGGTCTTTGAGTTTAGTAAAATTACAAGGGTATTAAATAAAATTGATTAAGTGAATGGTTTTTGATAGTATCATCATTGATAAAATATACGTATTCGTGCAAAGAGGACCAAGAGGGTCCATATTAACCAAATTCCTTTATGTGTAATTACTTTATACAGCCACCATGTAACATACTATCAAATCAAACCCGTCGGTATATTAAAACAGCATCTACACAATAAAATATATTTAGGAGTTTTTTTTTTTCAAAATTTGTAATATTCAAAAGTAGAAATTAAGAATTGATTCTTAGCTTGAAATACATTTAAAGTGGTCATTTTGATAAATATCACATATAAACCCTTCTTCGCACAAATAATAAAAGAAACTGGCCTTGAACCCGTCAGAGTTGATGAGGGGAAGAAGTTAAAATATGTTCTGTTCGAGGGTAGCACCAATTAAAGGAGATATTGACAGGGTCCACTCAAACAGAAGGATTACCCGAAATTCCCTATATAACTCCATGGCGTGACAGGTCTAGAAGGCCCTTGGCTACTGGCCTCACATCCGCATATATTAAGCGCAGTGGTAGACAATCATCCAAGTGTAGGTGTGACCTGTAGTTAGCATATCGAGTCCACCAGCCGTTGTAGGTGGTTTTCTCAATCTGAACCCCTACTTATTGTAGCTATCCAAATGTCTCACTACGTAAAGGTCCCACGCTGATCGAAATTCCATGAGAAAATTTCTTTCCGAATGGAGACCCGAACTAGCGCAAGACCATTAGCTCTGAGCCAAGGCATCTTCTCCCTTAACCACTCGGCTACGGCGCTTATATATATATGGTATGATAAGAAAAATAAATGCCTGGACGGGATTCGAACCTAAGTCTGTACCTCAGCGTGTTATCAGTTACACCACCAGGCGAATCCAATTCAAACACTTACCTTTCTTATATATGTAATATACTCTCCATTTTTACTAGATGTCGCGAGAACTCGGTCTTCACTGCCATCTAGTAGCTGACTATAACAAGTAAGCAAATTAAAGAGAATATTTTTACTTTACTGCTGTGACGCTTTATCGATGTTATAATTAAATGTTTAACATTGAGCAATGCAAGCTTAATATGGTATGATAAGAAATTATATATATATATATATATATATATATATATATATATCCCGTATGTCCTCACGTAGGGACACGGGTGCTCCCTAACAGAAGTTCTTAAAAATCGAATATGTTACGCTTGACATGTGATTAGCATATCGCCTCAACAAAACATCTAGTATCGAACTAAGAAATTAATTGGATGAAGCAATATCGGTTAAATTTTGCACACAGGCCATTTTTTTCAGGCTTGCGTTTGTTTTATGAGCTTAAAATTCTTCAGACTAGTGACTCAAAGTTTAAAATTCCATTCGGAGAATATGTCCCTTGGATTTCTTCACGTACTGATCAACTAGCTAAATCTGCAGCATCTTCGGAGCTTCATTATTCATTTTCAAAGTGTCCAATATCCTACGTTAAAAATAAACTGTTGGACTATATAATTACTGATTGGAATGAACATTGGATAAGGAGTGCAAATGGTGCTTTGACTAAAGAGTTTTTCTTTCGTACAGTACACCATAGGCTAAATATAAAATATTTAATTCAAAATTACATTTTAACACTATTTATGATTGGCTATGGAAAACTTGGAGGTTATTTTAGGAGATTTAATATTAACCCAGACAGTGATCATAGTTGTAAATGTCAAGAATAAATACAATCTGTAAAGCATGTTTTAATTGATTGTCCTATATTCCAAAGACAACGATTCTGGTTAAATGTAATTTTAAATGACGATGAGGCTTCTGCCTCAATGTGTGAAGCGATTTTTAAGAACCAAAATTTTTATAAATATTTTATGAAATTAATAACACACATTCATAACAATATGTAGTATTTTCTAAGACACTTATAGACGATTTATGTAATTCATAACACTCGTTCAGAACCATAACAAAATATTTCTCTTTTTACACGCTTTATATTAGCTTGATCTGTATCTATCCATGTTGCTATGTAACGGAATTTTTCAACGCGATTTTCACCCACATAAAACCATTGGATCGACTTGAAACTTTGTGTACTTGTAAAATACCCGTGACAATACAATAATTTCATATTGTGTTTCTTAAACCATGGCCAGAATCATCAGAAAACAAAAAAAGTGTCTTTGTATCTATGTAACGGACTTTTTGAACACGGTGTTCACCCACTTAGAAACATTGGATTGACTTGAAACTTTGTATACGTCTAAAGAACCCATGACAATACAGTAATCTCATATATATATATATATATATATATATATATATATATATATATTCTAACATTCTAGCCAGAACCATCAGAAAATAAAAAGAAAAGTGTCTTTGTATCTATGTAACGGAATTTTTGAACACGGTTTTCACCCACTTAGAAAAATTAGATCTACTTGAAACGTTGTATACTTGTAAAGGACCCGTGACAATACAATATTTTCATGTGTGTTTCTAAAATCCATGCCAGAATCGTCTGATAATGAAAAAAAAGTGTCTTTGTATCTATGTAACGGAATCTTTGAACACGATTTTCACCCACTTACAAACATTGGATCGACTTGAAACGTTGTATACTTGTAAAGGACCCGTGACAATACAATAATTTGACATTTTCTTTCTAAAATCCTGGCCAGATTCATCAGAAAATCAAAGAAATTAAAACTGGTATAATAGGTTGCGGACTTACGGACTCTTTAGTCAATCGTTGTAAGAGGTCTGTTGATAGAACGGTGAACTCTAATGGTATATAATTTCAGTAATCCATAGGTCGCTGGTTCAAATCCGGCTGGGAGGTTTTTTTAGAAGAGTATTACTTTTAGCTCATACTACAATAGTATCGAATTTAAATCTTAAATTTTTATCTTATTCTGTAGAATATTAAAACTAAAAAATAAAACATAAATAATAATTTTAAAAAACTAAAACACGCTTTATTAGAAAACCGAAGTAAAAAGATGAAAAATAATTTTAATTTCCAACACGCTTGGGATAAATAATTTTACCATCAAAAGCGTGGGGTGCTTTGTATGATTTTTATGTTTTCTTTTTAGAGACTTTACTTTTACCAATATCTCTTTATTATCATATATTGATTGATAATAATAATAATAATAATAATAAATAATAATAAATAATAATAATAATAATAATAATAATAATAATAATAATAATAATACTTTATTTATTCTGGCAGAGTTAAGGCCATAAGGCCCTCTCTTCCACTCAACCAGCACAAATACAAATAAATATTCGACAAAAAGAGCACCCCACGCTTTTGATGGTAAAATTATTTATCCCAAGCGTGTTGGAAATTAAAATTATTTTTCATTTATTTAGTTCGGTTTTCTAATAAAGCGTGTTGTTTTAGTTTTTTAAAACTATTATTTATACAATGTATAGTATAATATTGTTATTAATAAGCTACAACCCTATCATACCTTTGTGGCGAAATAGGCTTTCAAAATATTTGGAGATTCAATAATAATAATAATAATAATAATAATAATAATAATAATAATAATAATAATAATAATAATAATAATAATAATAATAATAATAATAATAATAATAATAATAATAATAATAATAATAATAATAATAATAATAATAATAATAATAATAATAATAATAATAATAATAATAATAATAATAATAATAATAATAATAATAGTTAATAATAATAAATAATATTCTTTTAATGTTCAGTATATCTTGTGTTAAAATTTCTTGTTATTCTACGGATGTAAAACTTATCGCAATTTTGTACTTTAGTTTATAAACGTCTTTATTTTCATATTTATTTGTTACTTAATTTGTTTGATACGATGTTGTTGACTTTGTTATTAGTTTTAAAGGCGATTTTTATATTTTTGTCTTTTTTTTTTCCAACGAATTAGCTAATTTAACCGTTTCAAAATTGGGAGGGATTTTCTGTGCAAAAAATACGAAGGCTTGATTCTCGCAAGGTCTCCTTGCTGCACGTAGTCATGCTCATCATTGCGTTTGACGAGTGAATCTGAACCAAGTCATCATGTAGCGTTACCTGTCCATCGGAGCGTTCCTGGTGCATATCGGAGCGCACCGTCTCACGGAGCTCGTGTTTTACATCGCTGGTCTAGGGTAATGTGGTCTATCTTGTCTTAAGTGGCAGTGGAGAGTGGAACACTTAATGAAATGAGAGACCGATTTATTTCAAACAGTTCAAGCAATCCAGGAAAGAACTTGGTTACACAGGTGATAATAAAAAAAGGACTCATTTCATCGGTTACAGACCCACTTAAAATAATAAAACTTTGTGCAGCTTAAGCTAATCATTTTATTAAAAAATACTCCCTGTACACAACTCTCCGTGAGCAATTAAACAGAGAGCAGAATTTACGTGGAAAAAATTTAAGTTGGTATAATACGTTATATGCATTTTTCGTTTAATTGATTATATTGTTTATATTTTCAAAAATTCCTCATTGCTTTATGGAATATAGCAACATTTTCTTGATATTATACACGCCACGTTTACATCAAGAAAGAAAATAATGTTTCTTTTACATACACATTAAACTAATTATATTGTAATCTTTACTATTATTACGAATAAATATTTTCTATAGTAATTATAAAACGTTATTTAATCATCTTGTTTATTTAGGATTTCCTACAATGTTATAGGATTTTCCTTATCAAAAAAACTTAAAATTACACATGAATTATCCACAATTTTATCTTATTTGTCCATCGTTCCCTATCTAACGCTTATGTGTCTTATAGGCGACGTGCATGGAAGCTTCTTGTAGGAAAACCAGAGGTAAAACGCCCAGTTGGTAGACCAAGAATGAGATGGGAGAATAACATTAACTATGATTTGAGGGAAGTAGATTATACAAGGGATGATTGTAAAACATTTGCTCAGGATAGGAATATATGGAGAGTTTATGTCCACGTGGCCATGTATTTACGGGTTCGATAGTGCCAGTGAGTTAGTTAGGCCTTTTAGTTCCATACTTATTCCTGCTCCATTTATTCAGATTCCATTTGGTCTTCCTTTCCTCTTTCATCTCTGATGTTCATCGCAAGAGTTCCTTTGGCAGTCTTCCGTCGCGTATTCTAATTAGCATAGGCCTATCTAACGCTTATGGCCAAATAATGTTATTATTTGTTTTTTCGTATAACACTTCTAAAACATGTGTTTATATCTTTTTGTCGAATGCCACCAGGTTGCCTTTGGACATTTAAGGCATTCTCTCCTGATTTTGGCGGAATCGTATTCCACTTCTGAGACTGTGGCGCTTGGAAATCAGAGTTACATTACCCTAATGATATGACGGTAGTTGAATGATAACGAAGAACCAGGAGAGATCTTAAACCTAAATTTAACGTAAATTCCAGGCCATGGGAATCAACCCCGAGACCCTGTGAACTATAGTCAGAAGCTCTGACTACAAGACCATAAGCTGGCCAACTTTCTGTCTAGTTATTATTAATTATATACCCTTGATTCTTAAATCTCCCCAGTTTAAAATGCCTAAAATGTGGACTATTTTCCTTCTAACCAATTCACTGCATTCAATTAATTAATCGATTGTTCAATTCTAAGGCATTTATTTAACTTCTGAGTATCATAAAGCCTAGAGAAGAAAAATAAACATAATCCATATTTCTGCGGTATTTTTTAAAAGTATTTTACTTATGTCAGTATTCCCACTTTCGTATTTTCGTAATATTTTCATCGTATATTTACTTACATTACTAAATATAGATAATACAGAAACGAGTTCCAGAAAGAAAATAAACATAGGCTCAATTTTGGAAACGCGTGTTATTATGCATTACAGACATTCTCGTCATCCCAACTTCTCTAAAAAAATTAAACTAAAATGTATATATATATATACATATATAAAATTGTTACACTTCCAGTCACATTATACGGATGCGAAACATGGAATCTTACTTTAATGGGTAGAAAATATTACGAGTATTCGAAAATAAAGTTCTTATGAACATGAACATGATATTTATGAAAAACCAGATGTAATAAGAACAGTTAGGATGGGCAGGGGATGTGGCAGAAATGTCGAATGAAATAGTGGTATAGAAGCTTTTTGTATGAAAACCAGAGGGATAGCACCCGTAAGGTAGGCCAAGGAGTGAGAGAATGGTATTTGCCATGATTTGAGGGAGGGAAATTATACAAGGGATGACTGGAAAATATTAGCTTAATATAAGGATGTACAGAGAGCTTATGTTCGGGTTCGATGGTAAGAGTGATTGGGTTAGTTGGTTAATAATACGATTTAAAGCAGCATCGTGCTTGTTTTTTTCTTCCAACATATGGCAGTTAGTTTGTCATAGAGTAAGTTAGTTTCTCATACAGTACAGTAGTTGTTGAACTTGGAACTCGTACTTTCATTATGATCAATGTGATGGGAATGACATATTCCATTTATCATCTGAGAAGTGAGTCGAATCTTGGCGTAGTATTCTCCAAGTCTGTCGCTTTGTGTTATAGGAAATATGGAGATAGCAATCTTATATTATACATACACAGAACAAGTTGGATCATCTTGTTCCTTCTCCTCTTCCCGCAGCCACCCTCAAAACTACCCTCTTGCTCCTTTGTCGCGCGTCTTTCATTTCAACCCTCTGTCTCAATCTGTCCGACGTATTTCTCATCCAATCTATTGCTAACATGTGCTCCAAATGACTTCAACAACCAACAAAGTATCACTTGTTTGTCTTCTTCCAATTTTGTTTTACGATGTCAGAAGATTCTAAGTTCTCACATAATCAAGGATTTCAAATGGAGACAATTTTATGCAACTTATTGTCAAGTAACGTCAGTGTCTTAAGTAGGCCTAAATTATTAATTAGGTTAACGGCAAACGTCCCTGTAATTATATTAGCATGCATTTCTAGAATTGAGCCTATGTTCAATTTCTTTTTGCATCTCGTTCCAATTTGTAATTATTGTTTCTAGATATTTGAATTCATCCACGTCTTCAGTATTTCCCTCATTTTTCATCAAGTGTCCATTTCCATTATATAATGTATTTCTATGTGTGACCTATATTTAGTTTTATTAATATTTACTTCAAGTCCCAATTACTAAGTGTTATTCAATAGAGTGTGCGTGTTAATCCTACTGCTACAATTATAAAAATAGTAACATACTCTCTGTATTAATATTGCGGGACAGGCTATTTCTAACGAAACAGAATTTTTAAAATTTCCTAAACCTTTTGGCGGCATCATGTTCTTGGATTCGATTCGCCAGTACCAAAAATAGTAATACCAGAACTATATTTTGCAGGTAGGCCTAAAGGCTGCCTTCATATAGGGCTGGCGGCGCGACTGGCATCTCGTACCAATTGTCTAGAAAGATGAGAGCCTAAATCTCCTAGTACAAGAGTCTCCTAAGTACTTAGTGGGATCATTCTCAAATTACAGTATGGTTTGGTTTATAATATAATCTGCTAATATTGTGACGAGGATTAAAACAAGAAGAATTCGATAGGGCCTATATCGAATATATCGCTTTATAAGAATATTTAAGAAAAAGAATAAATACAATATTGTAAGGAGGAAGTCTGCAAGGAAAACAATAATTAAGACAATGAAGGTTAATAAGTGTATTTTAACAAATGAAAGAATGACTTTGAAGTATTGAATAGTATCAAGAATAGGAAGATCATCAGTAAAGATAGAATTACTGTAATATGATCAATCCAAGAGCCTATATCAATAAAAGTTTATATTGCAATATGCCTTGTACTCCCCTAGCGGGAGTTTTTGACTTGATTGAGTTACGCTTATATCTCTATAGACATCAATGAGTGACATTGGTCAGCACATCGACTCAATGAGAGATCTAATAAACTACTAAGGTGTCACTTGGATGGGGAAAACATACTTTATAATGCTTTATAATAATTACAATATTATTATTATTATTATTATCATTATTATTATTATTATTATTATTATTATTATTATTATTATTATTATTATTATTATTATGCCCAAGACCGTAGGCTTTGGAGGTTTGGCACGGGAAGTCGACAGCAGCTGTAAAAACCCAAAGATAGATAGAGATTATTATTATTAATTATTATTATATTATTATTATTATTATTATTATTATTATTATTATTATTATTATTATTATTGCCGATAACATAGTTCTAGTTACCAACTACATAATTCTAACACATAGCCTACATTAGTTCTCATTTTTCATAATTCTAACAATAAACACATAGCCTACATTGTTAAATAAACTGAATAATTTACATACAAAGACTCATAGTAAATGTAATATAGTGTGTAGTCTCAATTAATGAATGAGCGATTTTCATTTCAGACATAGGCCTAATACATGTAATTATATCTTTTTGCGAAATAAAAAATAGATTGATTTTGCGATTGGATTAGATTAGAATAAAATATGGGTTTCGATTATTATGCTCTTAACACGGCAACCTTGTATAGGATCATTGTATTATAGTACTCATCGTTGTTTGTTATAAATAAATAGAATTAAATCAATTTTACTACAGTATTATGTAGTCTGTTATGATTTTTCTGATTTCTACACATCACGGATATCACACGATTCTAATCGCCATTTTCTGAACTGGGTTCAGGGCCTCAAGATGAGACAACAACCCTCCCTTTGGCCCTAATCTGCATAAGTTGTTACATAGGCTCGGAGTAAAGTGAAACCAATTTTCCCCCCTCCCGGATCACCACAACCACATGTTTTAAACGTGTGGTTTGCTAGACCAGATATTATTCCTAAATCAGATGAGGTGAAGGACGATTGAATGAATAAATGACAATTATATGCATGAATTAAAGTGAAGAGTGTTTGTAGGAAAACGCCTGAACACCAAGAAAACCCCGAAAAAATCTCGATATGGTCCACCACGAATGCTCCTCCGGAACCGCTACGATTGTAAGACAGGATTAGTCTTTCCTATTGTCACATACATTTTCCAAGTGATTACTGATTGTTTATTCATGTAAAATAAAGGGGTTTGAGCTGCAGCACGTCTTTAATGCAGACTTATTTGTTAGAAAAAACTGCAGAAGGAAAACAATCTGATGGGTAATACAACAGAAAGACCTCAGCTTTGTCGCCGTTACAAATCGTAAGAAAAGCAGATCGAAGCAGGAAGATGGGGTTGGGGATAGACGGAGGGATAGGAAATGAAGCAACAAACGTACAAATGGCCTGGAACGGCATTAAAACTACCGCCAAGAAGGAGTTCTTGTTGAAAAGGGCTCTTGCTAGGAAGAGATTTTTTTCAGGAAAAGTAAAGCTGAAAAGAGAGGGAAGGGGGTTGAGTTTTTTGAAGAAGCCTTTACCAAAGAGCGATAAAATCCGAATCATTGGGAAAGGAAGAGCAGTCGAAATGGAACAAGAGAAATCTTCACTGGGTAATCGTTTCGACTCGCTTTCAAACTAAAAGCGACATCCGACAACAACATCGATATCCAAAGCAGTGGGCGGAGACTTAGGTCTCATGGCAAATGTATATTAATTCTAAACAGTCATTTTCTTTGATACAGACTGAAAAAATTGTTCCATTAAAAAAACACAACACAACGACTATTAACAAAAATCTCAATTTCGAAAGCTTCATGTATATTATTTTTATTACGTGCTCTAGCATGATCGATAATTGCTAATAAATTACAATCTACTTATATTTGTATATTTCTCATACATATTTTATCCTCTCTATTTTAGGTACTTTTACGTTCCCCATGCCAGATGTGCTGTAGGGAGAGAATGTTTACACTTTGGATTATATACATACTTTTTTTTGGCCACACAAGAACATGGAGGGCATCTCCAAATGAGAGAACATCTCAATGCGGGGCCATTTCGGAGACATCACGAACATTTAAAAAAGACACGGCATTCGCTAACACATTCTTACTAACAAGGCGAATATGATATGAAGATTATGATGGCCAAATGGTATTCGGGGACTATTTGGGTTTTAACTCTGCCAGGTAAAATAAATTTATTATTATTATTATTGTTATTATTATTATTATTACATTTGTGTTAAATGTGAGGACAAATCCCGAAAAAATCTCACCCAGGAATGTTGTCGAACCCGGCCCCGCAACGTTAGAAGCCAACGATGTTACCCGGAGATTGCAGTGAAGGACATTTATGTTTTATTTATAACAATATGATTTAATTTTAATTATATTTTAACATGCATGTATTCATTTTAATTTGAGAGAGGTAATTTTAAACCGCTCCCCTACAGACCTTAGGAGGCTCTTGTAGTAGTACAAAATAAGTTTCCAATTTTTCTAGACAATTGTCACGAGATATTAGCCGTGTTATCATCCATGCTTGATGAGCGACTTTTCTCTTAGAATATAGGTACCCGGCACTCATTTCTATTAGAGGCCCTGGTCCCGTCAAACGATTAGACACATTTAAAAATTCTGGCCCACTGGGAATTGAACCCCCGGCCTTCCGGCTTGTAGTGTATTGCCTTAACCAACTACACCGTATAGTGGTCCAAATGGAGAGAGTTTACGTAAATTAAGATATTTCTTGAGTATTTCAAAATTAAATATTAACGAGAAAAAATCTTATTTCACTGGTAGAGTGGATGAAATTTCAAACTGACAAATTATCATAAGTAATGTCACGACGGATTTCGAAATTATCGATAAATTCACGAAGTGAGGAGTGAATTTATCTAGAGAATTTGAAAATCAAGAGTGGCATTTATTAGGACTATTTAAAGAATAAAATTAAGCTGTTTAATCAAAATTCAATATTTATATATAGTTATTTTATAATATTTATATATTTAATGTAAACGGCGATGTTTGAAAACAAATGAGAAACGTTTGTTATGCTACATTTGTTCATTACTGCAATCAGATCAATTATTTATTGCCAAAGAATTGCAATATTGTACGAATGCACCCTAGTGGAGAAAACATGAAACACATCAAACTGTTTATAACCAACATTATAGGTTATTAATTAATTTCTGATGTCCTGTGATGAAAATTATATTTTTCAGGAACGTAAATTCCTGGGAAATAATACGTTTAAGAAAGTGCAAACAGTGGTTTCATTTTATTGTGGTATAATCAATTACTGAGAATGTTTTTCTATTATATCACCGCAAGCAGTATCTGTTTACATTCGTGCACTATATATATATATATATATATATATAATCAAATACTATTTGGAATAAAATTATAAACATAAGGAGAATGAAGTACAAGCAGGCTTCAGGTCTGAGAGATCTACAATTGATCACATATTTGTGGTAAAACAATTGATTGAAAAGACGAATAATAACAACCAAGAAGTTCATTTCACATTTGTGGATTTAGAAAAGGAATATGACACTGAACCTTTACAAAAGTTGTGGGAAGCATTAGAAGATATGGCCATAAATTATACAATTATTAATGCAATAAAAAATTTGTATAAAAATGCAGTATCAAAAATTAAAATTGGAAAATATATATCAGAAGAAATTAAAGTAACAAAATGCCTTCGTCAAGGCATCCTTCATTATTTTAAGAAGAGACTCAAGTTGAATCTCAACCACAAATAAAAAGAGATTAGACCCCATTATTATTTTTGTAGCATATCACGAAAATTATTTAAGATATTTATACATAAAGCACTGTCAAACTGGAGCAAAAAATGTTCAGGAATGGGAATACCAATTGGATAGATTCAGATACAATATATACACGGTTATTTGCGGATGACCAGATAATAATTGCTCAAGAATATGAAGACATGGAGTTTATGTTCAGGAAATTATTGGACGAATACGATAAATGGGGTTTGAAAATAAATTTAGAAGAAACATTTTATATAGGATCTGGAGCCGAAATCGAAGATTTGATATTAGAAGATGAAAAGGGGTATATTACATGTGAAGAATTTGAGTATCTGGTAGTAAAATTAGATAAAGAGGATAAACAAGAAAGTGATATTAAGAACAGAATAAATAAAGGTAGAGCAATAACAGCAATGATGAATGGAGTCTTATGGAACAGACATATAATCAGGAAAAATAAGTTACAAATATATAATTCAATAGTGAGAAGTACTGTCACATATGGAGCTGAAGTTTGGAAATTCAACAAAAACTTAGAAGAAAAACTTATGTCGATGGAAATGGATTTATTGAGGAGAACAGCAAGATGTTCAAAATTGGACAAAATAAGAAATATTGTCATAAGAGAAAAAATGAATATTGGTTATTCAATAGCAGATTATATACGGTATAAGCAATTAAATTGGTATGGGCACGTACGACGAATGCAAGAAGAAAGATTATCCAGGAAAACATTGGAATGGTGTCCACCTGGAAGAAGGAGGAGAGGAAGACCTCGAAACTCGTGGATGCAGGAAATAAGAACTGGAATGAGAGCAAGAGGACTGGAGGACATGGATTGGATTGAGAGAGACGAGTGGAGAAGAAACATAAAACTTTAGGCACAGAAAGATCTGTAAACATTAAAATTCTGTATATAAATAAATAAATATATACAATTTGGTAGCCGTATTTCTTATAGAATCTGTCACTGCAAAATAATGCTCTGTTCAGAATGTTAAAAAGGGGGAGCTTTCTTTAATATGATAAACTTGTTTGATAAATTCCAGGTGAAATACGACTGTGATTGGTTGTAAATCAAAATTCATTGAAACGCGATTGGTCATTGTCTCCCATTTTGGGCATGAGTTAAATAGTAATATAAAATATATTTATTTAATATTTTTAATAAAACACTAGAGAAATGAATGAGAATAAATTACTTAAATTTGTGTTGAATTATACTTAAAGCCCGTCGATCTGGCTCAGGTAGTAGTGTATCTGCTTTCTGACTAATGGGTCCGGGTACAATATCCAGTGGAGGTGACAATTTAAACTGTTAAATTGATTTAATTACAACATTTTCAACCTCGGGGCCAAGAGAGGTGGTGGTGTACAATTTTTAATAGGTATATATTGCTCCAGATTGCATTTAATTGCAAAAGTCTCCACAGTACATATGTTGAGAAGGCATATGGATACTGTTGATTCGTCCATCGGATGGGGACGTTAAGCCTGGCAGACCCCTTGGTGCCTTTCGATAGGAGTAGGCTATGTGCCGGCACCGAGTTTTATCTTCTCCCTTGTCTGCATCATCATCATCCCTCACACAAAACACTTTACACTACACAAACATAAACCTACCCTCATCCTCAACACAATACGAGATACCTAATATATGGAGAGTGGTCTTCCGAACTTGAGCGTAAATTGAAAATAGAACACATTTAAAGTCATTCTTTCTTAAGTACGTAAATTACAGAGGTTGGGAGTAGAACACATTATAGTAACTTACAGATACATATGATTTTGTTTTCACTGCAGTCCGAGATATTTTAATTACTGGCAGCAGAATTAATGTTTCGCCAATTGTACTAATTAAAAAAATAATTATTTATTTATTTGATTATCGTTGGATTTTTGTAACACTCAAAATGTAGGGTCTAGATTCATTTTTATTTAATGTCAGGTTTTACAATGTATTTGATATATTATTGAATCCAATTCAAGATTTTACAACCAATTTCCATTCCTCTCTACTTTTTCATGCCCCATCCTTCAAGAAATTTTCTTCCAATTTTCTGACTACCCCTTGTGTCCATGCTAGTTTTGATCTTCCCTTCTTACTGTCGGATTCCATTCACAAATCTTCTTCGATAATCTGTTCTCCGTTGTACTTCTTGTATCTCCAAACCATCTTAGTTGTGCTATTTTGATAAATTGTACTAGTGATCCTTACACTTTCATCTGTTCTCTCTCCTCGCGTATCCTGGGGTTCGTCCCCACATTTCTGTTCAATGTAATTCGTCAATTGTTTTTGTTTTCAAATGTCATGTATCTGAGCTAAATCTTACTTTGTTTTTATAATTAAATTACAAATGTACATTTTTTGTTTTTATTGTGATATTTTTATCCCAAGAAATGCGTTTAATTGAGATATTGCTGTCCTACTTTTATTAATTGTTTAATTGATGATCCTCATGAATACATACTATGAGAAAAAACAAAAGATTTGCTTATTGTTTAAAGAAGAGACAATGCTAGCCTAGACACAGAATTTTACGAGATGAAACTCATATCAAGGACGGTATAGTTTGAGAAACTATGAGGAATGTAAAGTAAGACGTCGGTGCAGGTTTTGTTATGACGTTGGAAATCTACAATTTGAATCCCACTTGTAATTAATATTAATTAATGAAGTTTAATAGATTGATAGTTTTCTTTTCGATTAAGTTTACAATTCAATACGTACTACAGACCTAATTGAAGTGTCATAAGAAGATGAACTAAGGCACATTCGTGATATGGTTAAACTCCCCACACACCACATTATTTGAATTAACCAGAATGTTGGGGACACCATCGCCGACCATCTTGAGTCTGCATGTGTGTCCTTTGTCTTGTGATGCCCTGTTCCATCTTCGGCAGCGACACTGGTAACTCACTAACCACAGATGCATGATGTGTATAGGAAACTATCACGAGTCCATTCGTATCACGAATTATCCGTTGTTCACTCTATGTCTATACCGTCCAAACAAATACCCTAAAATTACCGGTTCCATGATCTGTAAGTTATACTTACTATATGTTGTCTGTGATTTGTAAAATACCCTATTCATTTTTTTTCCTATATAAAATATTTTGACATTCTTATTTGTCTTCTATAAAATAAAATTCCATAATAAAATGGAAATACGCAGGTTAATATGTATTTTGTAACTAATTTTGAATACAGTTTTGGCTGATTTAATGAAAGAGAAGAATTTTTGTTTTATGCACATTATATTATCATATGTATTTTTGAGACATAGCCTACAGCGTGAACTTGACTCTCTACTCTGTTCGCTGTAATGCTAAGATAGGTAATGATTATGATAATGACAATATTAATAATAATAATAATAATAATAATGATAATAATAATAATAAATTATTTGTTTGATTGTGGCAGAGTAAATGATGTAAGCCATTCTCTTCCACTCAACCAGCACATCAAATAAGGAACAGGCCTAAAATTATGGATTAGGAACAATATTCAGGTTCTATTAAATTAAAAAAAAATCTCATATAAAATATGTAAAGTATTAATAATAACAATAGTGATAATGAAATAATACTAGTAATAACAGTTATACAGGAATGACAATTAATACAAACACATTACATTTATTAGATATGTAGATAAGGGCCTAGATTAAAGTTGAAATAAATTAAAAGTAAATATATAAATTATTGTAACGTCCGGGAGCCCTCATTTGCTGTGGGATGGATTCCACATGCGGGAAGTTTAGATAATGAATTATGCTATGGAGTGATGAGAGGTAAATTAACTCTTTCAAGCCCAGTGTCCCTTACCAAAGGATAGGATTCAGATATAAATTTTCCTTATACCCAGCTTGCTACATATAATTGTATTATTGTCTCAACTTTGAAGAACACATTACTATAAAAATAATCACAGTAGATCAGTTGGGTTTAACTCATGGCAAAATTTCACTTAGAGTTCCAAAATATCATAAAAACTCTGAATTTTGCATAGCAACGAAAACGCATTTTGGAGAGTCAATTTTTCCTGAAATGTAAAGATTTTCTTTTTTTCAACGAAAAAAAAAGATCTATAATGATGAAGCAAGAGTGTGTTTAAATTGTAAATACAGTGTAAATATTACAAACCAGAGGATAAAATAATTTGCTGACGAAGAATGGAAAAGGCGAAATAATCAGTGCAATTTTCTTCGATCTTTGAGACAATTCGTGATAAAATGGAACTTTTTTAGGTCCGTGATATTCAAGGTTGCCTACAGACCAGATATGTCGCACCCTCACAGCAGCAGGAGGAATGAATGTGGGGAGAGGTTTGAATAAAGTTTTGGCAGGATAAAATGGGAGAAAACCAAGAAAAAGACACTTATTTCTGGTGTTCATTATTGAGTTAAATAGTTTCATTGAAGTGCTGAATTACCGGAAAATCCTATGTCTATTTCTGCTATAAAGTAAACATTCGATATATTTCTGCATGAGAATAAATTATTGTATATAAATGTTTCAGCTATATTATCAAATCATTTTTATAAACGAAAATGTCTATCACACAGGAAATGCAGATACTAAGCGAATTCCTCAGACTCGAAATTATGGTCCGATTTTGGAATATACTTTTCTTCTTAATTTAATTATATATATATATATATATATCATCTGTTGTCAGATTTCAGGTTTCCCCCTTACTGGCAAGATTTTATAGAATATTGGAAAATATATATCTCGTTTTATCAAATATCGCGAATTTCGTTGCAAAAAATCGAAAATTGCGGCTGCTTGAGAGACTTTTAATATGTTCGCTCTAGATTAACACACATTATTAATTATCCGATTGTTTTATTGACGAACTAACCTTTCTTTTTAATTTATTGCTATATTACGAATTTGATTCCACAAAAATGCGACCGTTAGTGCGTTGAAACACATACACCTAAGCATATATACACTATGTACATAGGCTATATATATATATATATATATATATATATATGATATGAAAAGAAAAACTACATCTAAATATACAAGCGTTACTGCTATAAAGTAAATATTCTCTTTAAAAATTTACTTACTTGTTATGGTGGCCACTAGATGTCAGTAGGGACGACTTCCCGCTATCTCTTGTTTGAATTGAGAATACTACATATGTAAGAAAAATGTATGTTTGTGTTGGAATACTTGAGTGCCTCAAGTGGTTAGAGCGCTAAACGTACAGAGTTTAGAGACTAGGGTTCAAATCCCGACTGAAGCATTAATTTTTCTTTTATCATATTTGCCTTCATTGCCAAATGTCAAAAATATAGTTATAACACAAACACACACACACAATTATATATATATATATATATATATATATATATATATATATATGTATGTGTGTGTGTGTGTGTGTATGTATTATCATGGTTTTTTTATCTTGTTTAATAGATATGATTGAAGAAGACGTGTATTTTTTTTTTCAATAAGCTTCTCATGAGAATTTCGTTAACAGTTTCATTCCTTATGAATTCGCTAATAATTTATAATAAAGTATGTTTCTCTTTTGCCTTATGCGTAGTCTTGTTTGCCTCCATTTAAGAGGTCCGACAGTTATATTAATTTTATAGGAAAACATATCTGATTTAATTTACTATTAACAAAGTTATAATGATGTCATATATTAATTTAATGTAGTTTTTCATATTCATTTTGTTCGTTCTAAACTTGTTTTTCCTTTATTTTCTAGTCTATACCCACTTTAATTTTTTGTCCCATTCTGACAATATATTTATTCCATTTACATTTAGCGAACTGTTGAGGATGTTCTCATGAAAATATTATTCTTAATGTTTACAGATCTTCACCGATCCTATCTAGTAAACTGCATAAATGATCATGAACAAAATTTATATATGCCCGTTAACGCTATAGTGGCCGCAATTTTTGTTTCATCGGAACCAAACTTGGTATATAGAATTAATTTAAAAATGTAGGTAAGCTTGTGTTCGCTAACCAGTAAATTTGGACTATTAGGTATAGGAGTTCACCTGAAACGAAATTTTATTTATATAAACTGATGAAAGTAGACTTCAAACAACAGCGAATTCTGATCATTGGTAGTGAGGGTTTACCTGAAACACGACATTAAAAATTTACTCTCTAAACAGCCATGTTCGGTTCGTCGCAATTTATAACATAAAACATTTTAACTAAGTCTTAAACTAATCGGCACATCTTATATAGGATACATTAATATCGAGGCAATCAGTTTTATTAAAATACCAAATTACCTTAGGGATAACAGCGTAAAATTAATTAATTTTATTTACATATAAAATAACGGGAAAATTAATGTGTAAATGTGGTTTTAATTTATGTCAAATTACACAACATATTACGCAAAAAGGTAATGTCTTACGTTTACGAATTATTGGTTTTCACTTGCGGTCTGAACTTTTTAATAAGCTGTTATCAGAAATTGAGTTTCTCCTATTTTACAATATATATTCTCTGCGTCAGCAAAATGGGACCATAAATTTAAAAAAAATCGCTCAAGCGACTGCAATTTTTTATTTTTATAGCAACGAAGCTCTGTATACGATATTGAAATACAACGAAAAAAATCAACCAAATACGATCGATCATTAGGAGTGGGGGTTTATCTTAAAGACACAATTTTAAAAATTCTAATGTTTTCTCAAATCCTAATAATATATACGGTAATAATAATATAATAATAAAGCCTGATATGTCCCTTTGGGGCAAAGGCCTCACTGTACAGGTGTTAAGCTCTATTGTGAATGTCACCCGGTGAGCTACTCCGTGGTGAGAAGTTGACTTGAATGTAGCACTTGGTTTGTATACACTGTCTGTTCTGTGATTAGTTACTGCACAGTTGGCTCTCCATCGTTCTCCGGCTTATCCTGCATCTGGCGACTCTGGATCATTGCGCCCCTGCTCGTTCTTTGAAGAGGTCAGCCCATCGTCGCCTTGGTCTTCCGCGCTGTCTCTTGCCTGTTTACGGGTCCCACATGGTTATTTTTATTTCCCACCTATCGTCCTGTATTCTTGCGATGTGGCCTCCCCACTTCCATTTTTTCCTGATGGCTTGTTGTGCAGGATCAGTTGTTGAGGACATCGCTTGAAGTGTTGTATTCGAGATTCTGTCCTTCAGAGTTATGCCTAAGATTTTCCTCTCCATTTTCCTTTGGCACACTTGGAGTGTGTACTTCAGTTTGGCAGCCATATAACAGTGTTGGAAGAACACAGGTTTGTAGTGTTTCCATTTTGAGTTTCCGGTTGAGTGACTTTGTCCAGCAGTAAGAATTTCAGTGACCAGAACGCCTTCCAGGCGAGAGCTATTCCAATCCTAATATTTGATTTAATTTAAAAAATAAAAATATATTCCGTAAACCAGCAAATGCAGGTCATAAATTGGACTAGTTGCGGAATTATCAGTTCCTGCAGGACGGAATTCTTATCTCTTATCGAATCCGAGGTATTTTCCACTGTACTGATATCTTCCTTCACCCGCTTCAATTTCATGTTACAGTGTTTGTTTTACTTCTAAACTTATTTGTTAGGATAAGTCTTATAACTAGGCCTGTTTAAATATACTTGTTTTCGATACATTTATTCAATATTTATAATTCCAGAGAGTATTATCAATTCACCTTATTGACTATATTAGCTTGGTATTTTACATCGTTTGAGTTTATTTCGTTAAAAATTCCTTGGCGTGACGGACCTACAAGGTCCTTGCCCCACCAGTCACTTGTATTAATATCAGAAGTAGACGATCATTCAGACACTGTGGGGGTGACATGTGGTTAGCGTATCGACTTCGCCAGCCATATAGATGGTTTTATCAACCTGGATCAGCTCTTGTAGCTTATTGTAGCTACACAAATTTCTCACGATGTTGGGTAGGGCACCGGTTCCATACTAGGCGAAATTTGACGAGAACAAATTTTCCCACATAGTGTTTCGAAAAAGGGATCATACCTTAAAACACTCGGCTACGGCACATGACGAATATTATTAGGCTTCATAATAAATCATTCCCTTGCTTAGTATTCAGTGTATGAAGATAGTTTCTATACAAAATATAATTTTTATAACAATTAGTTAATAACAAATTCAGTAAAATAAGTCTTCCAAAATGTTGCTAAATGTTTATGTGAAATTTAATTTAAAAAATCATAATCCATCCCTCGTCTCGTAATTCTTTAACAGTAAGTAACTTCGGTAAAAATTGAAGTTAGGATAATGTCACAAATAATAGCTAAAGAGGAACGGTTTAGAGCGTAACTAATGTAAATAAAAGGAAAGGGTTCTACTTGTCTCAAACCATTAGAAATAAAGAAGCTCTTTCTTGATCTGTTGAAACATTGCTTCTCTTCCTGCTTCATTCCACTTATTCGTTTCCCGAAGAAGAAAGATTCCTGAAGGAATACGCCCCCTTTTAGATATATTAAAGGCTATCTATAAATAAACGCCATACTTAAGGAAATAGGATGAAACATCTCAAATTTGTATGATACGGTAGACAGATATATTTTTAATGTGAAAACAAATCTTAAAATTATCACAGGCCATATAATTATGTTTAACCCCTACACAGTAACTGGAGACGAAAACAAAATATGTACTTTAAGTGTTAAATCAGTTGTGTATCGTATGGAGCAATAAGTTACGATGAGTTTGCTTTGTTGAGAAAGTGAGAAAAAAAGTTATAGGTACAAGCAGAGTAAAAAATACACCCAACTCAACGGCACAAAGAAAATTATTTATTTCTAATATTTTATTTTTACACATATGATAATATAATTGAAACGTATAATTGATCTGGCACACTTCTGCTCTTTCTACATAAATCCAAACATGCAGTTTCATTGTTTACTCGGTCTAAATGATTCACAAGAAAGAAGATGGATATTAGGACACAATTTTATTTAAAGACGGTCTTACCATGCCAGGTCATTAGCAGTGCAATTCAAAGCAAGGTGTGAAAGAGCTTACAAATTTTACTCATAAGCTTCCTTTATTTCAGGCTTCATACATCTACGGCACGGAATAAACGGTCATAGTTCCCTTCCGAAGGAAGTCAGACTCACGATTTTTATACTCTTCCTTCAAAGATTCCGGCCAGCTTTTCCGTGCCTTGGAACCAGATGCACCAGAGAATTCAAGCAAATTTAATATAATATATTATACTCTATACTCCAAGCCCTACAGGCCTAGATGGTCCTTGGCCTACCAACCGGCAGCTGACCCGACGACCACATGTGTTAATCACAGAGGTAAACGTTCATAAGCCAGTGTAGGGGTGACATATGCTCAGTATTTCGGGTCCCCAGCCGTTATAGCTGGTTTTCTCAACTTGGAGTCGCTACTTATTGTAGCTACCCAAATGCCTCACGATGCTAGGTGGACATCGGTCCCATACTGGCCGAAATTCCATGAGAAAATGTTTTCCCCTACGGAGACTCCAAACAGCGCAAGTCCATTAAATCTGCGCCAAGACATCTTGACTTGACCACTCGGCTACGGCGCGGGACAAGCAAATTTAATATAGCTGATATTACCTATCGTTCAGACCTCACTTACTAAATAGTATATTACGATGCGAGGTTGGGAAGTGGTTTTTAGAGAATCGAAGAAAATAGCGAGGTTTTTAATTTCCGAGATTCTGTAAAACACTTCACAAACGTGCGTTGTACATTATTTTTTGCGCGATGGTGTTTTCAAAATAATAAAGAATTGTAAAATAAAAACATATTTGTTGGAAATATTTGCGTTCATTATACACAATTGACCAACGTTAACATAGTGGGCAATTGTTATTAGTTGAAATGACAGGAGGCTGTGAGACCAATTTTAGTGATAAAATGGCGACAGTACGTATTTATTGTTTTATATTGTTTCAAGTAAAATTCAGTTCATTTGAAATGCAATGATTTGTTTCTTATAATATATATTAACACTACATTGTGGATATTTTTTTGTATATACATTGTATGTAGTATACATAGAGGGCAGTGGTTTTACTTCCCTCACCGTGTTTGTAATCTAGGCCCATGCCTCCACCCTTGGGATACCTCGGTCTTAATGATCATACTCCCAAGTCCCAGACCTGTCCTCCCTATCTATTTCGTGTCCACATTCAAGAGTTCTCGGCCTAAAACCAACACCTCTAGGGAGAAGGTGTTGTAGTTGCAACTTCGGGAATTGCTGAGCTACATAGTACGTCAGGTCGCTCAATCCTGACGATCCCTCAGTTGGTCCATGGGCTCCTTGAGCCTAGCCGGGAGGACTGCTGTCGCAGATCCACCGACCGTTCCCCCGTTCTACCTCCAGGGACGTATCCTGCAGCCGTTGTGAGACCGGCTAGGACTTGAGTCCACAAGCCCCACAGTGTGATACTTTAGTACATCCAGGTGCTCATCTCCTGGTGACCCCACAGTTTGTCCACAAGCCCGTAGGCTTAGCCGGGAACCAGCACAGTTGCTCCCCTCTGCACTGGTCCGAGCTGTGCCCTGGTGTGCCCCCAGGGGCGTGTCCTGTTGCAGTTGTGGTCCAGCACGGAGCTCGCAAGCTCCAACAGGTGAGCAATAGTACGGCAAGGCGCTCAACTCCTGCCGACCCCACTAATGGTTCACGAGTCCCTTGTACTTGGCCGGGAGGACTGTCTAGCAGATCCACCGACCTTTCCCCCAGTGCACCACCTGTTTGGTTGCTGAAGTGGGTCCAGCCTGAGCATTAGTGCGTCAGGACGCTCAACTCCTGACGACCTCACAGATTGTCCTTGGGTCACTCGGTCCCGGAGTCGGCGCTAATCCCTATGTTTGTAATATGTAATATTACAGTATAGTTATTTTATTACAGTATAATTACTTAGGTTGGCAACCCCGAACTGTAGGAAGTTTCAATCATAGTCGCCATTGCTGTAAGTACGACAAATAACGCACTATCGCGCAAAAAAATATACGTCTATAAAAATTGGTCTTAGCATAAAACTAGATAATATATGTATAGAAATTCATATTTCCAGACAATATGTCTGTTGTTATCGGGTAGTAATTTCTCTGCTATAACTCGGTTCTTTTAAAATTCAATATCTCAAGTTATTAGATATTTTCCAGGAAGTATCACTATAAGGTTTTATTTAAACAGTCAGTAAGTTAACCATATTTTACATCTCGCCTCATATTTTATATCCTTTCCGGGACTAATTTTCAGGAATTTTCCTCATTTTCAGCGGGTATCTCAAGTTTTAACCCAATATAGTTATGTCAAACTTTTATCATTAATATTAGAGATATAGTTTTCAATGTACGCATGCGTATGCGACTGTGTATGTTTATTGTCTAAATTTTTATCTTGAAAGAGTACTAAGAAACTGGAGGAAAAAATGTAAAAAATGGGCATACCAATCCAAAATAAACATATATATTCACTAAATTTTGCAGACGACCAGATATTAATAGCACAACACCACGTTAACATAGAATATATGACAAAAAAACTAAAAGAAGAATACGAAAAATGGAAACTGTATATAAATATTGAGAAAACTAAATATCTGTGTATAGGAGAAGAAATGGAAAATATAAATTTCAACAATGGAGAAGAACTAAAACCTAGTATTGAATGCACTTATTTAGAAACAAAATTAGACCATTCAGGCGATAATTCAGTGGAAATTTAAAATAAAATCGCACAAACAAAACAAGCAATAAATGCTTTAAAGTCTCTAAAGGTGGAGCAAAAATATTACAAAAAATAGAAAATTACAAATATATCAAACCATAATTCAGAGCATTTTAACATATGGTGCTGAAGTCTGGCAAATTCCTACCAGGGAAGTGAAAAGAAATTACAAATATATCAAACCATAATTCAGAGTATTTTAACATATGGTGCTGAAGTCTGGCAAATTCCTACCAGAGAAATAAAAAAAGAATTTTAAGTACAGAAATGGATGTTTTAAGAGGATCAGCTGGAAAATCTAGAATGGATAGAATACGAAATAAATAAATAAGGGAAATGATGGGTGTACAAGAGGAGCCGGACTTCATAGACATCATAGAAAAGAAAAGATTACAGCGGTTTGGCCATGTCAAAAGAATGTCAAAGCAAAGATTGCCTAAAATTGTTATCGGATAGATCTCAAAGGAAAGGAAGAAGAGAGGAAGACCGAAGAAAACTTGAATAGAAGGGGTACAAGCGGTTATGAATATTAGAGGATTGGAGGAAGATCAATGGATAGACAGAGAAGAATTGGCGTTTGGTTTCCAGAAGACCGCGGCAGCTGCCATGATACCGGATGATGGTGATAGTGATGAAAATTAAAAAAAACTAAAAAAGATTCGACATAATTATATACGTAAACGTTTCTCAAATAAATATAATGACAGTATAATTGTAAAAAAATTCCAAGTTATTCTCCAGCACTTAGATATAGTTAACGTGCTTGTGATTGTTATGCTCAAATGTAAGTTTGTTGATTTTTTTGGGGTATCTTTTCAACAAGTTTAGGGATAACGATTTATTTTATGACTGCGTTGCCCTTGATATAAGATTAATTTCGGATATATTTATGCTCACAATTCATGAAACTATCAATGATTTTGGAAGATTTGCTCTGTTTTTTTTAAATCTTTATTTTCATTTTACACTACAAAAATCGAAAAATATGAAAAAATATAACATCTATATTTATAAAGTCTATCGTTTTTTGAAAAATTAGTATGCACTGATGTAAATAGAAAGCAAATATCGAAAATCCATGTTATACTTCAGTGAAATGCCTTTTTTAAGGTTCTCTTTTATAATTTTTTAGGGGACAACCTCTTTTTAAAGACCAGCAGTAATCTGCCATCATGCATGTGACAGGGTCCCATCTACCCTGATACCTTTACTTCATTACGTTTAGATCCTAGTGAAAGCGCATTCCCTGTTCGTCGCTATAATTTCCTAAATTATCCAGAAATCTATCCAGGTGACTGTGGAGAAAGTGTAACTTTATACTCATATTTGCTCCCAGAATCTTTAAGTTTATCAACATTTTTTGCACAATTTCTTTATAATTTGGTGCTTTATAGTTACCTAGGAAATTTTCTACTACCAATACCCTTCCAAGCTTCACTTTCCGGAACAGTCATAACTTTGATAAAATTTGTATTTCTTATCAATTGCCGAATTTGAGCACCATCAAATATTCCGCCTTTTAACTTTTACATACTGAGCTTAGGAAATTTTCGACAAATGTATTTGAAACATTTCCCTTCCTTGTCCAACGCTTTGACGAATTGTTTTATCATATCCAGATGCACGTCGCGAGTACTTTAATTTTGTCAAATAACTGAGATCACGGCCGATGTGTGGAGTGAGGGGTGTGAGAGTGGGAATCATGTGATGTTTGTATATGCGAAAAAAATGCACAGAAATCAAATCATGACTGGAAACATAAATTGTATTAGTAACAAGCCGTTTACTGTTTAAGATATAAGACATGCAAAAATCATAAAAACTAGAGCACGTTCAGCACTTTCATAAATATATTCGTAAACTGTGCACTTGAAAACATAAAAATTCGCTGAGGTATCCAGGGCAACAATTTTTTTTTGTAGAGCTGTGAATTGATAGATGTTTCATATTGAGTAGAAATTTAGTAATTGAATTTTGAATAGTGTATAATTTTGATTTGAATATTACTATCTGGCGTACTTAAGATAACTATAAGTAAAGCTTATTACCTATTCCGTAATACATCTAGATATTGTAAAGCGTTGAGCTGATGACATTGAAACTAATTTAAAATAAGTAATCCTGAAGAAGAGGTCCTTATTTTTCAATGTACCGGTAGTAGATCGTCTAAGAGCGCTTGTGCTATTCAGATCATTGTTAAAATGATGAAAATGACACACTACAATACATTCCTGATACACTAATTTAACGAATTTCTCATAGCAGTGAATCTGTCTGACCGCAGTGAAAACAAACTAATTTTAAGTTAATTTATTTTAATATATTGTGTAATTCCACACAAATTTAAATAATTTTTATTTGTTTGCTTTTTATTGTATTATTTAAAATATTAAATAAGCATAACTAACTACCTAACTCACTGGCACTATCGATCCCGTAGGTTCATGGCCGCGCGGATATAAACTCTCCATACATCCCTATCCAGAGCTAATGTTTTCCAATCATTCCCTGTATAATCTACTTCCCTCAAATCATGGTTAATGTTATTCTCCCACATCATACTTGGTCTACCAACTGGGGGTTTTCCCTCTGGTTTTCCTACAAGAAACTTCCATGCACGTCTTTCATTCCCAATTCGTGCCACATGTCCTGCCCATCGCAGTCTGCGAGACTTAACTGTTCTTATTATATCCGGCTTCCTATAAAGACCACGTATGTAGTTCACTGTTATTTACTCTTCTCCATTCATCTGTCTGTTCATCTCTCTTTGGTCCAAAAATTTTCCTAAGAACTTTATTCTCAAATACTCGTAAACTTCTTTTCTCCCTTAAATAAGAGTCCATGTTTGGTATCCATATAATATAACTGGTAGGATAATAGTTCTATATATTTTCAATTTAACGTTTTTTGAAAGGAGTTGGGATGACAAGAGTCTCTGTAATGCATAATAGCTGCATTTCCAGAATTGAACCCATGTTTAATTTCTTTGTGCATCTTATTCCTATTTGTGATTATTGTTCCTAGGTATTTCAATTCAGCCACTTCCTCAAAATTTCTCTCATTTGTCATTAGCTGTCCATTTCCAATATATAATGTATTTGTATGTGTAACCATATATTCAGTTTAATTGATATTTACTTCCAGTCCTAATTTCTTAGTGTTACTCGTATTGTGTGAGTGTTGGCTTTTAGTATCTCCTCGCTATCGGCCAATAGTACTACATCATCAGCATAAACTAACAGCTTATTAATACAATTGAGTTGTTGGCCTTGTTCATCCTCTAAAGATTTGATGGCATGCTCTAGTACAAAATAAAATATTAGAGGAGATAGTGCATCTCCTTGCTTCAACCCATTGTGGATTTCAAAAGTATCTGAAACTCTTTGCCTACACGCACCCTACTCTTTGTGCCATTTAAACACATTTGTATAAGTCTAACTAACTTTTTAGGAATTCTGAACTCAAGTAGGATACTATATAACTTTCCTTGTTAATTGAATCCTATGCCTTTTTGAAGCCTAATCAATATATTTTATAGGATACATACATAGCCAATTTAAGAATTAATACATTCCTCAAAGGAACAATGGGACGACATTTTATCAATGATTTAGAGCGCTGTTGACAGTAATGGCTTTAGGAGTATACTGTTGAAGCTCTTGAGTAGCTTATTTTTTAAAATGGTTTCTTGTCCATTTTCACAAATTTATGGGAAATTATCAAAGGTCCCGATTTCACTGTACAAAGAAACAGTTTGATTACAGTAGGCAGTTTTAATGCACGTTTGTACTAATTTAAAGACATTCAGAATCCATATAATGACATTTTTACTTGTAGTAATCTAAAAATAATTTAGATGCCAAAACCGTTTTTGTACAAGGTGGACAAGATACTTTTGATAATGAGCTCCTCATATGTCTGCTATAAACTAGGAAGGATCTTCTTTTCAATACCAGGTCTCTTTGACGGATATTGCATTATCTGAGTTCCCAATCTCTTGTTCTGCAAAGAGAAAGTCAGATATTAGATCCTAAATCCTTTTCATTCATTTATTTAAGGTGTAGATATTGTTTTCAGAGTTAATTGACCATTCAAATCATTTCAAAACATCTCCCAACTTATGCGTAAATGTTTTGGATCTTATAGACATAATTTCGCATCATAAAATTTTATATTACCCCTTCCGCAAATACAATACTAGAGAATTCGAATCGCTTAAGTTAAAAGTAAAGTGATCCCACAACAGGCCTCAGGAGGCCCTTGGGGTAGTAGGAGGTTAAGGCCCCCGCTTTTTCTAGACAATCGGCACTTGATGTCAGCCGGGTTGTCAGCCCTACGTGACGGCCGCATTTACCCCAGAACAAGCGTCTGGTACTCATTTCCGTTAGAGGCTGAGTCGACCCCAGGGCCATAGTGCCGCCAGAGGGTTTGGGTCAGTTTAAAAATCCTGACCCCAACGGGACTTGAACCCTCGACCCTCCGGCTTGTAGCTCAGTGCCTTAACCACTACGCTACGGCGTGCCCCCATCGCTTAAGTTACGCTTTTTTATTTCGGAATTATATACAATTGTTTTCCGTCACAGTCAATAGATTTACCTTCCTGAACATCCTCATCTCTAAGTCCCAGTTCACCCATACTCCCTTTCGATCTTCCTCTTCTTCTATTCCAATATCTTCTTATGCATTCTAGCAGATGTCATATCCATCTTCAGCCCTCTCTAGATCTTGCCCTTCTTCTTTTTCCATCTATTTTCCATTCGAATATCACCTTATCATTCTCTTGAAATGTGCGTACCATCTTAACCGTCTTTCTTCTTGAAGTTATTCAATGATAAAGTTTAGTTATTGCTTTTAGAGTTAGATCCATCCATCCATCCATAGTGATTCTGCCCGAAGGCAGGCCCTTCACTGCAATCATAGCATTTTCATGCTATGCTTGCAGGTTTACTAGGGAATTGTAGGTGTGGTAGCTTCCCGTTGCTTTCCACACCGGTGAAGGATGATGATGATGATAATGGTCATATGATTTCGGGGACCGTTTGGGCCTTAAAGTTTTCCTGACATTTGTCTTACAGATGAGGAAAAACCCCGATAAAACCTCACCCAGAAAAACTGCTCCGACCGGGGATCGAACCCGGGCCAGCTGCGTGACAAGGCAGCACGCTACCTCGAGACCACAGCGGTGAACTAGAGTTAGATAATCATTCAAATTAATAAAAGAACGTGTTGAGCAATTTTATTTCGTCTTCCAAACACAATTTTAGGTCCAATACTCTTGTAGTTACTTAATGATTTTTATGATGAGCATATCTACTATATAAAAATTACAATTTATCTTGCAGTTTTGGACAGGTGAGTTATAAAACGCAGAGTATACAGAGTGAATTTACATAAAGCCATCATCTCATACCTTGCGAACCACTCTTCTGCTCTCCTCACGCGTGTGCATGTCCTTATATCTCGAATTTTACCGTATTTATTGAATTATTTCTTTGGAGAACTGTAAAGCCGAATGCTCTAAACAGTATTCCCTAATTAATAAAAATGTATTTGATGAAACTGTTTATGTCTAAGACACAAAGGATTGTTGTTGTGGAAAATGATTTAATTCTATCACCTGGTTTTTTTACCAACGGAATAGAAAACTGCTTCTAGAACATTCTGAAGATTGGAATTTATAAACTGATTTTGAATGAAACCGCTAGTAATATAAAATCCAAATAAATAAATAAGGGCATTTTCATGTGGATTACATAAAGCTGGTTAATACATAATGGTTTATTCATTAATTCATTTGTAGGAATATTAATTATATTATTAAGTTTTAATACGTTCATCATTTTACTCAATGCTCATCTTTGTTTACTGTATTTTCCTTTTTGATTGTATATGTTTGCCACCTCCTATTTTCATGTTTGTCATAAGTACAGGACACAAACCCTGAATCAAGGTGAATACTTAAAATTTCCTACTCCATCGAGAATTGAAGCCGGGTTGTCAGAGTGGAAGACGTGTACTCTATGAACTAAGGCAAGCCGAAATTAAATAATTCCCATATATTGTTCGACCAATATCTAAAACAAATAACAAAATACAAACCTAAAGGCACCCGAGATGTGGGCAGACCTAGAAAGAGATGGGCAGAAGTCGGAACGGGTCAACAGACCTAATCCATGAATGCAGATGATGATGATGATATTGTTCGACCATTAATAGTTATCAGATTTAGGTTAGAATCTTTAAAACAATGTAAAGGGTCTATATTCATTGAATTTTACTTGAAATAGCACAGACTGGCGCTGTAATTAAGAGCTTGATTAATAATTATTCGTAACAAGATAGTAAGTTTACAAGATACAGATTTGGTTCTGTATCTAGAAGTGAAGGGAGACGTGATTATCGGTAATAAACATTCCTGGAATAATTTCATCAGATGAACATATTTTGATTAGGTTTTTTTCAGATTATATGACATCAAGTAAAATACTATAATCTATCCAAATGCGTATTCGACAGATTTATTACTCATACTTCATACTACTGGATTATCCCAAAAATAATCCGGATTGAATGAAATATGACACAAAAACATTAGCTTTTTCAATATTACACATTCTAATCTTATTTTGTATTACTAAAGTAATTCAGAAATTAAAATAAATATAGTTCTCTATTTTTCTTTAGACCACATGCCATTGAGTTTGATTTACCTATATCAGTAACATATTTTCTGATCATTCTTATTCGAGTAGATCGATGTTTTTGAAGCAGTTAGTAGTTTACTACCTCGTATAGCTGTTCTCCCCTTGTATATAACTGTATTGAGAGGCATTTTTCTTTTCTCAAAAGAAGCAAGAAGAAGGCATAATAGTCAATCGATATATCGAAATAATAATCATTCTCTTCAACATCTCTATCATGCCCCTAACCACGTCTCTCCCTACTCCTTCATTCCCGTCACGATATTCTTCTGCATGGCTAAACCACAACAGATGTCGATTCCTTTCGTATTCCATTATCTTTTTCGCTTCCCCCACCTCTTTCCCGGCATTTCAGTATTGGAAAGCAATATGAGATGCATCATTCTCCTTGTATCTGGAAACATCGGCTTTTCTGTGAAAACTTAACTACTGTTCATGTGGTTACGAAAGGGGACTTGAAAGAAATAAGCTAAAATCTGATACACGTTTAAAAAAATCGAGTCGATATTTTGAATAAAAGAACGGCAACTGTATAAAAACCATTTCATCTCATGAAGAAAACCACATGTTACTGATTTTATCCACTTTAAAAACAAGTCTTGTCGAACCTTTCAGCCGTGAAACATTAAAACTCTCCTATGTAAGCGTGCCTCCAATTCCACGTCTCCAGAATTGAAAGCGAAAAATGATATGTAGCCCTTCGATTGTTAGTGAAGCATGGACTATTAACCAAATACTTACTATACCATTATTCATTTTAGGATAATTCCATCCATCCATCCATAGTAATTCTGCCCGAAGGCAGGTCCTTCACTGCAATCATAGCATTTTCATGCTATGCTTGCAAGCTTTACAAGGGAATTGTAGGTGTGGTAGCTTCCCGTTACTTTCCACACCGGTGAAGGATGATGATAATGATAAGGATGATGGTGATGATGATGATAATAATGGCCATATCATTTCGGGGACGTTTTGGCCTTAAAGCTTTCCTGACATTTGTCTTACAGGTGAAGAAAACCCCGATAAAAACCTCACCCAGAAAAACCGCCCCGACCGAGTATCGAACCCGAGTCCGCTGCGTGACAAGGCAGCACGCTACCTCGAGATCACAGCGGTGGACTTAGGATAATTACATAATAGAAATTTTTATGCTTATTTCAAATTAACTGATTATTTAGCGATTCTGAGTTGTTTTATATTGCAGTATTTTCATAAGCTAGAGTTATAACTAAGCCAGGATTTCCATGCAAAACGTAGGTTCTACATAAATTGGCTACATTTTTTAAAATTAGCCTAATTTTTCCGTTCATGTCTGTATGTTTTGATATTTTTTGGTAATAAACTCCTGCATAAAAGGTATTTTGAAAATCTTATATTTAATGAAATAAAATTTCGAATTTATATTGAAAATTATGCTTTATTTCCTGGATCAGTACATTTTCATTATATTAATGGTGTTTTATGCACATTTTCATGTGATTTACTTACAGGAAAATGTATAAATTCAAATTAACAATTTTTTGCAACAATGGAACTTCGGACTTTCCATTTTATATCCCTCATAATTTGTTACAAGTGGAATTTCCAATCCCCAAATTTTAACTTGCCACGAGCTTAGTGAAGGGAGGATGGAACCAAAATTGTCCTTGATTATGAAATTTAGCAGGCATATATTAGCGAATTGAATGAACGTATAATATACAGAACGAAAAAAACTATATTTCAAGTTCTGTTACAAAGCATTTTATTTTATGGGTCCGAACCTGGACCCAGAAAACAAACCAACAAGCTGTTAACACTAGAAATGGATTTTTGCAGGCGATCGACAAGAATGTGAAGAAGGGATAAGGTCAGAAACAGCACAATAAGGGAAATTAAGCAAGTTGAAAAAAAAAATAGGAAAAATAGAAGAAAAACTTTTGAAATGATATGGACACCTCATAAGAATGAAAGAAGGGAGAATACCAAAGAAGATTCTTAATTGGAAAGCTAATGGAAGAAGTGGAAGAGGCAGGCCTTGAGAACAATGGATGGATGGAATGGAAGAGAAGTATGGACGTTAGAGATTTGAGAGAAGATGCTTTAGACAGGAACCTCTGGCGACAAACTTTGAGTTGAAGGAGAAACACTGTAATGTGGAATATTTCTAAATAAAACAAATAATGAACTTATGAAGTGATATAGCGTAGCTCCGATTAAAACATAATTTTTAATAGTGAATATTTTATTGTTTTCCGTTTACATTATGAACGTTTCATCATAGGAAAGTACATAAATGCATGCATGTTATAAGATCTGATAATATATAGAATTCCAGGCTTTAGGTATTAAAATTAATTTCAAAGTTTAGAGTTCTATAACAAATATTTTTATTTCTTATGAATTAACGTACCTCATTTAGAATCTTTGGTGCTTCCAGTTAATATTAGATTGTGTTACGGTATTCTTTAGGAGTTCATTATCCATCCATAGTATTTATGCCCGAAGGTTGGTCCTTCACTGCAATCATAGCATGTTGATGCTATGCTTGCAGGTTTACTAGGGAATTGTAGGTGTGGTAAATTCCCGTTGCATTATTTTAACTTTAATATTATATATGGTTCTTGGTAATGAAATTCAAATATAGAATTTTGCCTTGACTGAGGAAAACCAAGATGAACATAAGTTGGTTTTCCTCGGGAATTTAATCTGGGGCCATGGATACCACCTGGAGCGCTATAGCCATAGTTTTGTATGTTATGTCAGCTAAGAGCCCAGTTTTGGGCACTGTTCGGTATGAATACTTTTGCTCTACCTTAATGTTGTGTTATATATTCTTGCTGGAAGATGTCAAGAGAATACTTTCCTATGAATATGTCGAGATCCAACTCGTTTAGAGAATACTGGAAACTAAACCAAAAAATGTCTGTAGTTACAGCTAAATGTTAGAACGAAGGAGTAACTGGTGCACTAGTGAAGTAAAATAATCATAACTGAAATGTTTGATTATCTTGTTGACATTAAAAAAGGTTAATTGCAATATGTGTAGTGGCAAATTGATGAGAGTTAAAAAGTTATATATATATATATATATATATATATGAGTGTCCCATGCAGAAGAGCGGAATAGTTAAATATTTTCATTCGAAAGTAGTAGTAGTAGTAGTAGTAGGACTTTATTAGATAAAAAGTAAGATATTTACAATATTATTCACAAATATGGGTGCACGGGCAGTACGCAGTACGTGCTGTTGACAGTCCGTTACAATAATGTAATAATTGGTAATAGTATAAAGAAAAACAAAAAAGGAAAACGATGATATTACAATTACATAAAGAAAACACAATAATATTACAATTACGGGGCACGCTGTAGCGTAATGGTTAAGGCACTGCGCTACAAGCCGGAAGGTCGAGGGTTCAAGTCCCGGTGGGGTCAGGATTTTTAAACTGACCAAAACCTTCTGGCGGCACTATGGCCCTGGGGTCGACTCAGCCTCTAACGGAAATGAGTACCAGACGCTTGTTCTGGGGTAAAGGCGGCCGTCACGCAGGGCTGACAACCCGGCTGACATCAAGTGCCGATTGTCCAGAAAAAGTGGGAGCCTTTAACCTCCCACTACCTCAAGGGCCTCCTGAGGCCTGTAGTGGGAATACTTTACTTTACTTTACATAATAATACAATAGCATTATACATTAATTAAGTTATGTATAATTATCAGGGAACGGAAGTTCATGCCCTAAAAACATGAAGAATATGTATGCATTTATGCCGTAAAATAGCTAAATATGCCACAAATATGCTGTCAAAATAGCTAAATATGATACAAAGTATGCATAGGCCCTAATCAATCTGAGATTATTTTAACAGAATAATGCGTTATAGGTTTATAGGTAACTTACGTTTGATCTCTGGATTTTGAAGTGCTTGCCTCATTGCTGAATGCTCCATTACTACTGTTGCAGTTCACAACTAACCAGTGACGTATGTTTTCTGTAGTAAATCTTCGCCTGTTGTCTCTCAGCATAGCTTCTTGTAGCGCGAAAAACTTCGTTCTACGTCGCAAGAAGTAAGAGGGGCTTGCAAAAAACTGTGAGCTGTTCTATAGATAACTTTGTTGGTTTGTTTGGTGTTTTTCCTTCGAGAATATCTCGAATTTCTGCAAGTTTATAATAGCCAGGGTTTTTGGAAAGAATATTTTCTGTTTTTTCTTTCACTATATCTCCTACATTTTCCGGAACTGATATTAAAACTGGATATCGTTCTATCGAAATACTTGAGGGGCTCCCAATGGGTGTGCCATTCATCGTTAAACAAAATTCATAAACATAAATTAATCATGTTTACTACGTTACATTTTTTAATTGGCCATATAATTTAAATTAATGAAATTTTAAAATTTAAAAATCTTTAAATATTTGAAAATTACAAATAACTAGGACTTATTAAAACACCAAATATACAGCTTCCGTGCATAAATGTTAAAATATGATGCATTCATAAATAAAGGTAAAAATATGCACTTTTATGCACAATAATAGCAATATTCGGTATATTCAGAAATTTGTGATTCGTGTAGATAATCTTTCGGCATATTTGCACAACGAGAGAGAACAAATATTCAAATGCATGAACTTCCGTTCCCTGATAATTATTAAGAATTAATGGTATTGTACTTTGATAACATGTATTTAATCATGAATGAATGTTGTTCTTATTTTCCGCGTTTTGTCCAGAAATTTACCCAAGTTTATCCAATTTTCTGGATTTACCATTAACTCGTAGCATGCCAATCTTTCCTGATTTGAATTTAGAAATTTTTCCGGTAATAACTGACGTCTCCAATATTCTAAATCACCACATTGTCCTAATATATGTATCTCGTCTTCAAAGTTCCCGCACATTAGACAAAGTAAAAAAGTGTAAACAACACAATATCCTAGGGAGGTTTTGAAAGGTGCTAGGATATGATCCACAAATAGGGAGAAAATTAGAGCAAATATAACAAGGCTTATTTTAAAGTACAGACCGTACATAGGCCCATGATGCCCAAACACGTCATCGGGTATATATTCTGTATGCAGTGAAAGACCTGTAGCCAGAAGAGTAAATTAGACATAGTTTTCGTCGAGGCGTTACCGGTTCGGGAAATGTTTGCTGCACGCAAGAAGAAGAGGAAACGGCAGTTCACTAAAACCAGATTTCTGACATCAGATGAGTTCTTTTCTGAATTTCAAGAAAATTGATAAATAAATCAAGAGACCAGCTCTGACGAGAGTGCAGATGAAGATGACAAGGACAAATATCTGACGATAAAGTCGAGGGCTTTGTGATCCATGCAAGGGGAAGTAATCAGATGAATTTCATGGTATATCTGGATTTCCTGCCAGAAACGAAAAGTCTGGTATCATCACACATAACAAAATTCAGTTAGGTTAAGTTTGAATTTAAACTCCAGAGAAGGGACCGAGAGAATTGTGGCAATAGTGGGAATGTTATGATGTACAGTGACCCATCAACCATGGAATAATCCATTCACCATTTTCTTTCCTTAACTCCATCTTCTTTATTTTCATTAAAAAATGTATTTCAGTTATGCCTCATATTTCATCCAATGGCATACTTCAATTTAAAAAAAATGTTTTTTTTTATTATTTAAAAAAATCGTTATGGAATATTGATTAGGAAATTAACTTGAAGTAATATATAACCCCGACGCTGAGAGGCATAAAGGGTGGTTGAAGAAGAATAATAACTTATAATTTGACCAAATATTTATTTTTGTTATGAAATATTTTAGCAAAATATACATTTAATATTTGTCTCTACTTCTTAAATCAATCTATATTAAACGTGTACAATTCCCACTAGTTGCACTTTTACATCTTAATGGGGCACATCCTCTCCTTATTTCTCCTAACCTTGAATATCAAAGTGTGCACATTCATCTGCAAATATGGTTACACAGTTAGCTATACATGGTAGCAATGAACCTTTAAGTGAAAGGTTAAATGTCATCCCCGCATTTATCTCCAGAACATACTCTGGTCTCATTTAATTTAGAGGCATAATCATTCCCAGAGTCATGGTATTGTCAGACAGTTTAGGCCAGTTTAATAATTCTGACCCCATATTAAGTATGGGGACAAAATGAAAAAAAATTAACAGACAACGCCTCTCACATATTTAATGTTGATACCTCGTCTTCCCATTCTTCATTAAGGATACCATTATTGAACAATGGTGCCTGAGTTCTATATAACATCTATTACCCTGTTGTTATACTTGAAAGTCATTAAGAAGACTAATTTTGTAATTATATTTTCTTATTGACTTAATGTTGGTATTCTGATTGAAGTAGTATTAAAGGAAGCATTTCACTTTCATATTTGATATCTGATTGACTTATGTAACACAAGGAGCACCAGACCAAAACATTCCAAATCTTCCCTCATCCCTCACGAAACTGCAAGTCTGACATCTGACAATGATGAATGCTTTTTCCTAAATATATCTATAATTTTTTATTGCTTTATTTTCGTCTTTCCATCGTTTTCTCCTTTTTTGAACTTGCTACGTTTCGATGAGTGTTGTGCAATTAATCTTCCATATTTCATTATTTGACAGGTTGATAATACGTTATGGCAGGGAAATCTGAGGGAATGAATTAGGGAACAAAAGGCGAGCCAATCTTATAGACAGCTCTTCATCTTTGTTTTTTTACTTCGCCATGTCTGTCATATCTTATTACTTCCTACAATACAGAATTTCCTTCTCTCAGACATATCTCGCTTTCTACAATCAATAAACTAATGAACGTAGACACTACAGCACAGATTTCAATCTCAAAATGCTTCTTTACAAGACTAAAATTATATTTTTCCTTCCAGGAGTTATATAGCTCAGATTGCAAGTAGGCGTATCTCATTTAAAATATTGAGTTAATATTGTCAAATAAACAGTGATAATTAATAATAATAATAATAATAATAATAATAATAATAATAATAATAATAATAATAATAATGATAATAATAATAATAATAAAATAATAATAATAATAATTGAAATGCACCAAGAAATAAATATATAAAACCTTAAATATTTTTAATTACTGAATAAGAACATAAAATGATTATTCACCTATAGTAACAAAAATTGTATGGTTGAAACAGGCAGAACGCTACTTAAAATTTTCCTTGGCCGAAAAATTGTAAACAAATTGGAAGGAATCAATCTCTAGAATATTTCAAATTCGAACAAAGAAAAAAAAAATAGTTACAAAGTTTTCTATTTATTCATTTTCTGCGAGAATAAATAATGAAATGTAATATTTCACAACATATCTATTAATATTTTCAAAATGTCTTGTTGCACAAGAAAAACTAAATGACCGATCTGTTTATGAGTGCACCACAATGTCTTAATAAATAAAATTCCCGAAACCTTTACGAGTTGCAGAAAGGATTTTTTTCCCTGGAGAGATTTTTATGTCCAAAAGAGCTGTTTCCATAGCAAGCTGACGAGTTGGATTGGAATGGGGTGTTCAAAAGATATAATGGATGGCTCCTAAGGGTGGAAACAGAGGGTACCGATACTGACCCCCAGAACACATCTGACAACTCGTAAAAAGAATCTTGGAGTCAGAGGCTACAGGGGAGATGGGGTAAGTAGAGCTGTGAGATATTTATTTAGAATTATTTCTCCCCCACAGTTTGCATATATGACAGTGGCCTCACTTAGAGACCATGGAAAGAGCCTCTCTATCCTTTCTAATCTAATGAGGGAAGTTCCCCAACTCGAAAGTTACAAAATGATTATTACGAGTATTTATAAAATCATAAACTCATATAGTTAAATTTTAGTGAAATAGTTAATTACATGATAAACGTTTAAGGCAAACAGTTTAGAACTGTAAATAAGTGAAGTATACATACATTGAACACTAGCTTGAAGAATGCATACGTCCTATTTTGATTATTGTGATTCTCTTTTTACAGACTTGAGGGAGCTTATACGGTAACGGACTCCATTTTTACAAAAAAAATAATAATAACTCCACTTTCTTAACAGATTGTCTTCAAATTTAGCACATTTAATGTATATTAACGTACCTTTAAGTTGGTAATTTAATACATATGACTACTATAAATATATTTCTGAAAAAAAATCATTAAAAAATTGAATGTCATCACAAAAAAAAAACAAGATTACACATAAACTGAGTACATGAAAACCAATTACAACATTTTACTTAAAACTGATCCTCAATAATGATTCTAATTGGCTTCATATTGAAGGTATGGAACTTTAAATACGTAATTTTAACAAATTTTATATTTTGCAACACATCTACACTAGCAAGTTGATTATTTTTCATTCAAATTCAACCATAGAGGTCGTTCCTCTTCAGACTATGATATTAAAAGCATATATGTGTGCAAAAAGTTATTAAAATCCAACAAACAGTTCTTGAGAAATTGTGGTTTTGTATTAAAAATTACATTTTGAGGAAAGCCAGTTTCAATATTCTTGTACTTACGTCCATGCACAATACTGTACTACAAAAAATATTTTGTGTCATCGCTAATAATTGAAATGTTTAACTAAAAATTTGGAATAGAGTCCAAAAATGTATACGTCAATAAAAAAATTCAAAATATTTTCATTATTTTACTATATAAACCCTTTTAAAACTATTTTTGCCCAAAGGCTTCAGTGCGTTCATAATTCTTGTGTACATTTTATATGTTATATTTGAAGATTTGATCACGTTAAACAGTCCCTGGAACAATTGTCATGGTTTCGCCTATGGGATCGTAGAACCGTCCATTCTTTATCTCTTCTCTATAAACTATTATACACATAATCACCTAATTATTTCTCAAATCGTTTCGTTATACTTCCTAATACACATAAAATTAGGCACCCGATCCCATCAGCACATTGTCCTTTGCATCCCTTCTCAACACACTACCTATTAATCACGTTCTTTTACAGCTTTTCATGCTACAATATAGGATTCTGTTCCACCTTGTGTCATAGACTACCAAACTGTAATATCATAAAAAAGGAATATTTTTTACTAATTCAAACATCTATCTATTCTATTATTATTCTTTTAACAAATAATATTTTATTTTATGAAAATAGTATTAAATTGTATCATTATTTTTACGTAATCTGTTATATATATATATATATATATATATATATATATATATATATATATATACATACACAATTTATTATATTTTATTATTCCCCTTCTATTTTTTTATGTATAGTAGATAGGAGCTTTTCTTCCTTTATGTGTATATATATATATATATATATATATATATATATATATATATATAATTAAAGCATAATCTTTCACTCAGCCTCTCTAAAATTGAGACATCAAAGTAATTAATTAATTAATCAGGACGAGTATTATTATGATACATACGTTAAATCACTATATGACGAAATAATCATCGCAGATATACGAAATGTGTATGCAATCAAATCGTGAGAACACGAGGGATTTGATTTTTATATAATTAAATAAAAATAAGTTAAATTAAACAAGCTGATAGAATCCCGTATAAACTATCAGTTAGTTATTACGGAAATAATTTAGCAAGTACATTGTACCGCTATTGTGAAGTGACAGTTACTTGAAGCGGTGACAAAAGGGTTAAAATTTTAGGAAATAAATTGTACTAGCGGATTACCAGACGTTTCTTTGTAGACCAGCAATCTAAGACCTTAAACCGAACTTCGCTGACAGGTTGAGAACAAAGAATTGATATAGGATTTGGAAACTACAGCGTGAAGTAAACAACTCCTTATAAGGAACCAGACAAACTGCTAGATCGCCAAGCTAGCAAACAAGCGGAAAATAGGCCACTGACCTAAACAAAATTATACAACAAATTTAGATCGGAATTCCCCAGAGTTCGAACTTATGATAAAACTGTATTTTAGAATGGGCGTATTCGGCCAGAAGACTTGGTGGATTCTTGTGCAATCAAAAGACATCGATCCCTTCTTTAGGCATAAGGAATCGTTGTCAGCCAATATAGTAAAGGGTTATATCACGACAAGGTAATGACCTCATGATGACATGATTCCAGGGAGAGGATAAACGAAGTGTTCCTTATAACTACTCAAACGATGTTAAATTAGTTCTGCGTAACTCACCGAGGCGGGAGTTCTCCGCAACTCACCGATAAAAGTTAGTTCTTCGTAGCTCCCCGAGACCGGAGTCGGAACAGACTCACCGACATAATTCTTAAATGGCACAATGGCCGTCAATTAGAACTTCAGGAATTTTGTACTTAGAAATGATTCGTTCGTGATAGACTCTCAGAGATTCCAGTCTGAACTCTAGACGCGCTTCTGTGGTCAATGCCTTGTGCGACATTAAATGTGTCTATAATTATACGTGTAAGAAGTGTCCACATCGATTAATAAAGCATATTTATTAAAATTCATCTAGCGTAGTCTTGCGCCGGCCAGCTCCTTGCTACCCCTGTAGAAAGAACCTCAGCTATACCTATCTTCCAATCTGAGTAAACCCAAATTCTCACACATGGAGAATTCCTTTCGATACTCATGGCACCCAAACATCCCTTATTAAGCTATATTAACCTATAAACCTAAGACAGGAGAAGGAACGCATAATTATTCCTCCTACAATATATATATATATATATATATATATATATTATCAGTTTTAATATAATTAATTTATTGTGAGATTAGATCACACCAACGTATGTGTTTGGATTTTCAATCCCATTACACGATAATCTTATAGATTCAATCTATTATAGTACCACCGTTATTTTTTATGAGTAGAGCCCGGATTTGATGTAATACATATTCTGTTGCAGTGTATGTAGTTATAAAAAAGCTAAAATATCGACGAATTAAACTGAAAAGACTTGATCCAAATTTTTAAATTACATATTTTTACATATCTCGAGCTGTAATACATATTTCACACCATAGTACATAATTTTACATATTTTAATATTTTTTTGCCGAATTATTAAACATTTTCGTCAATCCCATTAATTTTCGTTATATAGCAAGAAAGAAAAACAATTGTAATTTTTATTATTGTGCTTGTCGTGCATCGCCTTTACATCATCATCATCATCATCACTCCAGGGATTAGGCAATTACCCGTTCGGACTTCATAATGCATCAGCCCAACGTCTTCTAGGTCTTCCAACATCAAGCCTTCCTCTTGCTTGATAATTTCTTGCTAACAATGGATATCTCTCCTTACTCATTCCATCCATGTGATCAATCCATTTCTGTCTGTAATTCGTGACTTTATCCAATAAAGGCTGTACTTTCAATTCTTCTCGTATATCCTCATTTCTTATTCTATCAAGTCTTGTACATCCTTTTACTTGTCTTAGGAACCTCATCTCCGCCGTCTGTATTCTATCCTTATGTTTTTTCACTGGAGCCCAAGTTTCACATCCATACAACATCGTGGGAACCGCCATAATCCGGCTGATTTCCATGAAGCTTCTCAGTAAGATAAATGTCTCCTGGAGGGCGTTACGAGCACTTCGCAGGACAAGGATGGTGGAAGGGCTGCTTCCTCTGAGCCTCCAAACATGCTCCTCTGGGTATCCACCCCCCCAAGAGAGGGCTGCTTCTTCCGCTCTTCAAGCCCTACAAGTTTAGCTGTGCTATTCCTTGTCGCCCTGTTGACCGTTGAAGACTTGACGAAGATGTGGCCGCCCAATATGGATACAGACGCTATTCCTTCGTTGTGAGCTATACTTAGTTCCCCTCGCCTCTTACCCACCAGCAAGATTAACCTAAGTCAATCTTCCCCAGTAGGGTCGTCTGGTTCATCGGGTACTAAGCCCCCCCCCCACCACGTCAAGGTGATAGCTCCTATCGCCTTTACATTTAATGCTAAATTGTACGAGTTCGATGCGGACAACAATGACTTGTTTTAAACATTTTTTTCTTCCTTGTTCTCAAACGTTTTAGAATTTATAACAATCAGTTACATTTAATTTAACCATGGCACCGGTTGCGTCTTTGTTGTCTTCAAAGCTAAAAACGTGGATTTCTGTTGACAGTGCTTTAATCACCGATGGTAAAACAGTCCTCTGCCAAACTTGTGATAAACGTATTGGGTGTACGATGAAATCTCAAATTGAACAACATTTACGAGACGATCTGTATATAAAAATAAACAACGAGTATCTTCAAAGAAAGAGGTAATACTTACATAGTTGCAGGGACAGCCTACATAATCTAAAAGTGAATTTTACAAAGAACTGTGTATGGCGTTGGTTGCAGAGAACATACCCTGGAACAAACTTCAGGTACCTGAATTGAAACATTTCTTACAAAAATACTGCAACCGCAACATTCCCGTCGAGTCCACTCTCAGGAAGAATTATTTGGATTCTTGGTATGGTGACATATTAGAAAAAAATCAGGATTGACATAGGCAACTCACCTATATGGATTTCTGCTGTTGAGACAACGGATACAGCAGGCCTTTTCATCGCTATCTAATTGTGGGAGGATACAGCGCAGGCCTTTTCATCGCTATCTAATTGTGGGAAAGATTGAGATTGAAGCTGTATCAAAACCGTACTTAATTATTGTAAACTTTTGGAGGCAAGAAATAGTTCAACAATTGCTGGATTCATTAATGATGGACTTAGGGTACTATGGCTAGATGGCGTAAAAGAAGAGAGGATCCTACTGATATACACAGATGCAGCTCCATACATGTTAAAAGCGGGGAAATCGCTTACTGTATGTTATCCAAACTTTGTGCATGTTTCATGTACGGCTCATACATTGCAACGAGTGGCTGAGACATACATTAATTTTCAGAAGTAAAGACACTAATATCAGCAACTAAGAATGTTTTCTTAAAATATCCTTATCGTGTACAGCGCTACAAGGAGCAGCTACCTGATGTACCTCTGCCTCCAGAGCCAGTGATAACAAGGGGGCAACATGGATCGAAGCTGTAATTTTCTACAGCAAGCACTTCGAAGCTGTGAAGTCAGTGATTGAGAACTTTTGTTCTGAACCTGCAGTGTGTGTGAGTGAATCCTTGTTAGTATTCAACAGTCTAAAGTGCTCAGTTCAGTTTCGTACATCGCAAGTCACTTCAGCTGGCTTCCCAACAGTATCAAGAAACTGGAAACTTCAGGTATGCCTCTCCAACAAGCTGTGGAAATAATTGAAGATGCAGTTCAAAAGGTCAGTGTTGTAACAGGCCAAGTGGGTTTAGTTTCCACTAAACTGCAGACTGTGCTAAACAAGAACCCTGGATACCCAACTGTTGTTACTCTTTCTCGCTTATTTAACGGTGAAAATATAGAACCCCCTGAGAATATTATCCCTAGCATAATCTTTCTCTATAAATATGCACCGTTGAATTCTTGCGAAGTTGAGAGATCTTTTTCAATTTACAGATAATTGTCAGACAAAAGACTGTGCATGACAACAGAACATTTGGAAAAAGTATATTATAATTAATTGTGGACACCGATCCAATGTGGCTTAAATGCTTGAATGGTTGACACTTGTACTTCAGTACTGTACTTTGTAGCAGAAGTGAATTGATTAAAAATTAACATAGAGATTTGAATAAGAGGACTTATTTTTATAGCAAAGAAATAGCATTGTGGATTTTACATATAATTACTTTATTACATATTTGTTTACATATTTCACAATATTTGGTTACATATTTATGTACATATTTCTTAATTTGATTTTACATAAAATCTGCGCCCTAGTTATGAGCTATGAATGAATTAGAAATGAAATGTATTCTCCTTTGAAATGTAGTCTGTTATGGTGTACCTGGTTTTTCGACACACCAAAGATTTACACACGACTCATATAGCCATTTGCTGCCTCGAGGAGAGGCAATAAATCTCCTTTAGGCCCTATTCTGCCCTAAGTTGTTACATAGGCTCAGAGTCGTGAGAAACTGTGTTAATGTGCCTCCCTCTGCCCTGGATCCCACAAACACATATTTTCAACAACTGTGGTTATCAAGCCATTCCATTTTTCCCTAAATGGGATGTGAAGGGTGATATGAAATGAATGAGTGAATAAATGAAGATAAAATAACATGATAGGGAGGGAAGAGAAGTGGAGAATATTGGTGGGATGAATTTCGGAAAACGTGAGAACCCCGAGAAAAAATTCGAAATATCCCGGTATGGCCCACCACTAATGCCTATTCGAAACTGCCAGGATTCGAACCTGGGATTCAAGTCGAGGCAACCGCGCGCGCTAGCTACGCATCTATTGAAGTAGTTGATAATAATAGATCTCACTTTTATTATTGTTCACTTTGGCCAAATAATCGTTTATATCTGATCTTATTGTGATTTCTGTATATTAACGTAACATACGTTTGTCCTGATGAACGGAAGAGAAGACCACATGCCTCGTACTCCACCAGGCTAAATAAATAAATGAAAAAAATATATATATACTCAAATAACCTTTAGGAAATGATTTTTAAACTTTTAATTATTCAAAATGTATGCCTATATATAAACAATGACATCAAAGTATTCTTGTTTAATCTGTGAATGTTTCTGCAAAGAACTAATCGATTCTGAAATATTATTAATACTTAAGTAAGTTATATACTTATACACTTTAGACCTTTTAGATTTTCATTGAATACAATTTTATATCCTAAATTTTTACCTCGATTTCTTAACGGCTAAATTTGTAACCACGATTTAAAAAAAGGCTTGAAATTGTAAATATAAATCCAAATCTCTTTCTAATTTTAAACAATTACAGAAAATACAAAAAAAATCTACAACATTCTTCCATATAACCTACATATTTGAATCTATTTATCAAACACACTTACATAAAAGTATTTTTATAATTCTGTAAGAAAAATTAAATGTTTGAATTGGATTCGCCTGGTGGTGTAATGAATAACACGGTGGGGTACCGACCCAGCGTTCCGCGTTCGAATCCCGTTCAAGCATTTATTTTTCTTATCATGTCTTATTAAGCATGCATTGCTCAATGTTAAAAATTTAATTATAAAATCGATAAAGAGTCACTGCTATAAAGTAAAAATATTCTCTATAATTTTCTTACTTGTTATAGTCAGCTACTAGGTGGCAGTGAAGACCGAGTTCTCGCGACATCTAGTAATAATGGAGAATATATATATATATATATATATATATATATACACTGCTCAAAAGAATTAGAGGAACACTTGTAATAAATTGAATAAGTATTTGTTTTTTTAAAGCTGTGATGCTGAAAGTTGGACAATATGTAAATTGAATTATTAATTTTATCATTGGATACAAACTTTAAAGATACATGGCCTAAATACAGAGAAATTACCTCAAATAACAAATATAGAGAATTTTTTTTATTTTGGAAGGCACTGGCCACTTCTAATTGGCAAGCTTCCTGATGTTGCTATAGTGACGAATGTTGATTATTGCCTTGTTTATTGAAGTCTCTGACAAAATGAGACATTTAAATGAGTTTGAAGTGTATCATGCTCTACATCTTTTACGACAAGGTCAATCTCTGCGACATGTGGCTAGAGAGCTTGGGATTTCTCCTTCCGTGGTGTCCAGGTTACGCAACAGGCACAGAGAGACAGGTCAGTATTGTAGAAGACGTGGCCAGGGCCGTAAATTTAAAACAAGCCCCCAGGATGACATATACGTTCTTCTTTCTGCTCTTCGACAGCGTACAAAAACTGCAAAAGACCTGCGAATGACCTTCATATGGCTTCCGGAATCCGGGTTTCAGACCAAACCATAAGGAACAGATTAAGGAAAGAGAATATTCGTCCAAAAAGGCCAGTTAAAAAACCATGCTTAACAAATGGGCATAAGGCAGCAAGACGTACGTATGCTGAAAACCATGGTGATTGGAACCTGAACCAGTGGGAGTCTGTGCTCTTCTCGGACGAATCCAGGTATCGTCTTACACGTTTGTGATGGTCGATTGAGGGTGTGGGGACGGCCAGGAGAAAGATTTTCTGCAGAGGCTGTACAGGAAATTGATAGATTCGGAGGAGGTTCCATAATGGTGTGGGCCGGAGTTATGTACAACAATCGTACGGACCTTGTACTTGTTCCCCAGCGACTGAATGTTGTCCGGTATATCGAGCACGTTCTGGAAGAGCATGTAGTACCTGCTGCCATTGGAGTAGGCCCTGGATTTCTGTTTATGCAGGATAATGCCAGGGCACATTCTGCGGCTGTCACCAGGGATTTCCTGAGGAGGAATGAAATTGAGGTAATGGAGTGGCCAGCGGTCAGCCCAGACCTCAACCCTATTGAATACTTGTGGGATCTTCTAGACAGGAAGGTCAGGAACCGACATCAAGCTCCACAAACTCTGCAGCAACTTGGAGATGCTTTGAAGGAGGAATGGGAGAATATCCCGCAAGAGGAAATCCAGAATCTTATTGGGAGCATGCCACGAAGGTGCCAAACTGTCATTGAATGTCGTGGAGGCTCTATATAACGAGTGTTTAACTTTGAAAAATAAACACAAGATTCAATTGCTTACATAGCGGAATTATTTGAAAAGTTAATTGTCAGTGTTATTCATTTGTTTTTGCCGACATGAGCAATAAATAAATAACCACAAATAATGTACTTTACTAATTTCATGTTTGTATCTTTATCCAATGAAAAAATATTTGCATGTTTCATAGTGTTCCTCTAATTGTTTTGAGCAGTGTATATATATATATATATATATATATATAAGAAAAGTAAATATTTGAATTGGATTCGCCTGGTGGTGTAATGGATAACACGCTGGGGTACCGACCTAGAGTTCCGGGTTCGAATCCCGTTCAAGAATTTATTTTTCTTATGTCATATGTACTTAATGTTTTAATATATTTATGGGAATGAACATTTCAGATAATAGATTTTGACAAAGTATTTTCACTTTATAATCTCTTCCGAGGCCTGTTTTCAGTCAATATTTATTTGAATGTATAAAACATTAGTTATAGGCCATCATAAATTACATTAAGAGAAAAACGCGTCATGAATGTTAACATTATGACCTTCCATAACGATTTATTAACTAATATTTATACGTTGGAAATATCATCAGAAAAATCCAAAACAATGACCTTCAAGGGCGCTCATCCAGTTCGGGGAAAGATAATAGTAGAAAATAAACCAATAGAACAAGTGGTAAGATATAACTTCCTAGGTTGCAAATATCATACACGGCGGAAATAGATATACATAACAAACTAAATAAGTTTATTTAATTCATTAATAATTATTTAATTAATAAATAAGTTTAATTATATAACAGGAACACTAAATAGAACTTTGAAAGATAAAGCCAGGAAAGACTCTAGAATTAAATTATACAAGACAATGGCACTGCCTATTATTACTTATGGATCCGAAACATGGACAGTGACAACGCAACAAGCTGCCAGAATACAAGCCGCTGAAATGAAATTCCTCAGACCAACAGCAGGATATCAAAGGAAAGGCAAAAAAACACAACACAGAAATAAGACAACTAAAAGTAGAGGAATTAAACACAACAATAGAGAAATACAGAAAAAACTGGACAAGGATGACTGAGAATAAAATACCAAAAGCAGCATACAGCTATTCACCGCGAGGAAGAAGAGGTTTGGGAAGATCAAGAAAAAATGGAAACAGCAGCAATTTGGAACCGGAACGTGCTAGTAAATAGGTATAATCCGTGAAGAAGAAGACGTAGAAGAAGAATATTTATTCGTTAATACTGATCTATTGGATAAAAATATCATTACATAGTTCCTTTTTCAAGGATTAACCTCTTCTCACACATTCAGTATCCAAATATGACTACCGGTATATAAAGAATGTGAATGAAAGTAAATAGACAAGAATAATAAATAGGGTTTGGTTACTTCTATAATTGGACACGTACTTATGACTTTAATTAATGAGAATGGAAGTTTCTGGACTGGCTTTCCTGATACACTCAGCTATGCAAGACTGTTATGTTCCATGTGCTAAAATGTATGCGAAGACTGAAAAAAAATGAAGCATGGATCACAAGCTTTCAAATTGCTATATTTGATGAGGGCGTGAAAAAAAGACACTCCTCATTTTAAAAAAAATCTTCATCGCCATCAACCCTTTGCTTTACCCTCATTTACTAGGCGCCCATGTCGCTGATTCTTTCGCACCTTCCCTCTTAACTCTATCATTCTGGCATTCGTCTGCTTATTCCTTGAATTTCAATGTTTCTATCCTATTAATTGAAAGAAACGTGTACAATCTCATTCATTCGATTTGCAACAAAATATACTGTTTTATTGTGCCCACTAATGACGATGTACTGTAGTTGCTATATAATAATATCTCAAACCAACAGCACAATTTAAGAGTTGTACAACTGACGGCATTAAGATGCTCTTGGATCTGATTAAATTTAAACTGATAATCTTTTAAATAAATCGAAACATAGAAGAAATTTCAAAATCAAAAAGTATATTTTTTTTCACAAACCTATTTTTCTTATACAAAATATAAAGCCAAGATGCGGATATTTTTATTATCATTTTATAATCAAATCATTAATTTAATCAAGTTTTAAATTATTTTTATTACAATAAAGTTTTTAACTCTGAATTGTTATCATGGAAGAAAGAAATCATATTTATAAGACATAAATAGTATCAGTTTTATATCACTCAATTGACATAACCTATAAGTAATGAAAATCAATTGAACGCTCTTTGAACAGAACGTTTTGAGGAAAATATTCGAGTCCTTAGAGAACAACATTGTGTGGAGAAACAGGCTTAACGTGAGTTTTAGAACTATTTGAAGACATAGATTTGGCGAAAAAATTAAAATAAACTGATCGAAATGGACGGGTCATGTAACCCGGATGGACTTACATAATTCAGTAAAGCGGATCTTCAGACCGAATCTTCGAGCAAGAAGGAAGGTAGGATGACCAAAGACCAGATGGTTGGATTATGTTGAGAGAGTCCTACAAGTTATGGGTATTACGAACTGAAGGAGTAAGGCAATAGGACCAGCAAGATACTTTTTCAGCAGGCGAAGAGTCGAACCGTGATTTATTATTATTAACTAATTCACTGGCACTATCGATCCCGTTGGTGCATGGCCGCGCGGACATAAGCTCTCCATACATCCCTATCCTGAGCTAATGTTTTCTAATCATCCCCTGTACAATCTACTCCCTCAAATCATAGTTAGTGTTGTTCTCCCACATCATTCTCGGTCTACCAACTGGGAGTTTTCCCTCTGGTTTTCATACAAGAAGCTTCCATGCACGTCATTCCCAATTCGTGCCACATGTCCTGCCTATCGCAATATTCGAGACTTAACTGTTCTTATTATATCTGGCTTCCTGTAAAGACCATGTATGTAGTTCACTGTTATGTAGTCTTCTCCATTCATCTGTCTGTTCATCTTTCTTTGGTCCAAACATTTTCCTAAGAACTTTATTCTCAAATACTCGTAAACTCCTTTTCTCCCTTAAAATAAGAGTCCATGTTTCGCATCCATATAATATAATTGGTAGAATAATAGTTTTATATATTTTCAGTTTAGCGTTTTTTGAAAGGAGTTGGGACGTCAAGAGTCTCTGTAATGCATAATAGCACGCATTTCCAGAATTGAGCCTATGTTTAATTTCTTTGTGCATCTCATTCCTAATTGTGCTAGCTAGGTATTTGAATGCAGCCACTTCCTTAAAATTTCCCTCATTTGGCATTATTATTATTATTATTATTATTATTATTATTATTATTATTATTATTAGTAGTAGTAGTAGTAGTAGTAGTAGTAGTAGTAGTAGTAGTAGTAATAGTAGTAGTAGTAGTAGTAGTAGCAGTAAGGCGTCTCCGTGGTGCAAGCGGTTAGACTCTCGCCTCTCACCACTAGGGTCCCGAGATCGTCCGTCTCGGTCACTGCATATGAGTTTCGTGGTGGACGAAACGGAGCTAGGGCAAGTTTTTCTCGTTTTTCTCTGCCACAATTTCATTCCATCATTCTCTCCATACTTATCCATTTCATTTCACTTCGTCCACCTGTCCCTATTATGTTGTGTCAGGCGTGGTCGGCTGGTATCCCTCGATCCGAAACCTGGGTTGGACACGGGTAGAGGATATTTATTTATTTTTTGTAGACGTAACCTAGTAGTAGTATTTTATAATACGTTCTACTTTACTTATTATCTGTATAAGTTATTGGGTTAGCCTATTGTGCATTATTAATTTAAATATATAATTCATAACTTTTAATATCAGTATAATTTAACCTCATGACCTTAACGCCATCAGATAAAATAATATAATAACATTATTATTATTATTATTATTATTATTATTATTATTATTATTATTACTGTGGATTAACGGCGTAAAGAATTATCATAAGTGAAAGAGATGTGTACGGAATATTAAATATTTTGGTCAAAATAGTAATGATGATTAGGAAATCTCATAATATGAATAATCATCATTTATGAAAAATCAAACAGCATTTTTATCATAATGACTCTATTTTCATACATGGAAAATGCAGTTTAAAACCATAATTTATATTTATTTTGCAGATGTGTTCTCACGGAATTAAAACACGTATAAAGAAAAAGCTGAAGATCTAGCTCAAATCCCAATAACTACACTTTTACAAACATTAAAATAAAAACAGGCTTTATGTCTATATGAAATGAATAAAATGAAGATTTTTGTAAAATTCAGTATATCTTCAATTGTTAAAATCAACTTATTTTTTTTTGTTTTGTAATTGACTACTTATTTTTAGAAAAATATTGTTTTGTTTTCTCATGAAGATGAGCTTAATCAAGTATCAGCCACAGCATGAGACATGTAGGCCAGCACTGTGTTCCAAAAAATTCAACTCGCACGTAATTTCGTGCTACTTATTTAAGGAGCCTGAATGTACTCCAGAGCTAACACTTAAGAAAGAAGACAATATTCACCTCTATTCTGTCCGCGATCAAATCAGAACCGTCCAATATATAATCACAAGTCTTGTCACCTGAACTGCTTGGCCAATTTTGAACCAATTCCGATATACAAATTTATAATTATTACTTCTCAATAACCGATCTCTCACAAAGAAACTTTTGTAAAGAAGTCTGTAGGCAATATAGGAAAAACCAAACAATTTATTGATTATGTATTGATTTATGGGATTACCAATTTACCGTATAGGTTTATGAAATCATTATTGATAATGATAATTGTGCATTGAACCTGAGATAGTTCGAAGTTTTCACGAAATTTTATACATGAATGTACTTTTTTTTGCAATTATAACCATATACTTTTTATTTGCATTTGCATTCGTTTCTTCAACCACCAATCAACTAGTGCTGTGAAGAGGGAATCTTTACTTACAGATTTCAATGACATTGCTCACAATTGAAGATACATAAAAAACTGGAATTCGTAACACAACCTTTTCAATTTCCTTCTCCACCCACCCCCTCTTCCCAATGATCCATATCGTAAGGCTGGGGTAGGCACTTGAAACTGGTGGATATAAAGCGTATCATGGTTGTATGGCTATGTAAGTATGCAAGGGATAGGAAATTCTCTGATTGGGAAGAGATGAAAAAATGGTATCTTCTGTGCTTTTGAAAAAAGAGAGAGGAAAAAATTCAAAGAGGGCGAGTTGGTGAAATGCGATATCAAATATAGAAGCAGCAAATTTTCCTAATTGGTCTCTTCAAATGTCTTCTCTCCTGGAAGCTGTATTGGATTTTGAGTGTAAGAGAAATCATAAATCCCGTTTATCAGTAGCTAAGATGTCATATTGAACTGCAATACTCTTAATAGTATTTGTGTCCTAATATTCTAATCGACTGAATAATTATTTATTTGATTCTGTAAGAAAATTTGAGACTTAGTTTTTAATGTAATAAATCGTTTTAAAATATAAAGGCAGGGAGGTTTAAACTAAGATTAATGTATGAATTCATTTCGTGATCCATCCCTAGTGTACTGGTATGCATGTAAATTATATGTACAGAGCATTAATAAATTTTCCTGAGCTGTAACTGAGTGGTTTAAAACATGATACCTTCTTGCAAAGCGACAGGACTTTTTCAAGTCTGCATGGGGGGAGACTTTTCTCATAGAATTTCGGCCAATATGGGACCAGTACCTATCTAGCATCATGAGGAATTTGGGTAGCTACAATAAGTAGCGTCTCCAGGTTGATAAAACCAGCTATAACGGCTGAGATCCTCCACATGCTGAACACACATGCCAATCCTATACTGGTTAGATAAACATCCAATATCTCGTCATCATTGAATTATTGTTAACAGCATGATCATTATTCCTACTAATATTAATTCTTGATTATAGAGATGAAATCATTTAATTAGTCCTGTTATTATAATCAAGGCTCCAATAGCCCCCTCTTTATATTACAAGTGGATGTGAATCCAGCATCTGGAAGATAGGCCAAAGCCTTCCAGGACCATCGCGCTATGGAGAGAGAAATAAATAAATTACACAACACAAATGCGTGTAACTATTTATAGAGGATCCAGTTGCAAAGAGACCATAATCTGAAGTAATGAAGTGAATATAATTCTCAATTTTGATCGAGTTTTATTAAAATCAGTATTGTAAACCAAGGATTTAAAATAATAGCAAGGTAATATATGAAGTCTACAAAAAAAAAAAAAAGAACACAGGTAAGCCATTTTTTCCTTCAAACTTACAAATCATGCTTTTAGTTGTACAACATCCTATGCCAAACTTGGGAGGTAAAACTGCACATTTTACTATTTCACACTACTAAATGATACTGCTTTTCGTGGATAATCTACTTACACCTCAAACTCTATTTCGAAGAAAAAAGTGACCTACCTGGTTTTTTCCCTTATACTGTGGGTCCAAACAATAAGACCGATCGCTAGGAGGGCACTGCATGTTTTGTTTTGTTGCAGGTATGCCACACTATGTATGATGACATAAGAACTCTTATTTAACCAACTCGTCACTCCATCTCATCGCTTGGCTGCACAATCTATCTCATATGTAGTTTACTCATTTGTAGTAACATTCAAATTTACGGACTTCTGACAAATTACACCAGAACCTAAATCCTTAATTCATTTTGTTTTAACTCAAACTAGTTTGAAAAATTCTATTTATCCACTAAATTATATTTATCATTAATTTTTGGTAACACTGATTTTAATTAATTCCGACAAATCAAACTAGAAGAAACTAACTAATTCACTGGCATTGCCGAATCCAGTTTCATGTCTGCTCCGAAATAATCCCTTCACACGTCCCTATTCTCATCTAATAAATTTAAATCCAAATTTATTTAAATATACACAGATATTATATATTATGGACTTTGTTCGAGTCCCCAAGGGAGAAGATATTTCTACTGGAATTTTGGCCAGATTGTGCGATCGATACCTATCTTCATGGCTACGGTTTTGTCAAGCTCTACCGGGGGATTGGCCTTAGGTGACCTTCTTAATAAACACGACAAATGTTCACATACAATTTTCAAAACTCACTTTATTAGCTTCACAAAATTGCACTGATTCATCTTTTAAATAATTGCTACCAACGATACTTCTGTATTTACAATTTAATTATCACATACATTCCACCCAGTCACTAACAATTTCACAGTTTCTTCACTTCACTGTGTTGATACTCAGATAGAACTAACTCTCCGGCCCTCGTAACAGGTTATATATATATATATATATATATATATATATATATTATATATATATATATCCACTGTAATTCTACCCGAATGCAGGTCCTTCACTGCAATCATAGCATTTTCATGCTATGTTTGCAGCTTTACTAGGAAATTGTAGATGTGGTAGCTTACCGTTGCTATCCAAACCGGTGAAGGGTGATGATGATGATGATGATGATGATGATGATGACCTTAAAGTTTTCCTGGCATTAGTCTTACAGGTGACGAAACACTCCGATAAAAACATCATCCCGAAAAACTGCAAAAAGCCCGACCGGGGTTCGACGCCTGGGCCCACGGCCGTGACGGCAGCACGCTACCACCCTAACCCCTCGAGACCACAACAGTGGACTAATATATATGTGTGTGGTCGTGTTGTCGGTTCGTGTGTGCGTGCGTTGTGCGTGGTGCGTGGGTGTGGATTGTAGGAACGTTCTCGACGTAAATAATGACACTTTTTCCGGATTGGAAGTTTCGGGAATTGAACATTCCGCACATGAGAGGATACATATGTGGAGAACTTCGTACGCGGATCTTTCAACTCACGAGTCGACAGCTGGAGAATCTTTTTCTCCCATAGATCTCTACTCTCGCCGCGGTCAGCGACATTCAAAACCTAGTACAAGAATGCGTCAGAATATATAGCGGCTCCATATTGAGAAGACCAACTATAACAGCTGAAGGACACTCCTAAACTGGCTGTTAAACATTCATTTGTTCGTTTGAAACATGTGGATGTGGGAGGTACGACAAAGACCTTTATTTCTCTAACATCACAGAATTTAATATTTAACAGTGCAGAGATACACGATTTAGTTTTATAACAATCTTGTACTACAATAAACAGGGTGAAACTATTCAAATGAGAATATCAAGATACTTTTTATTCTTAACTAGCTAATAAACGACATGCGTTGCTACGCCAAATAAATGAATTATTAAAAGTTTATTAAATTGTATGGTATACGCTGAGACGAACCAAGCATCACGGTTGTTTGTTTTTAATTTCGGATTTCAGGTAAACTTCTACTTCTAATTGTGTATTTCGCTTATTTTTTAATAATACCTTCCTCGGTTTATTTTAATATGATATACTGAGTTTTATTTTTTAATCCGACCGGCTAATCTCTATTAGGTTTCTAGAGGTTGTTCTATATCTGTCGAGTCGGAGGAAGATCTTCTTGAACGAATCCTAGCGGCAGCAGAAATTATGTGTTTTGGAATGGAAACCTGAGGGAAGATGAGGCAGAGGAAGACCTAAAACTTCCTGGAGTCAGGGAATACATTTATACATGAAGGAGAAACATCTACAGCCAGGAGATTGGATGAACCGACAAAATTGGCTATTAGGAATCGGATGACGATAAAGACATTAAAACAACCGATGATATATTTATCTACCTATCTATCTGAGTTTCGTTGTGAAACATCGAAAATTGTGACTGATAGAATGATTTTTAAATTTTCACTTCAAGTGAACTACACCTAATCTTTTAGAGGGACCAATTTTGAATCTAAACCATCCATGGACCACTCAAACACATACAAAAAAAGTCATTAAAATCGATCCTGACGTTTAGGCAGTTTCGTACTTCGGGTAAATCTCCACGTCTAATTGTCGGATTCCGTTCATTTTTTAATAATACCTACCTCGGTTTATTTTAATATGATATACTGAGTTTCGTTGTGAAACATCGAAAAATGTAGCTGTTAGAGCTATTTTTTTTTAATTTTAATTTCATGTGAACTTCTACACCTAAACAGTTTTAGAATCTAAACCATCGAGGGGCCCAATCAGACATACACTACAAATTTCATCAATATCGGTACAGTCATTTAGGAGGAAACAGAGTGACAAACACACATACAGAAGAATTATAAATAAATATAAATATATATATTCATTCATAGTGTTCTGTTCAAAAGCAGGTCTTTCACTGCAAACTCACCATTCTCCACTCTTTCCTTAACTCAGCTTTCCTTTTTGTATCTGCATACAAACCATTTATTTTAATATTGTCTATCATCTGATGTATTTTTCTGCCTCTAACTTTCTTTCCGTTGACCATTCCTTCTAGAGCATCCTTCAGCAGGCAGTTTCTTCTTAGCCACTGGCCAATCCAATTTCTTTTCCTCTTCTTTATGAGTTCCAGCATTGTTCTTCTTTCACCCAGTCTGTGTAGCACATCTTTATTTGTCTGTCCATTTTATACGTTCCATTCTTCTCCATATCCACATCTCAAAAGCATCCAGTCGCTTTTCGTCATTCCGTCGTAATGTCCAAGTCTCTGCACCATACAATGCTACGCTCCACTCAAAGCACTTCACTAGCCTCTTCCGGAATTCTTTTGCCAAAGGTCCGCATAAAATGCTTCTCTTCTTGTTGAAAGCTTCTTTTGCCATTGCTATCCTCTGCTTTACTTCTTGACCGCAGTTCATGTCCCTACTGATAGTACAACCCAAGTATCTGAAGCTCTCCACTTGGTCAATGGCCTGATCTTTAATCCTCATGTTTATCTTCCTTGGTCTCTTTCCTATAATCATGGCCTTTATATATATATATATATATATATATATTGGTCTAAATTAATTAATTATGTGGTTATGGATGTGTTACAATTTAGGAATTTTAGATAAGGAACCTAGTTAAACATATCTTGCTGAGATTAATCTATCGGTTATTGGAGATGTGATACTCATAAACCAGCATTAAGTTAATTTTATTTAGAGATTGCAGGAAACACTGATAAAACTGATAAAATTTAGCGAACCGTATTTTGAAAATGTACATTTTGAAAGGATAACTCTTTATTTGCTGAAATATTCAGTACCATAAAGACTACATTTTGTAAATATAGTTGGTTATTTATTGTTACTCGCCGAGTTTAATCGAGTCTCTAATTATAGACCGAAACATCTCATACTATTCAGAAGGCCTACACCACCTATTTGAATGGCGGAGCGTGAGTTTTAAAATATAAACAGCATTGCTGATTACCCGGTATTGTCTGAAATACCTTGGATCTGCTTTTTTTCTCATTTGTCATTAACTGTCCATTCCCATTATAAAATATATCTCTATATATGAACATATATTTAGTTTTATTGTTTACTGCCAGTCCCAATTTCTTAGTGTTATTTACATTAGATAACACATTTTCCTTGATAGGTCCATATATACTTCTGAGTATCTTTATTTCAATATCAGCCAGTTGAGATTTATCATGTTTAGTCAGAACCCAGGTTACACTCCTGTAAATGAATACTGGTTTAATTAGTGTTTTATACAATCTGGGTTTTGTTTCACGTGTCAAATGTTTTGAATTTAAATACTTTATTTATTGAAAAATAACATTTCTTAGCATTTTGTATCTTTTTATTTATTTCTTCCTGGATATTATTATGTTTATTTAATCCCATTAAACATGAGTCCATAAATTAATCGGTTATGAAATAATGTTAATTTTACTGTTTGGCACTGTTTATTAGTAAGTGCCAATTCTAAGAAAATCATCAGTCTTATTCAATTCCGGAGTAAGGGGTTCTGTGAACGTGATGACCTAACCATACATTGGCGAAAAAATAATTTCTTCTGCCAATTATTTAAATGTTCCGGACCGCAAAGAAAACAAAATCATGTAAAACTCTTAAGTTATTATTGTACACTAGCTAATATCCTGCGTGTACTGCTACGACTAAATAAATGAAAATCAATGTGTTATTATGTTTAGTTGAATAAATAAAAGGAAAAATAATTATACAATTATATCGTAATTACTATTAGATACCCCGTGCTGATTACCCCGTGTTGTGGGAATCTACTTATGCTGAACTTCTTGGCATAAATGAGCTGAAAGACGAAAAATTAATGTTTTTTTATGTTTATATCGTAATTATTTTAGATACCCCGTGCTGATTAGCGGGTGTTGCCCGGGAATTTACTCATCCCGATCTTCTTGGCATAAATTAGCTGAAAGACGAAAATTAATGTGTTTTTATGTTTAGTTGAATAAGTCAAATGAAAATTTATATACCTAGTAATTATTTTAAAGATATCCCGTGCTGATTACCCGGCGTTTCTTGGGAATCTACATGTCCTGATCTTCTTGGCATAAATGAGCTGAAGGCGAATGTTAAAAATAATTACAAATTTATATCGTAATTATTTTTAGGTACCTCGTGCTGATTACCCGGCGTTGTATGGGAATCTACTTCTCCCGATCTTCCTGGCATGAATCAGCTGAGAAATGAAAATTAATACGTTTTTATGTTTAGTTGAATAAGTAGAAGTAAAAATGTATATCGTAATTATTTTTAGATACCCCCTTGTTGATTACCCGGCGTTATCCGGGAATCTACTTATCCCGATCTTCTTGACATAAATGGGCTGAAAGACGAAAATTAATGTGGCTTTTGTGATTAGTTGAATAAGTAAAAGGAATAATTTATATTGTATGTATTCACGTAGACTTTCACGGCCGGAGTTGCTATGATGATCTTGAAGAAGATTTTCGGGCTATAGGCCGTGGTCGTAAGACTTGGAGTTCCCCGTCGTTTCGCCAGACGTCGGGAAACTCCAAGCCTCACGACCACGGCCTATAGCCCGAAAATCTTCTTCAAGATCATCAATTTATATTGTAATTATTTTTATAGATACCCCGTGCTTATTATCCCACGTTGCCCGGGAATCTCCTTATGCAGATATTCTTGGCACAAATCAGATGAAAGACAGAAATCTTATTGTGAGTTATCCGTAGAAGAATACCCGTCGTGCTTTGCTAGGCTTGCCCGGAAATCTACTTATCCCGATCTTCTTGGCATCAATGAAAGACAAAAGTGGTTATTGTGAGTTACTCGTTAAAGATATACACATGCTGTCGCAGAATTTTATGTAGATTTTTCTTTAGATATTCAATTCTGTATACATTAATTTTGTGTATTTGTTATGGTTAAGGCAGTGTAAGCCATTTAAGCGTCCAAAAAAGGGATTTTTTTTACTTTTTTTATAAAGGGCGATTTTAAGGGTGAAGGGGTTGAGTATTTCAATTCTCTTATAGCCTATGTTCATTCTAGGAATCCCCTGAACATTTAGCAAAAAGCCCCATCACAATCGGATAAACGCGCATAAAATACGAACAAACAAACATGCATTTTTATATATTAGAAACGAGCAGAGTCCTTGGCCTGTCTCTTCCGGCTACATTAGGGACTTATATGCCCTCTTCAGACCATTGATATTGTTTTCTTGTTGATGGTTGAGCGATGATCCAGCCGCCAGTCATAACCAGCCGTAGATCAGCAGACAAAGATCAAGTCATTGAGCATTAACAAACCTGTTTTCATAATGTTGAGTGATTCCGGGTTATGTGGCCGTGGTCCATAGTTGGTGTTGATACCAGACGTTTCGCCCTCAACTGCGGAGGGCATCTTCAGTGGCGAGTGCTTCTAGGCGTGTTTCCTGGTCGGAAGATCTACTTAGAGTGAGCTCTGCGGACGTTGTGGACGTTGTATTAGTTGTGGGTGCAGGGTGAGTGGGCGTGGCTCTGCTGATTGACTAATGGTCGTCTCCTTGTTGTCCCTAGTGTTAATGCATTTATTTTCTAGTGTATGATACCAGGCCTTAGCCAGTTTGATACCTTCCTCTTTTCTGTTGATATTTCCCTTATGCTTGTATATTTCTATAGCCTCTCGGTATAATCTAGGGAAATAGTAGGAAGTTGTGGCTAAAACTTGTGTATCGTCGAATAGAATCTGGTGTCCATTCATAATGGCATGTTCTGCTACAGCTGATTTATCCATTTCTCCTTGTCTGCAGTTTCTTTTATGTTCTAGTAAACGGGTGGCTATACTTCTTTTCGTGGTTCCTATATATGATTTACCACACGAACAAGGAAGTCGATATACGCAGCAAGTGGAGAGAGGTTGCCGAGGATCCTTAGCTGAGCGAAGGCAGTCTTCTATTTTTCTTGTAGGTCTGTAAACTGTTTTTATGTTGTATTTTCGTAGGAGTTTTCCGATACGATCTGTGACTCTTTGTACATATGGTAAGTAGGCTATGCTGGTTGAGGGTGTGTTATCCATTCTGACGTGCTGTCTTCGTGGATGTATGGTTTGTCTTATTTCCTTGGATGTGTAGCCATTTTTCTGGAAACAATTGAACAGATGGTGTTGTTCTTGTTTAAGGTGTTGTGGTTGGCATAACTTAGTCGCTCTGTCGAACAGTGTCTTAATGACACCTTGCTTTTGTCTTGGATGGTGGTTAGATTCTTTGTGCAGATATCGGTCTGTGTGTGTAGGTTTTCTGTAAACTGTATGTTGAATTTTCCCATTGCCAGTCCTTATTATTTGAACATCCAGGAAAGGAAGTCTTCATTATCTTCTTTTTCCATTGTGAACTGTATTTGTTGTGTCTGCTGTTAAGGTGTTGAAGGAAACGTTCCAATTCTTCACTGCCATGTCTCCATACTACGAATGTGTCATCAACATAGCGAAACCAATGTTCTGGAGACTTGGGAGCTGTTTTTAGTGCTTCTTCTTCGAATTTCTCCATGAAAAAATTCGCTACTACTGGGCTTAGAGGACTGCCCATGGCTACTCCGTCGGTCTGTTCATAGTAGCTGTTGCTCCATTGGAAGTAAGTAGTAGTTAGTACATGCCTGAATAAATTGGATATTTCTTCTGTGAAAATCTGTCTAATGTAGTCCATGGTCTCATTTACCGGCACCATGGTGAAAAGGGAAACCACATCGAAGCTAACCAGTATATCTTGAAATGTTACGTTTATATTCCGTAGTCTCTCAATGAAATGTGTCGAGTCTCTGATGTAGCTGTCCGTTTTTCCAAGGAGTGGTTTCAGAAGTCCTGTGAGATGCTTTGCCAGTAAGTAGGTCGGGGAACCGATGGCACTGACAATTGGCCGGAGTGGAATGTTGTTCTTATGTATTTTTGGAAGACCATAGAGTCTTGGAGGTTGAGCTTCGGATACGCGTAATTTCTTCTTAATTTCTTCTGGCCCACTCACCCTGCACCCACCACTAATACAACGTCCACAACGTCCGCAGAGCTCACTCTAAGTAGATCTTCCGACCAGGAAACACGCCTAGAAGCACTCGCCACTGAAGATGCCCTCCGCAGTTGAGGGCGAAACGTCTGGTATCAACACTAACTATGGACCACGGCCACATAACCCGGAATCACTCAACATTATGATTACCGGCCGTGAAAGCCTGCATTCAACTAAGCCTGTTTTCAGTTTTTCGTCAGTTGTTGTTGTCATCCTAGAACACCAGGAGAAAGACCTCGACCGCCACGGGCGCCGCCAACGCTCCGAGGAGGCGAGAGCGGGAGGCCCGACACTGTAAACCCTACCAGAAACGACCCTTCTCAAGTTAAGATCGTATGCGAAATTTTGAAAATAAGAGTTAGGAATTTATAATTTACTGGTGGAAATTAGGGGACCACTCCGACAATTGTCTTAGCGCTAAGGAAAACCACCGAAAACCTTAGCAGAGTGGTTTCAATTTAATACAATGAATTAAAAATAAAATGGTAAAAATAAAATTATAGAAAATTTATGTCCAAATGATTAGCTTCTTCGGCTCTATGACAAATTAACCGGCGGAATCGCCATTTGAAGACACGTTAGATCACGTCCTATCTTCATCAAAACTGGATAAGTACTCTATCAAGAAAGATCGATCCCTAATATCTTCTGTGTTATTTAAATATGGCGGACCCAGTGAAAACAAAATCAACCATAATTGTTATTATAAGGTATATTGTGTAATTAAGTTTAAGTTATTTCTACTCGTTTATTTTCTTCTGATTTAAATAAAATATTAAATAAATTAAACCAATTGTTATATCCTGTTAATATGGAATTTTTCTTTACGTTTATCGACATTTTTGTCTTCTAAATGTTGTAGGAATATTTTTGATAGTAATCCTGATGAAGGCCTATACACTGGTTTGCGAAATGTTTAAAAATACAAAGTCTTAAAAATATATTTTGACATATAAAATAATTTAGTTAGGTTATATTTCATAATTGCTCACTAAGTGTATTGTAACACATATGACTAATTAAGAGGGGAAAAATGTAAATAATATTCTTTCGCAAATAAACAATAAGCCTACATTTGAATTAACACGTCCATATTTTGAAGCCCTAGAGCAAGCGTGTTAGATTGAAATACTTGTTAATTAAATCGTATATTCGATACAACATTCGATGTATCAGTTCCACGATGTTCTATTGTTCGAGCACAACTTAATAGCCGTATCAAATGTTTGTCGATTCTCTCAATGTAAAGAGTCCATTGCAAAACAATCTGCCTGCAGGCAATGAAACTTCAATAGGCTGTCACGTCAATCGCTTGTTCTGACAGCTGTTAGCAATTTGCACGTCCGTTGAAATGAGAGTTCTTCATTTCACAGAGCATTTCCACCGGGATAAAGAGAGCAAATAATCTTATTTCGAGATAATATGAAAATTCATGCATGAATATAGTAGATAAAAGAAAAACTAACGAGGTAATAATAAATAAATAATTATTTTTCATCTATTCTCGTAATGATTTTCTTCTCTCTCTGTCTCTCTACCTGTCTCTCTCTCTCTCTCTCTCTCTCTCCCTCTCTCTCTCTCTCTCTCTCTCTCTCTCTCACACACACACACACACATCTTCGTTTAATCTCTCTATTTGAAGGCACTTTAACATGCCCCACGCTACACAAACCTTAAAGGGACACGACCTATCGGGAGATAATGTTTTAATTATGGATCACACGCACAACAAGGACGTGGAGGGCTTCCCTGCATGAGTAATCAGTTCAATGACGGGGTCATCTCCGAGACAACACCAACATTTAAGACATGACACACCATTCACTCAATCATTCATACTAACAAGGCGAATATCGTACTATTAACTATGAGTACCAGATGATGTTATCGGAATATTTGGGTCTTAAAGTTTCCTGACATATGTCTTACAGGTGAGGAAACTTCCTGAAAAAACTCACCCAGAAAATTTGTACCGACTGGTGATCGAACCCAGCCCGATGCATTCGAGGTAAGTATGTTAACACGAGACCATAGAGGTGAAATACTTATTTTCTGACTACATCGATTATTGGTAATTGTTGTAAATAAAATCCATTATTCAAAATGAATATGATTAGGAAAATTTCAGGTCGAGGAATTGCAACAGGATAACCTAAAAATTATCTTGCTGCCATATGCTGCTTAGTGACGAGTAAACATTTTAATCGATGTTGGCTTCACGGTGCTCTAGTGTCAAGGATTAAATTCAATATATATATATATATATTAATTTTAATAATCCCTTTAAGTTTAAGTTAAATTTATTTCATATATCATGGCGGACAGGTCGAAGGCGATAAGCCTGTCAAAAGTACCTTGGTCGAAAGAGTGATGATCTCTCACTAAAAATATAGCTAACCGTAAAGAAATCCGGACATAGGTTCCACTGGGGTAACATTTTCCGGAGGAAATATAGTTCCCCATTTGATACTTCGGGCGAAAAGTGTATCGGTGTGTTCAGAATTTGGAATAAGAAGACATATGAATATAGAGTTATTATGTCATTTAGACGAAGCTAATACAAGGCCTAAAATTAAGGAGATAAATGGTCATAAAGACGGAGATTGAAAACAAATCGAATGCACGCATTACGATCATTCTGTAGTCTGTCACTTAGGCCAGTTATTTCAGTCAATAATATGTCGCTGTAATCGAAATAGGACATTACAATATCTGTTTTAATTTCATGGGAAGGAGGTTTCTAAATCTATTCAAGGAGTGAAGAACTGGAAACACTTTCTTGCAGGTTTCAGTCCAAGTGCGGGTAGATTCCAAGATTTTTAACTATTTGTATTATAGATAGAGAATGGTTTTATCATTTAGGAGAATAATAAGGACATTTCATAATTTTTAATATGTTGTATTCGTTGGTGACCTTTAATTATGCATAATGTCCTGACAGCATTAAGATTTATTCCATGTTTCGTCGATCATTGGGAAAGCGAAAAGCGATTCACCTACAGTCGTACATTCATAGAATTACATATACATTTATCATTATATTTAAACCATTATAAACCTCACGTGATAATTGAATATCAATAAGCATGAATATACAAAAATATTCTGTTATTGAAAGATAGGGATATCAGCGTTCTATACATTTAAGTCCAAAGGTGTTTGTTGACTGGCAATAATATTCCTACAATTAACAATAGGCTATCTTTTTCATAAAATTTAGTTCAATTTCAGTTTTTACAAACATACTTAATTTCTAAAAAAAATCATGTAACATTAAAGTTTTTTTTGTTTTTATTTTGAAACTTCTTATTACGTGCATATTGTTATACTGTATTTTTCATTCAGGAACATGTTATAGATGCAGCTGATTTATGCTCTATGTACATGATAAGAAGTTTAAATGTCAACCTACATTTTATTTTAATTCTAATTAATAGATAATCCCTGAACAATCTATATAGGCTATAAATTTACAGAAGGCATAAAAATAATATTTTGCTCAATAGTTGTAGCATTAGTAATTCCTAGAATTAAAATTAATTTGGTTATTATCTGGGACCACACAATAAACTATTGTTATACAGTGGTTAACGGTAACTCAAGGGTTGGCAGGTACATGTACCTAGCGAAGCGAAACTAATGTTTATTATAAAAGTGTAAATTTGATTGACGTGTTGATTACGGTCAGATTTGCAAAACAATAAATTTTGTTAAAATGAATACTTGGGCCAATTTTAAAACTTCATTGGATTTGTTGTATGAGCTCATCACATATTCACAGTAGGAATAGATGTTGATACTCGAGCATGAATATAAAAGGCCAAGACATTTTATTGTTAAAACATACAGTGTGGTTAGTAGCTCATACACACATGCAGAGTGTGGCCACTAGCTCTAATACTAGTACACACAGAGTGTGGCTAGTAGCTCCTACACTGTGGCCAGTAGCTCCCATACGAGTACATACAGAGAGGAGCCAGTAGCTCCCTTAAGAAAACAGAGTGGGCTAGTTTATCATATTACGAGTATTCAGAGGAGCCTGTTGCTCCCAAGCCTGTTGCACCTAAAAGTGTGAATCAATCTATCGTACGTAAAATATACTAGGGAAGTCTAGATTTTCTCAAGTTGTCTTCAAGATATTATTAATTTGTTGTGTATTGTGTTGTTCATAAGAGGTTAACAAAATAAACCCTTTTTTTTAAATTACTTCCATAACTCATTGTTACTGATCATCGAATTCCTTGTCCTTCACACCGGTAGAACCCAGAAATTAGCTTAATCTAAAATACGCCCTGAAGAGACCCTCGTGCCTACACAAGAGCTCGCTACATAGTGCGTTTTGTCGTATTTACAGCAATGACGATCATGATTGAGAGTTCAACTTCCAACATTTCGGAGTTGCCAACCGAAGTAACTACTGTGTACTGCAATAAAATAACAATACAGTAATATTACATATTAAAAACACGCTTGTGTGAAGTAAAACCACTGCCCTCTATGTATACTACAAACATTGTATGTACAAAACATATCCAAAAGGTAGTGTTAGTATACTTTATACGAAACAAATCACTGCATTTTAAATGAACTGAACTTTATTTGAAACAATGCACGGTGCGCTATATATTTATATATTTAATATATAACCACTCTGACTGCTGCCATTTGTGCAGTTTTCTTTTGGATCGTCTTTTGTTTCCGTTGTATATACTAGCGTAGAGTTCATAACATCCGAGGTTATTAATCAAAAACCTTTGCCCGGGCCCATAGGAGGCAAAGATTGATTCATCTTTCTTTCCTAAACACTTAAACATGAATCAACAATAGATCTCAAAACATTAGAGTAGTTTATGATTCTGATTTAAACTGAATGTATCATTATTGTTATTAATCATGAAAGCTAGACGGAAAATAAAGGAAGCTAGAATGATCTCCTGAATAAGTAAGTTTCAGTACAGAAATATCAAACAGCAGCATGCACATAAATAACTTGAACATTAACCAGGATATATATATAAAGATGATGTTTAATATAAACAAGACGTCTGAAGTGGATGAAAAACATAACAAATGTAAATACTGGATAATTCTTCAACAAAAAGAAAATAAATAATAATAATCCTTAACATCACAAAACTATATCATACCTCACACAACATTCATACCACGGTCCAAGCCAGGGTAGTCTTTCCCCGGTCCTCAGGACCAAAACTTAAACCACGCCACTCGCGGCTCCAGACGACGTTGTCTCAACTCAAAGTTCCGATCGAATGATAATGTTCTTGATGTGCATTGCGTATTTGAGCGTTCCGAGGTAAAAGGGGAGATGCGCAGCACAAACAGCGCAACAGGAGAGGCAAAAAGGAGAGCAGGGGTAGATGCATAGAGAAAGGATATTGGCATAGTTCACGAATCTTTTGTTCAGGAAGGATAACGGCAATGCAGTAGCGAACCGAAAATCGCACTTTCGGTTCAACAATATAAAACGATAAATACGTACTTGCCGCCATTTTATCACTAACTGTTCTCACGGCCTCCTGTACTTTCAACTAATAACCATTGCCACACTGTTAACGTTAGTCAGTTGTTTATAATGAATGCAAATATTTCCAACAAATATGTTATTATTTTACTATTATTTATTATTTTGAATACACCATCGCGCAAAAAAATAATGTAATACGCACGTTTATGAAATACTTTATAAAATCTCGGAAAACCACTTCCCACCTCGCATCATAATATACTATTAAATCTTATATTTACGTAGGTATCCACGCTGTGACCTAATAGTAATGTAGTTGCCTCAGACGCAGGTAGCCCTGAGTTTGATCACCGGCCGGGACAAATTTATTGGGTGAGTTTCTTTTTCGGGTTTATTCCTCGCCTCTAAGAAAAATGCCACGAAACTTTAAAGCCCAAATATCCCCTGACACCATCTGGCCATCATAATCATTCATATCATATTCGCCTTGATTGGTATGAACATAGTGTGAATGGCGTGTCTTGTCTTAAATGATGGTGTTGTCTCGGAGATGACCCTGTAATTAATCATTCATCCAGGGAGCCGATTCATGTCCCGTGTAGTAAAACATGTAGGTAAGATTAGAGTTTAAATCCTCTCCCGACAGGTCATGTCTCTATGGCGTAGGACATATAAATAATACCTACAAATATAATGATTAAATTAAGGTAAAGAAAGAAAAAAATATGTGGCACTATTACGATAATCTTTAAATGAAAGTATTGGTTCGGTGCGATAAATTTCCTTTGTAGTATAGGACGGAAAAACGTAATAAATGTCAACAATTCGTGGTAGGGGGCATCCTGGTAATTTTTTAACACTAGATATTAATTGGACTATTTAACTCATGCCGCAAATGGTAGTCAATGACCAATCACGTTTCAATGAATTCTGTTTTACGCCAATGACAGTGTTTCACCTCGATCTTTATCGATTTCTCTTTATCAGCTCCTGCTTTTGTGATAAAGAAATCTCCTCCTTTTTTAATATTCTGAACAGGTTAGACCATTATTTTTCTCCAACAAATACATTGAATATATCAAATAATGAATAGATTCAGTGATTGTACTGAGTTGTTTATTCAAAATATAAATGATTAACCTATAATGTTGATTATAATAGTTTGATGTGTTTCATTGTTTCTCCACTGGAGTGATTTCTTACAATATTGCGATCCTATTTAACAATAAATAATATAATCGAGTTGCAGTGAATATGCAATAACCTCACATTTCTAATTGTTTTCAAACATCGCCGTTTACATTAACTACATAAATATTTTAAAACACCGGTAACTATATTCAAATAATTATTTTTTAGTAAAGAGCTTAATTTTATTCGTTAAATAGACCTAACAAATGCCACTCTTGATTTCCAAATTGTCTAGATAAATTCACTCCTCACTTCGTGAGTCGTGAATTTATCGATAATTTGGAAATCACTCGTGGCATTACTTATGATAAATAGCGTATATGTTTTTGTTATATTGATTTAATCTGATTTAACTAGCAAAAAAAAAAAGTATATAAAGGACAAATACGTTACGTCTCCAGATTTGCGTCGAAGTGAGCTGACCGTAATAGCATGCACTGACTAGGGCGTCGCATTCAATAGCACTAGAAAAAGAGAAGAGAACTCTAGAACTACCATCTGGAGGACGGTTCGTGTGAATTGTTTCATATCCTAATAACCCATTCTGTTTCTCTAACACTTTGCCAGCTACCTCGTTATTTTCAAGTGACGTCAAGCTAATGATACGGAGTTTTCTTTTGTTTTCGTCAAGTACGCCTATGTTTTGTTTTCTTGACGAGTATATGGGTGTTTTTTATTTATATTTCTTTTCTGTTCACGCTACGAATTTACCAGACCCATCTGTCAGATTGAATGGGCGAAATCTATGTATATAGGTTCTTACAATGATCTAGAATGAAAGAAGATTGCATGAATTGATGTAGGCCTATATTTATTAAAGTGTTCTTTTAATCAACTACCTAACATAATTGTTTGCATTATTTTTATAAAACTATCGGTGTATAATTATTATTATTATTATTATTATTATTATTATTATTATTATTATTATTATTATTATTATTATTTTTGTTTTCTATCGTTAACACTGTTTTTCTTTCTTGTTTAACTTTTTTAAACCCTTTTCCTTATTTACACATTTAATACTAGGAAATGACACACACCCAGTCCCAAAATGCAGATTTAAAATCCCCCTACCCCGTCGGGAATCGGACCCTGGTCGCCGGAGTGTAAGGTATGGATTCCAACGACTACTTCACATCGATGGACTTTTTTTTAAATGACAAGGGTCGCCGACCACTGCTGACGCACTTTCACAGGGACAGGTGTAGGGAATGAAACGGAATGGACGAGATGAGTGCGGAGAAATGGTGGAATATTTGTGAGAGGGGAAAAAAGGAGAAACCACGAGAAAAATCCGCCGAAGTCCTGTTTCGTCCACCAGCGTTTCTTAGTGATTAAGAAACATAGAATAAGTTGGATAATAAGTTCTAAATAAGTAATCTCGGTATACGGGTGGCTAACTCGCGCGACTGTCCAGACTGGGAATCCAGGTTCAAATCTTGGCTGTTTCAGAGGGGTATTGGGTTTTTAGGGTTCTTCTTGAGGTTCTCCCGTTTCTCCGATTTTCATCCTAACAACACTCCCCATTCTCCCTTTTCTTCATGTCAGTTCATTTCTCATTCATTAATTTCATATCACACTCACCTCATCTCATGTGAGGAAAAATAGTTTGATTAGCACTCGCAGGTGTTGAAATGTCTGATTGCGGGGATATACTACAGCCCAGGATACTGGCTTATGACTCCGAGCCTGAACAATAAAAAAAGGGACAAAAGTTGCGCATAGGAGGGGTTGCAGTCCGTCCTTGCGGCCATGGGCCCAACCCAAAAATTGCCGTATGGATAATGAGAAAAGAACCTGGTGTGCTGGACCCGGATGACAACCTACAACTCACTTAGAATCGTAGGATAGACTTCATTCCATTCATATATAACATACTTTGATAACACAATATATCTTACAGGCCACGATGTTCAGGGCAGTCTGTTTGCCCAGTATGAATAAAGAGCTAACTAATGTTCTAAATAAATTGTGAACGATAACAGTTTTTTTTTCAATTTTTGTCCAATCTACAAGCATTTAGGCCTATAATATTTCATTAAAGTAATTACAATGTTTTAATTCAAATAAAACTAGTAATATTTGGTCCTCCATCAGTACATACATACTGGACTAAAATACAAGCCCAATTGAACGGGATACTCTATAAGGAACAATTTATTGCTCCTTTACGCAATTGATAATTGCATACTTATCACTTTACACATAGGTCCTAGTAAAAAAACTAAGAATAAGTATTAGTAGTTAGTATTTTCATTTCAGGTGCTTAAATAAAAATCTGGACGTTAAAGCGTCGGCAAATTTTAAACAGAGACCTCTTTTTTCCGATGCTCTTTTTTCTTTTTAGCGTTCCGTAAATTTACAATCAATGGCTTTTCTTGCTTTCCTTCCTAAGAATACCACATTCAGGGTTTTTTGTACCTCTAAAATCCATCGATACCAACTAGGTTAGATCTCGCGAAACTCGAGATCAAAGGTGAGTATGGCAACGTCTAATCCACCTGTACCAATAAATTTAATTTACTTCCTTCAGACTACATAATACGGATAATAGCTACTTTCATTAAAACGTATTCTTGTGGATAGCCAATATGAGTATATATATGTATATATATTTTATAATCCCGCTAAGAGTTCATAATGTTTTATTCACTTTGAAATATTTTATATATAAGTTCGTAGGGGTCCACCGCTGTGGTCTCGAGGTAGCGTGCTGCCTTGTCACGCAGCGGGCCCGGGTTCGATCCCCGGTCGGGGCAGTTTTTCTGGGTGAGGTTTTTATCGGGGTTTTTCCTCACCTGTAAGACAAATGTCAGGAAAACTTTAAGGCCCAAACGGTCCCCGAAATCACATGGCCATCATCTTCATCATCATCATCCTCATAATTATCATCATCACCAGTGTGGAAGGCAACGGGAAGCTACCACACCTACACAATTCCCTAGTAAAGCTGGAAGCATAGCATGAAAATGCTATGATTGCAGTGAAGGACCTGCCTTCGGGCAGAATTACTATGGATGGAAGTTTGTAGGGCCTACTTAGTTAATCTATCTTAATGATTTATTAATATTGAATTTAGGCTGTGGTAAGATTACTTTCGATTATATTTTTCCTACTAGTATTAAATAATAGTACCTTGTGCATTGATACTCTATTTTTTGTTTATTGGCATATCCTAATACCTCTTTCTCTTATCTTTATGCTATATTAGCAGTTTATTATCCTTATACATCTTGCTCTGGCCATTTATTTTTTGACTCTGTTTGTATATCATAATTAATAATGATTGAAGATAAGTGGATTGTACGGGAAAATATTAGCTTAAGACAAGGGCGTATGCAGAACTTATGTCAGCGCGGTCACGAACCTGCGGTTCGATAGTGCAAGTGAATTAGTTCTTAATATTTCTTTCCTTGATATTTTATATTGTAGTTATTTGGGGGTTTAACGTCACCTAGTTAATAAGCCGGGGAGATCAGGGGTATGCTTTACGTGACTGTTTAAAAATGTCACGGTTATCAGTGACACGAAGTCGATGACTTTTGCCCTACATCGGGTTTGATTTTGTTTCCATATAAAATTATATTTAATTACATCGATATTCCTAAAATCAAGAAGAGGGAGTAATTCGAGGCCGCCAGTTAATTCAATTTCTATTAGTTAAGAGGATTTGATATGTAGACGATGAAGATATAAGTCAATTTACCTTTTTACAAATGTGGAGAGGCTTGCAAAGTAAAATTTATCCGGCGAATACAGTATCGCAAGAAGAGAAAGCAGATTCTAGCCTCAAAGTCCAAAATGTGACAAACGTAAAATTTACAAAACGCAATATATGCTACTTACTTTCTTGATTAAGTTTATGAACTTTTTACTGTAATATTCTTATGAGCCTGCATGTCAACTTAGGGCAAAATATGGCAAAAGTGAGGGTTATAGACCCTCCTCGAGGCCTTGGGCGCAGACCAAATAAATGGCGGTTTGACTCATGAGTGTGTGATGTGTGTCGAACCAGGAACACCATAACAGACCACATATCACCATTTCAACTCATTCGATTCCATAAAGTAAACAAGGGTAATACAATTAACCAAATAGGCCTATAATGTTGCCGTTTTAGGGTCTTAAAACCCGATTCCTTCTCTACTAAACTAATCTAATGAATAGTCCTAGCTTCAAAATAACTATTTAACTTAAATCTGTATTCCTTTTATTATCATTACCTGCAAGGTTCCTAATTGTATTACGTTTCGGATCACAAAATATTAATGGTCCACATCTATATTTATGTTATGTAGAGATACATTTAAATTCACTAAAAGAAATCCCGTGAAATTTACCATGGCATGGTTTATTTTTTAAAACTTTTATTAATGTTTTGTACATTACTTTTTTGACACATTAAGAACCATAAAATGTATTATACGTAATTCTAAAAGTAAATATTGATTGATTTATTTATTGACCCCTGTTCATTCCACGTCGGGACGTGGGTTCTTCTGTAGTGGGAAGTTTCTTAAACGGATTACATTTTACGTTTATTTCCCTATAGATATCAACGAGTGACACGTGGCCTCGAGGAGACATCTAGTAGGAAAATAAGGTATTATTCGAATGAAAGAAGATCGACAGGTTTTGCTAAGATGTCTTTTTATTCAGACTTTAGTTTTTTTACGAGTCTGTAAATTTTTAGACTCTCTACCGGAGGACTTGGATTTTCCAATCGCACAAATTCTTCGACCCCGGCCAGGTTTGAACCTGCGACCTTCAGGATTAGAGGCAATGAATATAACCATTATAACAACGCGGCCGACAAGAGGAAACAACCTATGGTAAAATAAAACATTAAGGGTCAGTTTCACCAACAGAGGTATTATGACAGTTTTCACCATGTATAATCCATAGCTTAAACTGGCGTAATACGGTTACCTCTGTTGGTGAAACCGACCCTTAGGATGTATTAAGTATATGCTATTTTCGGAATCAAGAAAATTTCCATACATAAAGGACATAAAGTAGAAATAACATCAGCATTTGACATAAAGTTTATCATCGTGTTTTAAAATATTGTATGGCATGATACTTAATATATTTAGTCTAGTGTAGAATAAAATTAGAAATAATGATGGATCGAATTCTTAATTATTGAAGAAAAATGTAGGAACATTTCAAATAAATATGATATGATATATGACATTCTTGCGGGTGTAGTGTTTTGTAGGCGACGCCAATTTGTAATTGAAGAGCGACGAACTTAGAGAAATGAAGGGATTTTATTTTTGTTTTAAAAATAGTCATACTTGGCTGGAGGGTATATCTTAGCACCGAGGAACACCCACATTGGAAAAAGAGAGAAGACAGGTAGAGGACGAGATGAATTGAAATAAAAGAAAACAAGTAGGGTGGGGAGGACAAAAAAAAATTAAAAGAGAATTGAAGTGATGTCTCATTATTTTTTTCTGTGGCTGCTGTAACGACAGACCCTTAAGGCAGTGGACATGCGACCAACTAAACACCAGGTAGAAACAAAAGAAAGATTTCTTCCTTCCCCTATTTAAATATATGCTAGTTCTTTTACGAATTTGTTGTTCTCGACATTTAAAACATATATGAAACATTCTGACTACTTCCTTATCAGTCTGCAATTGTCAATAATGGACATATTAAATTATATACAACATATTTTGGCTAAAGCTACAAGCATTCGAATAGTAGAAGTAATAGACTGAAAGTAAGACACGCACAATGTAATTTACAAATATGGATCGCACGTGTTGATGAAGGTCCACATCAGAAAAAAACAAAACAATACAATAGATAATAATACAATTACATTATACGTTACTTAAAAGAGTAAGTGTAATCAGGACTTGCTTGGTTTAGGCTAGGGGCATGGAAATTTCTAAAAATTAGCGACGATCACGATATGCGAATATGTCCAATGTGCGGGAACTTTGAAGATGAGATACATATATTAGGAAAATGTAATGATTTAGAATATTGGAGACGTCAGTTATTACCGGAAAGATTTCTAAATTCAAATCGGGAAAGATTGGCATGCTACGAGTTATTGGTAAATCCAGAAAATTGGATAAACCTCGGTAAATATCTGGACAAAACGCGGAAAATAAGGACAACACTCATTCATGAATAAATACATGTTATCAAAATGCAATACCATTAATTCTTAACAATTATATATAAATGAATTAGTGTATAATGCTATTGTGTTATTAATTAATTGTAATATTATTGTGTTTTATTTATGTAATTGTAATGTTAATGTTTTTTTAGTGTATAATGCTATTGTGTTATTATTTAATTGTAAAATTATTGTGTTTTTTTTATGTAATTGTAATGTTATTGATTTGTTGTTGTTTATTTTTCTTTACACTACTACCAATTATTACTTTATTGTAACGGACTGTCAACAGCACGTACGGCTTACTGCCCGTGCGAACCATATTTGTAAATAATATTGTAAATATCTTACTTTTTGTCTAAAGTCTTACTACTACTACTACTACTAAATATTGATGGTACATTGCGATACGAGAGTGATAAACACTTGCTACGGATGGAGGAAAAGTTAAAAATCGAGTCGCTTGCGCCGAGTTTCTTTTTATTTCCGAGATTCCGTTATATGTTTACCACATGAGTATTGCATACTATTTTTTGCAATATGTGTATTTATTTTAGTAATCAAAATATTAACTAAATATTAATAAATATAGGCCTAATTGAAGATAAATGTTAGATTTCAGAAGGTGAATGGGCTATGGAGAAATAATAAGTATTGTTAGAACAGTTAAGTCTCGTAGACTGCGACGGGCAGGACATGTTGCGCGTATGGGGAATGAAAGACGTGCATGGAAACTTCTTGTAGGAAAGCCAGAAGGAAAACGCCCAGTTGGTAGACCAAGAATGAGGTGGGAGAACAACATTAACTATGATTTGAGGGAAGTAGATTATACAGGGAATGATTGGAAAGCATTAGCTCAGGATAGGGATGTATGGAGAGCTTATGTCCGCGCGACCTTGAACCTACGGGTTCGATAGTGCCAGTGAGTAAGTAAGTAAGTAAGTAAGTCACTTTGTCATCTTATATTTGTTAAAACTGTAAAACCAATTTGATTTGGGATTTATTTCTGATTATTGAGAAAGTTTTATACAATGTGTACAGTGATAATGAAATAGAAGAGGCGTGGAAAGCTGGATGTAATGAATTAATACCGAAATTAATACAAATTGCAATATCACTATCAATGTTTAAACAGAAATATTTTTACTTGCCGCACTAGTGCTTTTGATCATTTTTAAAGTATTGAGATTTATTTTGTTTTCATAGCAACCAAGATTGTATGCGGGAATGTCAAATTACGATGCACGTCAATAATAACAGGAAGTATAAAATATTAGTTACATAGTGCATAAATAGTATTACAATTTCCTTATGAAGGCCTATTTACTTTTTTCACGAATGAGTGTTGCTCTTATTTTCCGTGTCTTGTACAGACATTTACCTACTTTTGTTGTCTATTTTTTGGGTTTACCATTAACTCTTAACAAGCCAATCTATCACAATTTGAATTTAGAAATCTTTCCGGCAACAACTGATGCCTCCAACACTTCAAATCGTTAAAACATGTTCATAATATATGTATTTCTTCTTCAAAGCTCCCGTACATTGGACATAATTGCATATCGCGTGATCGTTGATAATTTTTTCGACATTTTAGTGCCCCCAACCTAAACCAAGCGAGTCCTGTTCTCTCTTTAAACCCTAAACTGATTTTATATATAATGATAAGAAAAATAAATTCCCGGACGGGATTTGAATCCGACCTCTGGATATAGGCTGATATGATTTTTTTTTCGCTAACTTGCTTTAAGTGCCTTTGTAAGCAGAGTGAACGTTTCCCCACACAATCAGCATTTGAATAATTATATACCGATTTTTCTGTATTCGTAAATATCCGAAGACACCATAAAACATTTGCGCCATTCGCTATATATAATATCTGGGTAAATTTTCATAAAAATATCTAGTGGAAGTTTAAAATGGCGAAAGTTTGCTCTAAAAACTGTTATTTCATTAATATACTCTCTAACAAAACAATTAAAAAATTATCTATTAGCTGACCTATAACGGTATCACGTGATATAGCGGAGCGGTATAAGGCATGATGCTTTGGTGCAGAACTACGGAACTTTTGCTGGTTCGAGTTCCCATGGGGAGTAGAAATTTTCTCATGAAATCTCGACCCGAATGGGACTAGTACCAACCCAACATCATGAGAAATTTGAGTAGCTACAATAAGTAGCGGTTCCAGGTTAAAAAAAAATTATACGGCTGGTGACATACTTACCACATGTCACTCCTACATTGACTAGATGATCGTCTAGCTCTGTGGTTAACCTATGTGGATGTGAGACCAGAAGCCGGCGGTTATACCAAGGGCTTCTAGTACTATTGCACCATGGAGTTTAGTTCTTTTTTGTTTACTTAGTTAAACTCGGGTTTTAAACGTTCATATAAGAAATCAATAATAACATTAAGGAACAGCAAGAAAAAATATGGCATTTGCTTTTACAGCAATTAGGTATATTGCAAATATGCCGAGTGCTATTACATTGTTACGAACTACAATATAGAGAGTGTAAAAGAACTTTAACGAAATCGTTCACATGTTGGTAAGGGATGTTCAATGGGTACAGATATAAGAAGCCCGGTGACTTATTACAAATTAATGTTTTATTTTAACATGTCACAACCGCTGCACAGATGATTCATGTTAGATTAACGAAGAAAAATAAAACATTAATGAATCATCACCTGGATATCTGGTTTGTATAATTGCGACACTTACTTGATTGATTTATTTTTTTAACAGGATTAAACCGTATAACATTCGAGTGCAAGTAGGCTACAAAGAAAATAACGTCATATGTGTTAAAACACAATTGAACATGGTGTTAGTATTTCAATTTTAAAATTTGTACCATATAAAACAGTCGTCCTCAACTATAATAGCTTTTGTTATAAACGCCTTTCAAAGCCATGTAAGTATCTAGTAAAAAATGGATTGTCACAACATTTATATTTGCAGGGTAACCGAAAGTCCAGCATCATAGCCAAAATCACATTGTTTCTTCAATATATCCTTCGTTGAATTACTGACAGGTCTCTAGATGGAATTTTAGGTTGTTGTGCTCACGAAGGTCAAAGTTCTGGGATATGGAATGGCAATCATCCTGAATCGTGGTGCGTAGGTTGGGCACATCATCTTCAGCCTGCAGAAGAACCATCAACACATTTGCATCCTACGATCAGGATAGTCTTGTGATAAATGTTGCAGGAGTTGCAGTTTGATTGGGTGAAATTCTTCCTTTTTCAGCAGACCCTATATTGTGTTCAGTCGATCGAGGAACTCTGAGTTCCAGGGTGGTTTGCCACATTGACTTCTTTGGAATTGTAGTCTATATACCTTCGCAATCATCGATTCTTGTATCGCTTCATCACTATATGGTTTTTCTGGGCGAGGCAAATCTGCAATGGAACCTGTTGTGAATTTGTTAAGTAATGTGATTGGTTGGCGTTGAGGACGACGTCGAGAAACTCGTTACTAACATCGCGACATGAGTAGCATGCACGGCAACACAAATATAAGATTTCCACAGAGTAACATTTACGGCAACACAACAAAAAAAATCACATCTTCCTCATTCGAAAGGATCATTTAGTCCAACAAAAAACGCAAACTCAGATATTTGCCTATAGTTAGGGACTTTCCGGATAGCCTGTTTTTAAAAATACAATTTTTAGATATAGGCCTAATAACAGAATTTATCTTAACAAGGCTCATGGAACATGTTACATACCTAATATGTTTATATTACTTTGTAATAATTTCCTTACATCAAAACACCCCTAAACTATCTGTGTAAGTTTATCGAAATAATTATTTTCCAACCTGAATATTATATTTAGTAAATAAAAACACTAAGATTTCTTAGTTGGTTAAAAAAAAAAGAAAATGAGACAGCGAGAATGAGAGAGAGAGAGAGAGAGAGAGAGAGAGAGAGAGAGAGAGTGAGTGAGTGAGTTGTTGGATTATGGGTTAGTGGAAATATGAAAACAATACATTTGAAGAATCAGAATAAATCAGTAAATGCAATGGAAGGACTGAAGTTGAGAAAAAATGTAGCAGGTATTTGAGATCAAAACGGGAGAATGATAAGAAGAGGGGGATTGAATGAGAAAAGAGGACAAATGGAACGAAAAGGGGGAAAATCATACTTTTGCTATATTTACAGCTGCAAGGCAATCCTGGAAATTAAAACCATGAAAAATTCAATGCAAGTTGGGCATACTTTCTTTCGCTGATTCGGGGAACTAAGAAGGTGACACCACCCTATAACAAAAGAACTACCTCCATTCTAAATCTCTTTCCCTTTACCATCCCTACAAATTTAAACCTGCAAGGAAGGATATAAAGTCAAAATGTGTTTGTATTAATTGCTAATAACGATCTAGCTTAGAAGATACAATTGACAACAGATAGACGAATTTTCTTAATGATTTCATAGAACATAAATGTGTCTATAAATTAAATAATATTAATAATAATAATAATAATAATAATAATAATAATAATAATAATAATAATAATAATAATAATAATAATAATAATAGTAATAATAATAATAATATAACTCGAAAAGTAATACAATTAAAATAATACGTATAGTTTAGATTTCTATCTTTTATCCCACGAATTTACATTATTTTACTCAATGTTGTGAAATTGAAGGAAATGTACGAATATTGATAGTTTTTATGGTTCTTAGGTGGGATTTAAAATTCTAACATTATGGACATGCCGTTGATTGACAGTGGGATCAAGTTGGTTGTACTGCTAAATAAATCGGATTAATAAATTTAAAACTGAAGAAAATTTGGATTAAAGTAGTCTAATTCACATTTAAGATTTAAATATCTTAACAAACAACACTACTTGAATTTGAATAATTATAAAAATAGAAAACAAAAGTTATAATGTCTTCTAAAACATTAAATTGTGCTAGGCCTATGTATACTTCCAAACTTAGGTTGCCGGGTTTTTTAATAATTATTATTGATGTAAAAAGTATTCGACTTGGGAAAAATTATTCGTATAATTTAAATATTATGAATAACAAATATTCAGATCTACAAGACAAACCACATTTTTTAACAATACGAACAAAATGTGTGGTTTTAATTGGTTGAGTTCATTTAATAGTAGGCCTACATATTTTCTAAAAAGCTTATTACTATTTTACTAAACGATGCTATTTAACTGGATATGAAAACTGGATACATTTTAAAAATGCTCCAAGGTAATCCTGGAAATTAAAACCATGAAAAATTCAATGCAAGTTGAGCATACTTTCTTTCGCTAAGCAATGTAAGAGAAATGCTCCAAAATTAACTTCTAATGCACCAAAATTGATTTCTATTCCCATAGACATAACGTACTTATTTTAGAAATTAACTGCTTGATGAAGTGTCATTAAATAGAGACACCTGCTACAAAATTAGACCTTCCTTAAATAATTCTTTAAAGAGCCATATTGCCTAGTATCTAACTCCTGAACTCAAGAATCACGTTCAAAGAGATACTATTAAAATGTATGTATATACAACATATAAGCAGGCGTAAAATGTTTGGAATAAAGTTGATTTCAAAATTTATTAGAATAAAGAGCGTTTTAGAACTTTTTATATTTTCGTTAATCGTATTTGGACTAGTGGTTTCGTGCTCGTCCGTATTTTCGAAGTCAGTAGTTTGATACCCGGCCATATCAATGGATTTTTAAGGGTTTAAATATCTGAGCATAGCTTCCTTCGAAAGTAAAACCACAGCTTCCCTTTGTAGATTTACGGCATTTTAACCCTTAATTTGGCAAAACACACATTTCTTCTGTTTGTTATTTGAATGTGGCGGACCGCAGTGAAAACAGAATCTTGTATAACTATTATTATTAGGTATATTGTATAATTAGACACATGTTTAAGTGGTTTCTTTTTGTTCGTTTACTTTTAATTTATTTAAAATATTAAATTAACTGAACCAACTGATGTATCCAAAAGGATACATTACGAATTTAAGGGTTAAAGAACCTCAAGTCTACCACACAAGATGTTTCCTAAATAATCATCTGAATAAAAGGTTCAGTTCTGAAAGCAATATAATCTTATGACGCAGTTACCTTATTTTTTTGGTACTTGCTAACCCATTTCTATGATTTCGCTAAATTTCTGCAACTATCGGAATGTACAAGAAGATATTTTTAAAAAGGAATAATAATTCTCGATGGGTACGATGGAGACTATGATCTACAGATAAGACTACGGTATGTAGAGAAAAAAGAAAAGAAAAAGAATGAGTGGCAAACAAGGGGAGGAGGAGATGGTGTTTGGAAATTATGAATGCTGAAAAGGGGAAGAAAAATACTTAGGCCTATCGATTCATCTGGCTAATGGATATGCTGTACATTGCTGTCGTATTTCTTTCCTCCCTCTGTTCTTTAGATTTTTATTTTTATTTTTGCGAAATGAATAATCACAGTACGAACATAAGAGATGACGTTCCCTTGTTTAGAATCTCATGAGTTACTTGCTATCTGCAATATTTTCAATGCTTCTCTCTTTTTTATCTCATGTGCTCCTTGTAATGCAGTGAAGTAGCAAACTAATTTGAAAATGGTAATCTTGTGTCTTCACTCTTCACCAACATTTCCGAAATGATGTAGACTTAGGTCCAAAGCTGGTTCAAATTATTTAGCAACAAACATTCACATTCCGAGGTTCAGTGAATAAAGATTCGGGGAACGTACTTATCCTGAAAGCTTAGAATCAATATGTTAAGGGCCCCTTAATTCAATAGCGGAATGCATCTTATTTTCTTAAAGAAAGGTTTGTAGAGCGAATGGTTATATATTGAAGTAAAATTTAATTGCACTTTTTATAAATTCAGCTTATATAAAACAGTAATAAAGTCTTATGTTAATCGTGCCCATGGATCAATATAATCGGAATAACACTTCGGATCATGTTGAAGAAAAGTTTATTAGAAAATTTGTTAACCAAATATAATTCGATAGATAAAGGAGCTAACATTTCCAACAATTTTTAAGCTAATTTATTTTCACTTTGTTCCTTAGCGCTATAGTTTTACTTAACTAGGATGATAAATAGATAACATTTTCTAGATTAATGAATACTATCTTCAGAAATTAATGATATCAGTGTTTTTAAATCCGCTACTTGATTTTAAATTCAGACTATTTCAGTTTTAAATAAGGTATTGAAAATTAATAAATTGTTAATAATGCTGTCAACATAATGTAAGAGTTTATTGCATTTTACAACAACAAAAAATATCTACATATTTAAAAAGAATGGATCAAGAGATTGTAATCAAATAAACTTCCTCTTCATAACATTATTCGTTTAACAAAATAACTTGTGTTGTAGAGATTGTGTTCAAAGTTAAAAATATTCTATTTTCAATTAACACTATTTTAGCGATTGTCTTGGATAGTACAATCACTGATAATTACCTTTATCATCATCTTCTTCTTCTTCTTCTTCTTCTTCCTTCCCAGTATTAGGCCAAGGCCTGTTACGATCCTAGAAAATTTTCCCTCCAGCATTTCATAGGACGGCACAGAGATTGTTATTACCCTATAAAATGTTGTTTGTACATGAAATTTACATTGCTACATTTATTGTATCTTTAACTGTTTATAATTAGTATAATGTATATCTATATTTGTCAAATATTTATTTGTATTTGTGCTGGTTGAGTGGAAGAGAGGGCCTTATGGAATTAACTCTGCCAGAATAAATAAAGTATTATTATTATTATTATTATTATTATTATTATTATTATTATATTTGCTTTGGTCATAAGTTTGACCCTTCCGGGAAATTCTCGTATAAGACTTGAAAGCATAATAATAGTCCTTTCGATTGGTTGTTGGCCAAAGGAAGGCAAGACCAGTGATGGGGTTGCCATCTTATAGCCCCTGGTTAGGCTTTTGTGGAGAAGAAAAAAAGAAAATATATATATATATCATCAGTATGAAATAATTACTGTATAATGTAACAAAGGGTAGGCCTATATATTTTTTTTTCATGAGGACTTGAAAAAAATTGGAGTGAACTGGAAGGAGAGGAGGCTCATAAGTAATCTTTATATGAACCGCGAATAAAAGCGAAGATAGGAGAAGAAATGTCAGAGGAAAGAGATATTGGAAGGGTGGTATGACAAGGATGTCCTCTACCACCTACTCTTTTCAACATCTACCTGGAAGACCTAATGAAGACCTGCTTCAGGAATACAGGAGGTGTAAATATGGGAGGAAGAAGAATTAATTGTATAAGATTTGCTGATGATATGGCTTTGCTAGCAGAATATGCAACGACACTGAGGGACATGCTGATGGAACTAAATGACAAATGCGAGGATTACGGGATAAAGATAAATATAAATAATATGAAGGTCATGATTATAGGAAGGAAACCGAGGAAGATAAACATGAGGATTAAAGATCAGGCCATTGAGCGAGTAGAGAGCTTCAAATATTTGGGTTGTACAATCAGTAGTAACATGAACTGTGGTCAAAAGGTAAAGCAGAGGATAGCAATGACAAAATAAGCCTTTAACAAGAAGAGAAGCATTTTCTGCGGATCTTCGACAAAAGAATTACGGAAGAGGCTGGTGAAGTTTTTTTTTTGTGGAGTGTAGCATTGTATGGTGCACAGACTTGGACATTACGACGGAATGACGAAAAGTAACTGGAAGCTTTTGAGATGTGAATATGGAGAAGAATGGAGCGTACAAAATGGACAGGCAACATAAAAAATAAAGATGTGCTAGACATAGTGGGTGAAGGAAGAACAATGCTGGAACTCATAAAGAAGTGGAAAAGAAATTAGATTGGCCACTGCCTAAGAAGAAAATGCCTGCTGACGGATGTCTTAGAAGGAATGGTGAACGGAGAGCAGGTTAGAGGCCAGAAAAAACATCAGATGATAAGATAATAACTCAACTAACTAAGTCACTGGTACTTTCTAACCCATAGGTTCATGACCGCGTGGACATTAGCTCTCCGTACATCCCTATCCTGAGCTAATATTTTCCAATCATTTCCTGTATAATCTACTTCCCTCAAATTATAGTTAATGTTATTCTCCCACCTCATTTTTGTCTACCAATTGGGCGTTTTCCCTCTGATTTTCCTACAAGAAGCTTCCATGCACGTCTTTCATGCTCCATTCGTGCCACATGTCCTGCCCAATCGCAGTCTACGAGACTTAACTGTTCTTATTATATCTGGCTTCCTATAAAGACCATGTAATTCACTGTTATGCAATCTTTTCCATTCACCTGTCTGTTCATCTCTCTTTGGTCCAAAAATTGTCCTAAGAACTTTATTCTCAAATACTCGTAATCTCCTTTCCTCCCTTAAAGTAAGAGTCCATGTTTCGCATCCATATAATATAACTGGTGGAATAATAGTTTTATATATTTTTAGTTTAATGTTTTTTTAAAGGAGTTGGGACGTCAAGAGTCCCTGTGATGCATAATAGCACGCATTTACAGAATTGAGCCTATGTTTAATTTCTTTGTGCATCTTATTCCTATTTGTGATTATTGTTCCTAGATAATTAAATTCAGCCATTTCTAAACTTCCCTCACTTGTCATCAGCTGTCCATTTCCATTATATAATGTATTTTTATGTGTGACCATATATTTAGTTTTATTGATATTTAATTCCAGTCCCAATTTCTTAGTGTTACTTAATAATGCGTGCATGTTGGCCTTTAGTATATATTCGCTATCACCCAATAATACTATATTATCAGCATAAACTAACAGCTTATTAATATCAGAAGATAGACAATCATAAAATAAATGGTTGTTATGCGGATACGAAAAGGAAGGCTGAGTTAAGGAAAGTGTGAAGAATGCTGAGTTTGCAGTGAAAGACCTGTTCTGGGGCAGCACTATCAATATATATATATATATATATATCAGAGATCCGGGTTCGAATCCCGTCCAGGCATTTATTTTTCTTATCATACCGTATATATATATATATATATATATATATATATATATATATATACACATCGAAATATATGTTATATGTGGAATAAAATACTTAGGCTTATATAGTGTATATATGTTATTACTAGCTATTTTAGATTAATTTATGTAATTTTCTAGAACTGTTAGTTTTTAAGATCATCCATCCATCCATGGTAATTCTGCCCGAGGATAGGGCTTTCACTGCAATCATAGCATTTTCATGCTATGCTTTGCAGCTTTACTAGGAAATTATACGTGTGGTAGCTTCCCGTTGCTTTCCACACCAATGAAGGATGATGATGATAAATGATAAGGATGATGGTGATGGCCGGATGATTTTCGGGGACCGTTGGGGCCTAAGCTTCCTGACATTTGTCTTACAGGTGAGGAAAAACCCCGAAAAAAACTCACCCAGAAGCCTGTCACGACCGGGAATCGAACCCGGGCCAGCTGCGTGACAAGGCAACACGCTACCTCGAGACCACAGCGGTGGACTTTAAGATCATATAACACTTTAATTTCGACGCACTTGAAGGGAAGACCTTAATATCTTAACTCCCCAGTAAAATGAACTAAATAAACGAGTAAATGCAATTATCTATCGTAGAGTATATCTGTGAATAGATGTGATCACGACCGTCAGTTCTGGTCCATGGAATAGGCCAAAATTACTGTTTTAATGCAATTTTCACATAGAATAAGACATTTTTCGTATTTAATTCCCAATTTCAGAACTCTGCTTTAAACTTATTACGCTATCGGGTTGCAATTTGAAATCGCGTAAGCCGTGCAGGCGAACGTATGCATAGTAGATTAATGTAAAAATGCGTAGAAGGTATTCTCCATGAATTTTTTAAAAAAGTAAAACGAAATAGATTCCTTAATGCATGTAACATAATCCTGTTTTGCTGTCAATGGATGGTGGATATTTCCGACTTCTCTCCAGACATTTGGGCAAAGTGGTGAACCTATCTTTCCCTTTTGAATTCATACATTGTTCATGACTATATTCCATGATGCAACCTTTAACCTAACTTATCCAGTGCCGTCTCCATCTTGCCTTTTATCTTTTTATAAGAAAGGAATATGAAAGAGAGGAGATGGCGGTAAAGTGAAGGGGGTGGGGAGAAATAAGTTTAATAGTCATGACCGAAGACGATATCCCTGATGCAAGCTAGAAAAGAACATTTTTTTTTTTTTCGTTTTGTGAGTTTTTATCCTGTTTCTTTTCTAGAGGTATTCTAAATTTAAATATGCGGGCAGACTCCATCGCGAGAAGGCAACCTATAAGATATTCGCTTCCGACTTCGCCTGCCGTTCGTGTATTCTTCTATATACGATTCTTTAATGCGTTAGGCTATATATTCATAATGCAAGGTACAGTAGCTGCCTCTTAAAAGAAACTCTTTCACCACCCGGCAACACAAATTCTGAATTTTCCTCACAGAACTTACTTTAATCAAAATTACAAAAGCAATATAAGTAAAATACAAAGCCACATTAAAATTGACAATGTTGGTCCTGTACATCAGATCTCATAAAGTGATATATTAGGCTGTAGAATAATGGTCAAATTATGTCGATGGTAAAGTTGTTTTAATGAAAAAGTATGGATTTGTACTGAGGAAGGGAGAACACTCTCCAAAAATGTAGATCATTATACCAAATGATAGAAAATCAATGCGTTGTTTGCTTGAGTTTTGAATGAGATTTTATTTTCAGACACAAAATAAATATCTATGAACTAAATAAGAATGCATATAGCAAAAACAAAGTGTACATATATGTATTAAAAGCTCCTTATTCGCGATTCCCTTTACTTGTGTTTTCATTATTCGCGGGTTAAAAAATTGCGACATAGTTCCTGTATTCGCGGCTAAAATTTCTTCATTCGCGGATCCAGTCGGTATATTAAAAGGACTATTTAACTCATGCCCCAAATGGGACTCAATGACCAATCACGTTTCAATGATTTCTGTTTTACAACCAATCAGAGTCGTGTTTCACGAAATATTTATCAGTGTTATAATTACCATATTAAAGAAAGCACCTCCTTTTTAATATTCTGAACAGGTCTGACCATTATTTTGCAGTGACTGAGCCTGTGAGAAATACGGCTAATAGATTGTATACATAGTGCATGAATGTCAACACATGCCGCATGCGGGAGTTAATATAAAAACATTTAAAGCAATTGATTATACTACGAAAAAAAGAAACCACTCTTTGCACTTTCTTAAATGTATTTTTCCCAGGTAACAATCCAGAAAAATATAATTGTCATATTTACATCATACGACATCAGAAATGAATTAATATACAGTTTGATGTGTTTCATTTTTTCTCCACTAGAGAGCATTCTTACAATATTGCGTTCCTTTGGCAATAAATAGTATGATCTGGTTGTAGTGATAAACAAAAGAAGCAGATGAAGCGTACCTATCGCTTCTCATTTGTTTTCAAACATCGCCGTTTACATTAAATATACAAATATTTTAAAATAACTATAGTTAAATAACGATTTGTGAGTAAACAGCTTAATTTTATTCGTTAAATAGTCCTAACAAATACCACTCTTGATTTCCAAATTCTCTAGATGAATTCACTCCTCACTTCGTGAGTCGTGAATTTATCGATAATTTAGAAATCACTCGTGGCATTACTTATGATTAGTATCCTTTATTAAATCTCAACCTTGGGTCTGGGTGTGTGTGTGTGTGTGTGGTGTGTGTGTGTGTGTGTGTGTGTGTGTGTGTGTCCTGTCCTTGTGTCTATGTGAGAATTAAAGAATGTTAACAAACAGGTAAAACAAACAAAGAAAACCAGTATAAACAAAAAAAACTAACTACACGAAAACACGGCGTGTCCCACAGCATTTATAAATCATAATACACTTAAAAATAATTTATAAAATCCACATATTTAAATAAAAATTCACACTACTTTATACCTTTCATAATAAATAATAGATTGAGAAACATAACAGAAGTAATAATAAATGAAAATCAAAGTGGATTCAGAAAGGGAAGGTCATGTATAGACAATGTCTTTACACTGAAACAACTCATAGAAAAGAGAAGAGAACATAACTTAGAAACTCACATAGGATTTATAGATTTGGATAAGGCCTTCGATCGAGTAAACAGACAAAGATTATGGGAATTATTACGAATGAAAGGATACCCGCTGTGCCTTGTTGAAACAATAAAGAAATTATATGAAGACACAAATATAATTATAGATACCGGATTCAAAAGAACAGATACAACCAAAACGAATAAAAAAAATGGATTACGACAAGGATGTAGTTTATCACCCACTTTGTTTAATATATATATATATATATATATATTAAGTAAGTATATTAAATAAATGGAAAGTTTTAGTGAATCCAGGAATAAGAATGGATAATAAAGTGTGCATAAATAATCTTCTATTTGCTGACGATGTAATCATAATACAGAAAAATGAAGACGACTTACAGAAATCAATGCATGAAATATGTAAATTATATGATCTAAAGAATTCTGTAAGGAAAACGAAGACCATGGCTTTCAGAGGAAGAGATCCAGTGAGATCCAAAATTATTTTAGAAAATCAAAGTATAGAACAGGTGTCTAGTTTCAAATATTTGGGCTGTGATGTTGGATACAATGTGGAAAGAGATATTGACTCCAAAATAAATAAATTTAGACGATGTGTGGAACAACACAGAGAAAATTCAAAAATAAAATTAGAAAAGAAACCAAGATAAAAATGTATAATGTTATGGCGGTTCCCACAATATTGTATGGATGTGAAACTTGGGCTCCAGTGAAAAAACAGGATAGAATACAGACGGCGGAGATGAGGTTCCTAAGACAAGTAAAAGGATGTACAAGACTTGATAGAATAAGAAATGAGGATATAAGAGAAGAATTGAAAGTACAGCCTCTATTGGATAAGGTCACGAATTACAGACAGAAATGGATTGATCATATGGATGGAATGAGTAAGGAGAGATATCCATTGTTAGCAAGAAATTATCAAGCAAGAGGACGACGTGATGTTGGAAGACCTAGAAGACGTTGGGCTTATGTATTATGAAGTCGGAACGGGCAATTGCCTAATCCCTGGAGTGATGATGATGATGATGATGATGATTTATACGTTTGAGATATGTTGTTAATTTTTTCTTCAAAGACGCTATTTTCCAGCAGATCTTAACTCCTTTGCTAGTGAAATTCAATAACGACAAAGCGAGACAGTAAAAGAAGAATAATTATGATATGTTTTATGATATGGTATACAGTTTAATATTAATATAGCTTCCTTTTTCAAGAAGAGGTTTGTTTTTGGAAACTTCAGCAGTTATGAAGAAGATGCTATACTTTCTGTTCTGTTTTCTTCTAGGGCAATTTTACCTTGCGGTTGCTAGTCCACCACCTGGCGCCTCACAAGGTAACGGAAAGGAGGACGCTCACCAGTTACGTTTATAATAATAATAATAATAATAATAATAATAATAATAATAATAATAATAATAATAATTTATGGTGGGCATCAAGGAAATAAAATGACCAGGACGCACCTGGTCCTCCAGGTTGATGGTTTCGGCAACGGACCCAGGTGTCCACTACGAGAAAAAAGTTCACGGCTTCGATTCCTGAGCAGAAGCCTTGGAAAAATCAGTTTAACAACGACGATGAAGCTAAGGAAAAGGGCTATGATATTCGGTACATGCAATATTCAAGTCTATACACGTACATCCCCTTGCGGGAACAAAGGGGCTCCCTATAGGAAGTTATTGAACTAAGATAATGTATTTACACTTATTTCCTCACAGGTATCAGCCAGTGACATGTGGTTAGCACATCACCTCAAAAAGACACCTAGTAGACAACTAAGATATTACTTGGATGGTAAAGGCCGATTAAATTTTGCTCACATGATCTAATTTAATCTTGAGGACTTTTAAGAGCCCGAAAATTTTTAGACTAAGGAAACGCCGCTTTATGTCCCTCCCGGAGGACTTTTTCCATAGATATTTCCATCCTAAAAATTGACTGACCACCCCAGCCATATTTGAACCCGTAACCCTCGAAAATATAGACAATGAACTTAACCCGTAAATCACCTATTCAAGATATAAATAACAAAAATGTTCTAATTTCAGAATATTTCTCGCACTTTATATCTACATGCTATAGGTCGCGCAAGGGATTTTGAAGAATGTCCTTGACCGTAAATCCAATGGTATAGCCTATCAATATTGCTGAGCTGTGAATTCCTTGTCTGCCACGTGTACAAACAAAACAGTTCCTCTACAAAACATGTACAGTCCATAGAGAATAATAGTGAGACGCGGATGTGTTGATTTTAGATTTTAAACCATAGACTTTAATTATAATATTTCGTACACTTGCTGTCTGAAGTCTTAAAATTATAGTGCAATGTGAATGTTGGGTCCCTCAGCCATTATAACTGGTCCTCTCAACCTGGACCCGCTACTTATTGTAGCTACCCAAATGCCTCACGATGCTGGGTGGGCATCGGTCCCATACTGGCAGAAATTCCTTGAGAACATTTCTTCCCCCGTGGATACTCGAACCAGCGCAGGTCCCGTAGCTCTGCGCCAAGGCATCTCGCCTTAATCACATGACTACGGCGCGGGAAGACTATAAATTGTTTAAATTAAAGTGACATTTAGTTGTTATTTAAAACATTAAAAGTGTGATATAAACCAAATACAGTGTGTGTGTGTGTGTTGTGTGTGTATATATATATAGTGAATATACTTCCCCCACGGATAAAGATGTCCTAACTCACTGGCACTATCGAACCCGTAGGTTCATGGCCGCGCGGACATAAGCTCTCTGTACATCCCTATCCTGAGCTAATGTTTTACAATCATTCCCCGTATAATCTACTTCCCTCAAATCATAGTATATGTTATCCTCCCACCTCATTCTTGGTCTACCAACTGGGCGTTTTCCTTCTGGTTTTCCTACAAGAAGCTTCCATGCATGTCTTTCATTCCTCATTCGTGCCACATGTCCTGCCTATCGCAGTCTACGATAAAGATTACCTATATTATTTAACATGCATGTCTTTCATTCCCCATTCGTGCCACATGTCCTGCCTATCGCAGTCTACGATAAAGATTACCTATATTATTTAATTTTTGTAGTGAGATTTTAAAAATGTTTAGCAGTGACTGTATTTGAGGGAGTTAGCAATGACGTGTGGTCATCCTTCCTATTGGCTGAGACCTACATCTGGTTAGTACAGGACTCGCATCTAAGCTCCCATTACAAATTTAATTCGTCAGGAATCATTGCTAGGGTTATATAGATTGTCATTTACTAACTTCCATCAATTGAGATGATCAGAAAATAATTTTAGAGAACGTTTTCCAAGTTTTCTATCGGGACTTCAAAATCGATTAAAATGTTATAAAATATTAATTTGTCCATGAAGATCAGCAATACGACAGGAAAAGTAAAACTGTAAGAAATAAAAGAAAAGCTTTGAGTTCTGATGACCTGCAGCATTTACGACACGTGTGTTGTAGAACCATTATTTCACCTCTCTATATCTTTTCCGTGGTCCCGTTTCAAGTCCCTAGGGAACTCCTGGCATGTCGCAGGCAACGGAGGATGGAAGAGGTATGGAATAAGGAAGCTACTGCTTTGCCTGCAAGATAAATTATAAACAACGGAACGGACTATGGAAATATCGCCCTACACTGCCTAATCGGTATTTTTTAGTACATTAATAAACTCCACGTTTCTCTCTCTCTCTCTCTCTCTCTCTCTCTCTCTCTTCTCTCTCTCTCTCTCTCAGCCTTTTCCCTTCATCTCTTCTTCTTCTTCTTCTTCTTCTTCTTCTCCTCTGGGTAGTTATATTCTAAGCTTGCAGACTGTTCAGTCCAGAAAACAAGAATCTTTCCAATGTTTCTGTGACCTAACAGTACTAGATCAGATTAGAACAACGAATGGCTCGGGTTATCAATACCCGTAACACGGAAACCTTGTGTAGGTTCATTGTATTATAAGATTCATTCGTCGTTTGTTATGAATGAATGGAAATTAAATCTATTCTAAGTTGTTATGTGGTTTATTATGGTATTCATGGTTTCGATACATGAAGCATTCACACACTAAACATGTTGCAATTTTCTGGGTTGGGCCCAGGGCTTCAAGGAATGGCTACAAAACTCCCTTTGGCTCAATTTTGCCTTAAGTTGTCACATAGGCTCAGAGTCATGAGGAAGTAGGCACGAAATCTCCCGGAACACCACACCCGCATATTTTAAACACCTGTGATTAGCTAGACTAGACTATTTTTCTTAAATGAGATGAGACGAAGCTTGACATGAATGAGTGAACATATAAATGAAAATAAAATGACATTATATGAGAGAGAAGAGGAACGGAGAGTGTTGGTGGAATGAAATTGAAAAAAAAAAGGGGGGGGAGAATCCCGAGAAAAAAAACGAAAAATCTTAATATAGAACCGGAACCACCAGAATTCGAAGCTGGAATCCCACTCAGGACAGTCGTGTGAGACTGCTTGGTCTACCAGTATATTTCCTTCTATCCGCTGATATACGAAGCACCTGTTTCGTGAAATTCGAGATACATGAATTCCCTTCATTGCTTCTCTAATTCGCCCATTAATTTACTTTTTAATGTTCAGTTGCCTCCTTACATCCTCATTTCTAATTTTATTTTTCGTATTTGATGTGGTATTTTCCTTAGGGTATTCATCTAATAATGATTGTAAGATCTGTTTCATTCTTATAACAGTCTCTGAAGTATTGGGTTATTACTACTTTATACATTTTATATTAATTTCATTATTTAAGTATTTATTCTTAAGTAGCATTCATACATCTTCCTACGCTGGCTCTCATATTAGAACTCATTCCACCTTAATTGAGACATGACTTACAAAGCTTGCGCAGGCAATCTTGGAGGTGGGGTAAGGATCCCTGCCATCAAGGCTTGTCACCGTAAGTGTAAAAAGTGGTACATGTTTAAATTGATGTTTCATATTTAATTTATAATATTATAATGATGATGATTATTATTATTATTATTATTATTATTATTATTATTATTATTATTAATATTATTAATATTATTATTATTAGATGAATTAGATTAGAGAATGATGGAGAACTTTAATTAAGGGAAATTTCTGAATGTTTGTTGCAAACTGATAGTCTATAAGTCCGTAGTCATTTATATTTATTTATTTTTAATTCATGTTAATTACTAAGATTGGTAGGAGAAAACCCTCAATGATGAGGAAAATTCTGAAATAATAAAAATATATTATTATTATTATTATTATTATTATTATTATTATTATTATTATTATTATTATATTTATAGTATAAATTGTGACCTATACATGAAATTTAAACTGCAACTTTTAACGTCTTTTTAACCCTTTATGATTAACATTGTATATAGATAATCCGTACTATAAACATGTATGTGTACATTTGTGCTGGTTGAGTGGCCTTAACTCTGCCAGAATAAATAAAACATTATATATATATATATATATATATATATATATATAACCTTATTTCAGCATCCTACCGCGAACTATCTCCATTATCGTAGAAAAATGCGTTCTCTCACTCTGCTATTTAGAATATTATACATATCTCTTTGCCAAGCTACTTATCCTCTTTTACATCTCTTATCTCTATTCAGAAGGTACATGATCGCATCAGAACGTGCTACTTAAAGGTACGTACACACTTGCGCGTCGCGCGGCGCGCGCACTCTATGTTCGTCAGATTTTTACGGGGTTTTAAGGTGCGCGCGTGCCGCGCACAAGTGGCGGACCACGATCCACTCATTGTCGGTTTTTTCCTCGAACACTTTGATGGTTCGCTGTTTAGATTTGGACGGGTACGTGAGTGGTTCGTTGTTTTCGGCGCGCACCTTATTATTAGAGTATGGGGTGGTCAGAGGGAAACATGTTACGTAAAACTTATTGATCTTTATAGAAACAAGCAATTATTGTGGGATCCTCAACATAAGAATCATTTTAAAAAATCATTGAAAGGAGATGCCTAGAGGGAAATAGGAGATAAAATGGATATATCTCCGGATACGAGCAGGAAGAAGATAAATTATTTTACTTTCTTCCTACCGGCGAGAGAAAAGTAAAATATTGTTATATTGTTGACACATAACTTAGTATTGTTGGTCTGGCGCTACAATAAATAGTTAAGATCGTCAGGTCAGTGTGCACGTTGATGTCTATCGATATTTTTTACTCGAAGGAATAAAAAAAATGATTTCACAATATTGTTACAGCATGCCTGTTCTTTTTCAATGTTATGTGTTTTTTTTCGTGTGTACTAAACACGTTCATTTCATAATAATAATAATAATAATAATAATAATAATAATAATAATAATAATAATAATAATAATAATACTTTATTTATTCTGGCAGAGTTAAGGCCATAAGGCCCTCTCTTCCACTCAACCAGCACAAATACAAATAAATATTCGACAAATATAGATATACACTATACTAATTATAAACAGTTAAAGATACAATAAATGTAGCAATGTAATTGTCATGTACAAACAACATTTTATAGGGTAATAACAATAATGATACGATAATAATAATAATAATAATAATAATAATAATAATAATAATAATAATAATATAAATATGATACATTATACGGGAAACACCAATTAATATATATATCTTACACTGGATAATAATGAAGTCGAGTTTAGAGCAAATATAAATTTAGATTTCTTTTAAAAGATGCCAATATCCGGCAGCCCCTTTTTTCTTGTGGTAGGGAATTCCAGTTGCGAGAAGTGGAGATGGTATATGACATGGAGTGATGTGATGTCCTATGTTGCGGTATATTAAGTAAGAGACTATGTTGTGATCTTGTGTTTAAGTTATGGTTTGAGGATAGATATTGGAAACGGGATGATAAATAATTGGGAATCGAGGTATGTAGGATCTTAAATAGGAGAATTAGATAAAGCGATTTTCTTCTCTCTTTTAGATGTAGCCACGACAATTCGTGGAATAATGGAGAAATGTGATCGTATTATCGAACATTAAATATGAATCTGATACACATATTATGGACACGCTGCAGTTTGTCCGACAATCCGTCACTTATGTCAGTTAGTAGAACGTCACAGTAGTCAAAATGCGGCATCACTAAAGTTTGGATTAAAATTCTTTTAAGAGTTGTAGGAAGAAAATGTTTAATTCGCTTTAGGGAATGCATTATGGAGAATGTTATGTATGAAGTATCACAAAACAATAGAATATATAATCACATACCAGTAATAAGCGTATTGTGTAAGGCGACCAGACGTTCAGATTTTGGCGGGACAGTCCCGATTTTTAACAATTTGTCCCGCGGCATTTTAAAAAAAGTCCCGATTATTGGGAAAGAATGCACGACAAGCTAGGGAACGGTGGGAGAACGGAAAGGGAATATACAGTTTTCGGCGCTCATGTAGCTATTTCGCCAGGATATGAGTTTTATATTATTTTATTAAATTTTATAATGTTAAACTTTAATAATAACAAATGATTGTTGGGAACTGCTTATCAAAGTTTACATTGTTGATTCGACCACCATTGTTTGGTAAATAAAGTGTGGACATAAAAAAATCGCAATTAAGTGTTGAAACTTTGAACGATATTTTATGTGTGAAATATCCATCCATCCATAGTAATTCTACCCGAAGGCAGGTCCTTCACTGCCATCATACGTGTGAAATATAATTTAACAAATTCTTGTGAAAAAAATTCATGACCATTTAAACAACGACAGCAATCTATTTAAAAAAATTCACTCAAATGAGAAATATGCCAAAGAATAAAATAATACTGGTACTATAGGCCTACATAATTTTGTAATGTATTACATTTGTAAATTGCACTTATGTTGATCATCATCATCATCCGGTATCATGGCAGCTGCTGCCGTCTTCCGGAAACCAAACGCCATTCCTCTCTATCCATCCATTGATCTTCCTCCATTCCTCTCATATTCATACCTGCTTGTACCCCTTCTATCCAAGTTTTCTTCGGTCTTCCTCTCTTCCTCCTTTCCATTGGGATCCATTCCATAACAATTTTGATATTAAAATTAATATATTATAATATTATTTTTGCGTTCTATAAAAACATGTTGTTGCTCCATAGAGTATCTTAACATTTTATAATCTATAGAATCAAATAAGACCAACATATTTTTTTCATATTTCATAATATTTGGCGAAATGTTCATATTTTAGTAAACATTTTATATTCCTTCATATTTTTCAGTTTTTTAAAATAAAATTTCAATAATCGGTTAAAAACATTTCTGAAGTGATTGTAGTTTTGAAATCATGTGATATACAGGTAAAAATTCCTCACTATCCCATCCAGAACAAAATAAATAGTTTTGATAAAAGAAAATAATTGAATAAGGAGACATGGAATGACCAAGTGTAGGCCTTTGTCTCTGCAAAATGCCTACTGGAGGTTTGTGGGTTTCCTATGGATCGCAGGAGGTTCGTTGAAATTAATAATTTCGACGAACTTAACACGAGCAGCGCATGTTCGCGGCGCGCATATGTGTACGTACCTTAACAGCTCAGATCACAGAATCTCCCAATATTCCAATTATTATTCCATATCAACGGCTACATTCTGTAATTCTTTACCACAAAAGAATTGCCGGACATTAGCTTATTTTAAAATAAATTTAAATATATATTTTTTTAATTGGCCGCTTCGCTGATCAATTTATAGCTTATAGCTTATTTGATGTATCTAATAATAATAATAATAATAATAATAATAATAATAATAATAATAATAATAATAATAATAATAATTTGATCCATTTTAACTTCAGTTTAATTTCTTTAAATATTTTCTTATAACTATTTATTCCATGTTACGATTTTTTCTATATAATATTTTCTCGCTGGGTGAGTGGAAAATAAGGCCTTATATTCTTAAATATATCAGTTTAAATATTTTATTATTATTATTATTATTATTATTATTCTAGTTTTATTTAAATCGATCTGCTGTGTTGTTGAATATGTTAAATGATTTTGTAAAAATTAGAGTCTACACTCTAATCATAATAATTAATAGTTTATAAGGTTACATTCATGTTCAAATTTAAACAAACTGTTGAATCTATTGAATGTAGAGGGAGGGATTCGCATTGCAGACTTGTATCGGGGTAAGCACAAGTAATACCGTATGCGTAGGGGGCGATTCCCATCCTGCTCCGCCACCATTTACATATTTATAGCACAACAGTGGATTGGCACAAGCTAGCATCATCACCGCTTCTAGGAGTTTGTGGTGTTGAAAAGGGTTGAAGCAGGAAGTTAGGGGGGGTGGAGGTAAGATGACGATAATAAGAAAGAGTAATGGTCGCTGGGAGCGAAAACCGTGTTACAACATTGAGGAGAGAAGAAAAAAATGGTTAGAAGAATGGAAGGGGGTAAAGATGATATTCAAGATGTAAGAAGCGAAGATGGCTTAGGATCAGGCCTGGCTTTTCCTTCGCCTGTCATTTGGCTTTTATTTTCGTTTTCTTTTCTTTTTTTCTGTTCTGAATGCGAGAATTTGTGAGCTGTGCTTTCTTAACCCCTCCTCCTACTTCTCGTGACCTGAATTGTGTTACCTGTAAAATGTAATAAAGTGAAAATGACACAACATCAGCTGTCAGGAAAAATCAACTAGTTCTGGTGAGATACCTTCAAATTTCTCCATGCTCCGGTTATAACAATAAATTAATTTATGAACATTTTCCAGAACTTCCCCTCACTTCCAAAATAAAGAAAAGTCGCTATGTTTCAAAGGGCGACTGGCACAAAATGAATAGATTGAAAAAAAGAAAAAAAAAGCTGAATTAGAATGTCATCGAATGAACTATACACGAGGTTATGATACCTTGAGTTCTTTAAAAAAATCTAAATTATTAACGTATTCAAAACAAACAGGGTATTGTCCATATATAATATGAAAAGCCAATAACTATTGGAAGACAAATCAGAATAGAAAGAAAAGAAAAGAAAAGAACTTCTAAAGGAAAAAAGGAAGGAAGAAATAAATCGGTTATTATAAACCCATTGAATAATGTCTATATTTTAATTAAAGGTTTTTCATTAACACTGAAAATATAACATTTCTATGACCACTATATTTGAATATGTAAAATTATATTAGTTTGCTTTAAAATTATATATGTACAACTGAATATTTAATACTCAATTCATCCATAAATATAATTTTTTAAGTAACATTCAGTTTTGGGTATATTTCTTAGATACCTGATATGATTAAAATTGTTTATTTGATTTATTATAGGAAATGCCTATCAAATAATATAGTTTGCTATAGCGAATTAATGTGGCTCACATTCCAGAAATAAAAATTAGAAACACAATCAGAAATATTACATTTTTATTAGTTTAAATAATAATTAATTTAAATAGCAAAAATATCATACATTCCAAAATTACAACTTAATGTCGAATTCAAAAAGTAGAAATTATTAAATTTCATTCGGTACAATAGTGAATCTAAAAATATAAACAAAACATATATTAGGAGATAAAAGAAAAATAATCACTAAACTTACTATTATATTCTAATATAGCACCGTCAAGCTATCATATTAAATTAATGTAGTATAGTATAAATTAGTATAGTTTTTTACAGTCTTTACAGCACTCGGCGGCAAATGGGCTCAGCGTCAGCGCTTGTCGTTCCAGTTGAACGGGGTTTCATAGAGTCGGCTATTAAAATTACAGTATTCATATTGTTTACCGCCATTAAAGCGAGGGAAAGTGAGAGAACGCAGAGACAGTAAGATAAAAACCGACTGTAGTATGCGACTACAACGGATGGTGTTCACCTTGAAAACAAACTGTAACATCGGACCCTCTTACCGCCGAGTTCCGTAGAGAACGACACAGACCGCTATATTTATCCTTGATTTTCCTAATTTTAACCGAATTAACGCGGAATTATAAAAAAAGAAGCTTCACATACGATAAAAGTTAAAGTGATCCCGCTAAATATAGGCTTTAGGGGTCCCTTGGGGTATAGGAATTTTCGCACGAGATGTCATCTTGGTTATCTGACATGCGTGACGGCCGCCTTTACCTCCAAAATACATATGGAACTCATTTATATTAGAAGCTGAGTCGATACCAGGATTATAGTCCCGCCAGAAGGAATAGGGCAGTTTAAAACTCCTGACCCCTTTCGAACTTCCGACCTTCCGTCTTGTCGCGTGTATCCTTAAACTAACCTCGCTACGGCGTGCTTCCTATATGCTTATGGTACGAATATAAAATTGTATTGCGTAAAGAATAGTCTTATAAAATAGTATTTGTAATTATATTTTATGTCATTCGCGTCGCAAATTAATGTTGCGATAAACACGCCCGTAAAATTAACTCGGTGGTCTCTCATTTCAGGCTTTAAGTATATTTAGATGTTAAAAATCTGACACAGAACCTAAGAGTTTAATACCTTTCCAAAGGAAGCTATTCTCAAGATTTTTATACTCTGGAAATTCATCGATCCCGGACGAATTTGCACTCGCGGACATCGGGCCAGAGGAGAGCATTAGTAATCAAGTCACCTGGCACCAACAATCGTATGAATTATCTGTGCGTTTGTAGTTCGCATTCCAAAATATCGACTCAATTTAAGATTTTTTAATTAAGTAAGGATTTAGATATGAGCATCGTTGTAGTAAGGACATAAATAATGACTGCGATGAGGAGATCATAGGGCACAGATAGGGAAGGAATGAGGGGAAAATATATGGTAATCGTTCTAGTAATGGTTTATAATAATTAAATCCAACTTAAAAATATTTTAGACGTGTAGCCAGATGTATGCTAGAATATAAAAGCAATAAAAGGAAATAAGACAATTGCAGTGTGGATCATATTCTTATAGAGGGATCTGCCAAGACACAAGGGAACAACACATGTTGTTTTCCCGCCCAGAAGATGACGATGCGACTTACGTGTCTCCAGAGACGACGAAGAGCGATGTGTCCCACTGTTGTCCCCAAGAGCATATGTAGAATCGCCAAACAGCTCCTGGGGGCGTCCTCCACCTTCAACAACCATCCTGCAGAATTCCTGCAAGAAGGAAAATAAAACAGGTAGGAAAAATATAGAGAATGTTTCAACTGAAATATATATATACATCTGAATACATATATGAGGATTGATTATATATTATAAATATAAAAGATTACAAATATAAATTAATAGAAATAGCTCAAATTAATAAATATTATAAAGCTTATATTTATCAATCGTGTGAAGAAACAGACTTACGAAGTTACATTATTTTATATTATAATTTTTATAATTATTAAGACCACAGCCTGAATTTTATTTAAATACATATTCTATACCTGAATATATGTAAGTAATAAGAAAAATAATATGTCGACGGTTACTCTGAAAGGACCCTACTTCCAAGGTTTTAAATTACATATTTTGAGCTATAATACATTTTTTTTCAATGCCACCAAGTTGTCATTTCAACATTATGGTATTCTCTCCTGCCATGGCGTTATTGTAACCCACTTCTGAGGTTGGGGCGCCTGAGGTACGATGCCCCTATCATATATGATGCACCTATCATATGGTAACGATGCGCCAGGAGAGGCTTAATCCTAAGTTTAATGAATATGTTAATGATTATAATGATGGCCAGATGATGTTCGAGGACCGTTTGGGCCTTAAAGGTTGCTGAAACGTGTCTTACAGGTGAGAAAAACCCCCTCCAAAACACAAATCACCCTGGAAACTTATCCTGACCGGGGATCGACGCCGAACCCGCTGCGTAACAAGGCAGTACGCTAGCTCGAGACCACAGTGGTGGACCCAAACCATAGTACATAATTTTACATATTTTAAAATATTTATATGCGCTATTATACATTTTCGTCAACCCATTCATTTTCGAAACGTTTCCGTGTTGGACAGATTCCGTTATATAAAAAATATGTAAATTTTCTATTATTTCGCCGCGACTAATAAATTTGTTCACATTGGACAGATTTCCGCATTATTCACTTTCCGGATTAAATAAGTTTTACTGTACTTACTTATTTATAAGTTACGGTAGTAAATTATTATAGATTATTTATTTGACGGAAAAAAAATCACATAAGTAATTATAGCGAACTCTTTAGAAGTTTTTAATTAATTTTCTTCAGTAAATTGAAATTGAATGGTATGCAAATATTATTATTCGTCTATCAGAGTACCAAAAATTTCAGATTACAGATAAGTGTTTTGACAATAAGGTGAAGATAAATTTGTAGATTAATATAGTTTAAAAAGTCCGACAGGTAGGAACTGCGTAAACTAAGCAAATTCCTCAGAAATTCAAATTTATATCTGATTTTGCTGATTGACGAACTATATCTTACTTTTCTTACACAAATGTTACATGCAGTTTCGTTGTGAAAAAGAAAACCAACGTAGAGGCCGCTAGATAGGGTTTTTGATCATAAACTCTCAAGTAAACCCCACTCCGAATGGTCCAATTTAACTAACTTTCGGACAATATATTTATTGTTTTATTTTAATGACATATATCGAGTTTCGCCTACGGGAATAAAAAAAATAGGCCGTTACAGCTACTTTTAATTGTCGCTTTCGGTTAATACTTATGATCGGATTGTTCTGGTTAATGAATTAGACATTACTTTTTTAATTGATTACTATGTTTTGAATTAGATGCCAAAAAACAAACTAAAAGTGGTGCGTTGGCTTGGGAGTTAACGTATATATATATATATATATATATATTATTTTTTCTTGTCTCATGCGATTAGACAGTTGACCTTCTACATTATAGTTTAAATATATATATATATATATATATAATTTGTAATTGCCATTAATTTTTCAATATCTATTATTTAGGATAGATGGAGATTTATAAAAAAATTAAAAATTATTTTTAAGGGTACTGTCTTAATAGCTTCATTCTTTCGGCAATCGCTAAAATAAAAATTCGCAATATTTTTACTTTATTTGTGTATTTGTTTACCAGTCGCACCGATCAAACAATTTTTCTTATATGTATAATTTTATCTACATATGCACGAGCGTGCAACTACCTTATTATGTGAAGGTAAAAATGCCCCTTCAAAAGCAATTAAGGCCAATGGGACGTAAACGCAAAGATTCACGTTTATTTGCTGCTAGAACTTAATCTCACGTCTTGTACCCTGAGCTACTTGGCCCAACATCATTAGCGTAAACGCATGTCTGGGAATGAATAGGTAGACATTTGTCCCTAAGATGTTTTATTCGAAATGAGGTCTTTTTTTATTTGCCGTATATCTACGTACATTCTTAATAATTCATCGGCGCCGGTTGCAAATTTCTCGATTATAGGTTAAGGATGATAAACACTAATATTCAGATCATCTTATTCTTCATTAGTTGCGAATTCTCTACAAATTAAATTCTCTACAACTCTTCTCCACTACCAATCACATACATACAGAAGTTTTTTTTTATGTTGCTATATACTGTTTTCTTCATTTTGTCCTACAATTCTTGGTCCTTCTTATTGTGGTATCCGGTCTCTCCGGTAATCTTCCAGATCCATTAAATTCACTCTCCATTGTAGTTTGCAAGCTACCAATATGAGATTTTCTTGGTTTGCACGCCACTGATTCATATGTCTGGAAAGTAGTTCTTGGTGGAAAAGCCCTGCAGCTCGCCAAATTAATGAAAAGCGGTGAACAATTTATTTTGGTTCTCCTGGATGTACTGGATGGGAGAACCCCGGGGTCCTGCTAAAGCATTTGCCCCGGTATTCATATGTCAAAACTAGTATAATATCCCTTATATATTTTTTCTTCAACGATAGTTTACTTCATTCATTTAAATATGTTTTTCATGTCCCAACTCCTTTCAAAAAACATTAAATTGAAAATATATAAAACTATTATTCTGCCAGTTATATTATATGGATGCGAAATGTGGACTCTTACTTTAAGGGAGAAAAGGAGATTACGAGTACTTGAGAATAAAGTTCTTAGGATAATTCTTGGACCAAATAGAGATGAACAGACAGGTGGATGGAGAAGACTACATAACAGTGAACTACATGGTCTTTATACGAAGCCAGATATAATGAGATCAGTTAAGTCTCGTAGACTGCCATGGGCAGGACATGTGGCACGTACGGGAATGAAAAAGTGTATGGAAGCTTCTTGTAGGAAAACTAGAGGGAAACGCCCAGTTAGTAGACCAAGAATGAGGTGGGAGAATAATATAAGGAGGGAAGTATATTATACAGGGAATGTTTGGAAAGCATTAGCTCAGAATAGGGATCTATGGAGAGCTTATGTCCGCGCGGCCATGAACCTACGGGTTCGATAGTGCCAGTGAGTAAGTAATTTAAATACATTTTTTTCCTAATAAATTCCAGCCTAAATTAACTTGGCGATTAATTTATTATTAAATTTTAATGCTGCCATCCACTGATATATTTTGTATTAAGCATATGCAGTCAATCCTCATGTCATTACAGTATCACCGTCTCTGCAATACAATTGTTTGACACAAAGAGAGGAGAGCATTAAAATAAAATTTTAATAGTGTGATATATGTCGATTTAGTGTATTGTTATGTTTTGCAGTGCACTGTATAAATAAAATATATATTGCACATAATATATAGAATATTTTACTGTTAGGCTACTTTAAAATGTATGGTTTTGTTGCCAAAATAATACCTTACTGTATTCATCAAGAATATTATATACTGTGAAGAATACACAGTATATAGTATGTATTTAGTCCATATTGCTTTATCTATTAACAAATCTTGCAATATAGGTCAATGAAAAATATGTTCACAGTACAGAATATTTTGCTTATTCCTTATTGAAGATATTTAAGATGATTATCTGCTTGTTCTTATTTTCAATTATTTTTTTCTGCTGCGTCAGTTATATCAACCACATGATTGATCGCTCTACCACTGCAATATTTGTCTAAATAATCTTCATTTGTTTCAAGTTAAGTTTGTTTGCTTAATTGAAGGAAAATATAATTATGTCAGTGTCACAGTATTCTCCTCCATTCTCCTAGAATGATTTTGGACAATTTGTAATATGTCTGCTATGTTCATTTAATTCAAAGGTTGACAACCATAATCCACTGTCAACGGATTTTCTACAGTAGTGTAGATTTCAAAGTCTCTCAATGCTATTCTAAGTTTATCTAGATCATTATCATCAGCAAGGGATCAACTGTTCTGTGGTGGGATTAAACCCATTCCTAGCTTATCAGTTTACTTAGTTTTCCGTGTTTTGTAGTTATAATACATGTTGTAGAAGCAGATGAATTCCTTTAAGCCATGTTTCATTAACAATGTTCCCAATACATCTCTTGTTAACTGTTCTCCTCTACATTATTAAAAAGTAAGTCGCAATAGCATGTAAGTCTACTTCGAAAATTGTTCTTGTGCTCAGAGAGCTCACATTTTTATTTTACTGTAGGGATACGAAAAGTACATTTTACTATACAATACGGAAATTTTCAAGTACACTGAATAATATAGCTTAAGAAATTATACTTACTTACTTAATACTTAATATAGGCTTTCCACTTTACAGCAGTTCGCACTTAATTCCTGCTTTCTAGAGATTCATATTTTCCCATTGTCCTTCCATACCCCTCTCCATCATGGCATCATATATTTCCTCTTCTACTTCTCCCCCTCTTCCTTCTGCCTGGTACCAATCTATCTAACACCTGTTTAGGCCACTGTTCTTCCGACATCCGTTGTACATGTCCATACCACTGTAGAGCTCTCTTTGTTATCCTATCGATAACAGTTTCTTGTGCATCCATTTCTTGTCTGATATATGTATTTCTAATATGTTGTAGCCTGGATATCCTATGCATCTTCAAACCTGTAAACTACCTATTGCATGTACTACAAACACGCACACACACACACACATAACCCTACAGCTTACTTATGTTTATATGTGAGCAATGTGAAGGCATCAATAATAACAGTAGCAGCACACCTGGATAATGCGAGTATGACGGGGCAGTAAAGATGATTACAATTATTGGTTTAAGTAAACCAGTGACGAGGCGCCGCATGGTGCGTGTGAGAGGAGGCGATGCGGTTTGTATTACTCCCGCTTCGGTTTGCGCGCCATTATAAGCCGACACTGCATGACGCCTGGAGTCGCGACGTCTCTATAATACAACCCTCATAGCATCCAAATAGACCTCCATGACTTGATTATTACTCATATTCTTATTCTTAATTATTTTAACCTCATAACTAGCTGAATTATGGCATTTTTATTTTTGGACAAATTAATATATATATATACTAGCCGGCCCGGCGAACTTCGTATCGCCTTTAAATATTTTCCGATGTTTCAATAGATATTCTGCTATTATGTCGGGGTAATGTCTCCTTTGTAACTCTGTGTCGAATGTTATATATGTTACGAACTCGATGTCCTAGTTCTAGCTATTCCTCAACAATACTCTCTGTATTTATAGAAGAACTACTCGGAAAGCCCTTTCATGTTTTAACTGATACGTGTGATATTTTGCATTATTCTCATTTAGCAATCTCACCAACGATCTGTAATCTTCAGTAGAGGTTGGCAGGATTTTAACCACTTCTTTATACATTTTGTATGAGAAATCTGAATCAGAAGGTTTTTGTTTTACACAATTTATTAGTTCTGGTTCGTTAACTACACCCGGTATAAATATGGGTGGTGGTTTATGTGGAAGTGGTTTTGTTGATTGAGATGAATTTATGTTGTCTGTATTCTCAGTATCATCCATAAGTGTATCGTAAGGATTATATACATTTACTGATGGAATATTTTGAGGAGGCTTGCTGATTTCAATATACTTTCTTTTTTTTCTACGAACTTGTTATCATCATCAATAAGTCTCTGTACAGTAATATCATCTTGTGATATATTATAGTCATCTTGTTTTTCATTTAATTGAGGCATGGAGATTGTTTCTGTAATATTAGGCATATTATTATAACTAACAGACTTACTTACAGTTCTGTTATTCCGTTCCTTAGGACCTTCATATGTTTTTAAATTTACATTCTTCTTATATGTAAGATTTATGTCACATAGGCCTATACCAATTTGCAGAAATTCACTTGATATCTTATCATTTATGGTCTCTAGAACTGATTCGCCATATTGTCCAATGTCCCTTCTCGGTCCAGTTAAATTTAAATTAAGTTGCTGTCTTTCAGCCAGATTACTTAAAACTAATACTTACACAAGAAAATAATATTATTATCAATATATTGAAAATAAAATAAACACAAACACACTTAAATTATGAAATAATCAATATTTGTATTTCAATTGGAATTCGCTGTTCCAATAAAAACCATAGCCACATGGTTAAATAACAACGGTATAGTAATATCAACTTGTGATATATTATAGTCATCTTGTTTTTCATTTGTTTGAGGCCTGGTGATTGTTTATGTAATATTAGGCATAGTATTACAACTAACAGACTTACTTACAGTTCTGTTATTCCGTTCCTTAGGACCTTCATATGTTTTTAAATTTACATTCTTCTTATATGTAAGATTTATGTCACATAGTCCTATACCAAATTGCAGAAATTCACTTGATATCTTATCATTCATGGTCTCTAGAACTGATTCGCCATGTTGTTCAAAGTATCTTCTCGGTCCAGTTAAATTTAAATTAAGTTGCTCTCTTTCAGCCAGATTACTTAAAACGAATGCTTACACACGAAATTAATATTATTAGCAATATATTTAAAATAATAAACACTGAACACACATAAATTATGAAATAATCAATATTTGTAATTCAATTGAAATTCGCGGTTGCAACAAAAAGCACAGCCACCTGGTTAAATAATAAACCAATTACCTTACACCGTCATCTGTTAGAATCGTATGGAACTCACAGATAATTATAACTCTTTGTTAAGTAATAAACAAATAATTTGCTATAAAAAATAATGCGACTATAAACTTAGTTATAAACAACCGTAGGTCTCAAGTTGGATCAAACAGCACACCGTGTGCAAAATTTTATTAAAATCGGTTCAGTAGTTTAGGATTCCATCGCGGACAAACAACGTGGCACGTAAATTTTATATATTAAGATACATAAGAAAACTTTATTATTCATATATATATATATATATATATATATATATATATATATATTAATAAAGTTTTCTTGGGTTTTCCACGTCACGGCTTCAAGATCGGCCTCTGGCCACTGATTCCGACGTTTCTGCATGATCCCAAATGCCATTATCAAGGTATATGAGCTTCAAGTCACTGGCCTGGGTCTTATGTAATTAAACTCATCGAGTTTTCATTGTGATCCGTTTCGGAAGACGTACACCCATCCAAGGTTTCGATCTTATATAAACCCAAATAAATGGAGTCACAAGAAACTGGCAAAGGCATCACACTGATCTCAAGTACAAATCCGAAATGAACAGACTCAAAGTTCAAATAAAAAGGCCATAACCACACACACATCAAACACATGGAATACCGCTCTGGAAAACGTCGATAAAACCAACATGCAAGATCTATGGAACATCGCCAAGAAAATGAAAACAAACTCGACACCATTCCCTCCACTAATATCAGAATACTCCATAAGAGACTCCACCAGGGAAAAAACAAAACTAATGGCGAATACCCTAACCAAAACATTTACACCCAACCCGGTGTCAAATATCACCTTCGACAACGAAACTTCAACAATAGTCCAACATTTCCTACAAAAAACAACAACAAAATCCATTAAAAAGTGCACAGTTCCGGAACTACAGTTGCAAATCAATCACCTCAAAAACAAATAAGCCCCTGGACCGAATCAGATACAAAACACCGTAATCGAAAAACTTCCATTTAAGGCAATAGAATACATAGCAATATTAATAAACTCGTTTTTACACACCGGCTACTTCCCTCAACAAGGGAAACTAGGTCATATACTTATGTTTCCAAAAGAGGGAAAAGACCCAAAGAATCCTAACAATTACAGACCAATCACTCTGTTAAACACATGGCAGAAAAAGTCATTCTCAAACTCTTCCAGCACAATCTGTCATCGATCAACATAATACGGAACGAACAATATGGTTTCCGCCGCCACCATGACACAGCCACATGTGGAAATCGTCACACGCGGATTCAACGAGAAGAGGACCACAGTCGGCTTCTATCTAGATATCAAGCAGGCCTTCGACAAAGTTTGGCACGAAGGTCTGCTAAGGAAATTAATAGAGCTTGACATCGATGACGGCCTAATACACCTAGTAGCCAACTCTCTCAACATTAGATCGTTTCGAGTACTGTTCGAAAATGAACTGTCCGACGTTTACCCAATCCATAGCGGGTCACATAAGGAAGCATCCTGGCCACGACCCTCTTTAACATATACATAAATGATCTCCCACACAACTCGCTGCACAACAACAGCAACATACACATATACGCCGACGATACCTTGATCACAGGTCAGTCCACTCAGGTAAAAGCGGCGTGCAGACAGGTACAAACCAACATACAGCTACTCGAAACATGGCTACGAAATTGGCGCATCGAGGTAAATCCTACTCAATGCCAAGCAATAATATTCTCCCGACGACTTACTCATCTCAGGAATCCGCCGAGCCCACTAACGATCAATGGCCACGACATAAACTGGAATACTCAAGTCAAGTACCTAGGGGTCACGCTCGACCCCAAATTGACGTTCCAACAACACATCAATACAACAATACACAAAGCAAATGGGCAATTATCACGACTTTTCCTACTAAACAGGGAGAATAAACTTAACCCACAAATTAAGATAATTCTATATAAAACACTATTATGGCCCATCTTGATCTATGCATGCCCAATCTGGGGTCATGCAGCAAAGATGCATAAGAAAAAAATTGTATATTTTCCAAACTAAAGTGCTCTACATGTGCTCGGGTCTTCCAACGTACACCCCGCTTAGTATCGCAGAGAAATAATACATCATCATCCCACTGAAGGAATTCATCCTCGATCAGGCATGCCATTTCTTCCTCCGTACTGGAGGGCATGCCAATCGACTTGTCGCTAGACTAGGTCACTACGACATAGCCTATGATAAACACGTGCGACCTACCTCCATCCTCCCTCAGGTCTGGCATGATACACTATGCCCGAAATAACCCTTCACCTAACTAAAGCGAAGGAACAAATAGTGCAGTGAAGTGAAGTGCAGTGTAATTTGTAAACCAAAACAGTGCTACATTGAAAATCAAGGACAATGAAATTCCATACATTACATACATTACAATAAGTGTTAACAATATCTGTATTATTAACCATGTATACTAACATGTATATCTCTTTTTGTGAATAAAGAATAGGCAGTGGAGCTCCCGATTTTGGCCAACAACAATAAAGCCACCCACTCTGCTGAGGTTTTCTGGTGGTTTCCCTACTACGCAAAGACAACTTTCGGAGTGGCCCACTTGCACCACCATGTAAATATATAAATATTTTAATTAATCCCCTTATTTTTCCAAAAAAATTCAACCGGGAAAGGGAGTTGTGATTGACAAGGAAGATTTCATTTCGGAACTTCAATTACAGGATACAGACACTGTCACCACCATACAACAAAAAATAACACTCATACCACGGCCAGCGACCACCTTCCACACAGGTAAAATCGCTGCTCACCAGATTGAAAAACACCTAACTTAACATCTCTGCCATGGTATACACATATTTACACACATTCATCACAAACTAATTCGGACCTCACATCAAACCCGCGGATGGCTTTGACCATCCAAAAGGAATGTCTGTAGCCGCATCAGCACTCAAGTGCTGTAGACGCATTTAGCATTCCCGGCATAGCACAGCGGTCTTTTATAGTTGATGAACACATTGAGTTTTCATTGTGATCCGTTTCGGAAGCCGTACACCCATCCAAGTTTCGACCACACTCCATGTTGCCCAGCCGTGGCTTTGTCCATACCTTCAACGCTGTTCTAGGGCATGATAGATAACGAGAGAAATTTGGTGATATTTTGGGCATCGTCTCGACTATTCATAGAATGTAATCTTTTTTCAATTTCTATTGCTTGCTTGTAGATTCTTGATTTTTTATTATCTATTTTAGCCAACGTTCTAGATCCTGTGAGGTCGATCTTGTGATCCTTTTGCTTCATATGTTACACTAGAGTTGAAATAGGCCCTTGAAGATTTATTGCAGCTTAATATTCTTGTATTCGGCAGGAAATTCGTCCTAGATATGATTGTTCACATGAGGTGCAAGGGATCTCATAGATGCCTTGTGATTCTGGAGGTATTTTATCTTTAGCACACCTGAGTAAGTTGGAGATGGTGTTTTTCGAGAGGAATATAGATTTCATCTGATGTTTTTTTTTGTAGTTTAATTATATAAGACCTAAACCAGTGATTCGAAGCTCATATTCCTTGATAATGGCATGTGGGATCATGTCGAAACATCGGAATCTGTGGCCAGAGACCGATCTTGAATCCTTGGCGCGGAAAAAAAATTATTAATCATACTTATATCCGTGAAAATCTACATAATAACACAGACACACAGTGTGTGCTGTGTATGTACATGTGTGTGTGTGTGTGTGTGTGTGTGTGTACATAGTAATTATTATTTGATGAGCCTCAAGGTCTTGTGTCAGAGTGTTCGTGAGATCATGGGTTCGATTCCCGATTAGAGCTTAGGAATTTTTCCTTAAAAGGAATTATTCTTGTGGTATCTCATGGTCTGAAATTTACATTAAGTTTATGTTAACGACTCTCCAGGCGCTTTATTATAATTTATCACCCATTATATTATCGGGGTAATATAACTCCTCTTTCCACGTGCTCCAAACTAATAAATTAGTTACAATTCTGCCAATGCCAGTGGAGAAAGCCTGAAATGTTATAAAAGACAACCTGGTGGCATTAAAAAATATATTATTATACCGGAGTTAGGAAGTATTTATTTATTAATCTCCAACAGCTCAGGTAATTATTATCTAAACAAATAAAATCTTAATATGAATGTGTCAACAAATTTTGATCAGAGACACCATATTACAAGCTTGGGTTTATTCAAGTTACTCTGATACATACAAGTAAGCATATTCTTCAACTATAATTTTGAACTGGAATTTAAATGTATAATTCGGAATGAAAATGGGGAAATGATTGCAGATTCCAGGAGTATATTAAATAGATGGAAAAGTTACTTTAATCAGCAATCTAATGTACATACAGAACAGGACATTGAAGAGGATAAGTTACAGACAGCAGAACTGCTAGTCGCAGAACCAAGTGCATTAGAGGTTGATGGTGATAGAAAAATTGAAGATCTATAAAGCGTCAGGTTCGGATGAGATCCCAGCAAAACTAATAAAATCAGGGGGAGAAAAATTGATGGACAAGATACGCCGGTTCCTTAGTATTATTTGGAAAAAGAAGCTCTTCTAGATGATTGGAAAGAATCGATTATCGTACCAATTTGTAAGGAAGGAGATAAAACTGATTGCAACAACTACAGGGGCATCTCAATACTTTCAACTTCGTACAAAATTCTAACAAATATATTAGTAAGCAGATTTGCTCCCTATATTGATGACATTCTAGGAGATCATGAATGTGCATTTAAGAGAAACAGGTCTACAACAGATCAGATTTTTAGTATAAGACAAATTTTAGAAAAGAAATGGGAATATAATGGTAGTGTACATTAACTATGTGTAGACTTCCAAAAAGCATACGATTCAATTAAGAGGGAGAAGTTATATAGTATCCTGCTGGAGTTCGGAATTCCTAAAATGTTAGTTTGACTTATACAAATGTGTCTAAATGGCACAAAGAGTAGGGTTCGTGTAGGCAAACAGTTTTCGGACACCTTTGAAATCCAGGATGGGTTGAAGCAAGGAGATGCACTATCTCCTCTGCTATTTGATTTTGTACTAGAGCATGCCATCAAACCTTTAGAGGATGAGGAAGGCCTACAACTCAATGGTATTAATAAGCTGTTAGCTTATGCTGATGATACTAAAGGTCAATATTGAGTAACACTAAGAAATTGGGACTGGAAGTAAATATCAATAAAACTAAATATATGGTCACACGTAGAAATGCATTATATAATGGAACTGGACAGCTAATGACAAATGAGAAAAATTTTGAGGAAGTTGCTGAATTCAAATACCTAGGAACAATAATCACAAATAGGAATGAGATGCACAAAGAAATTAAACATAGGCTCAATTCTGGAAATGCGTGCTATTATGCATTGCAGAGACTCTTGATGTCCCAACTCCTTTCAAAAAACGTTAAACTGAAAATTAATAAAACTATTATTCTACCAGTTATATTATATGGGTGCGAAACATCGACTCTTACTTTAAGGGATGAAATGAGATTACTAGTTTTTGAGAATAAAATTCTTAGGAAAATTTTTGGATCAAAGAGAGATGAACAGAAGGTGAATGGAGAAGACTACATAACAGTGAACTACATGGTCTTTATAGGAAGCCAGATATAATAAGAACAGTTAAGTCTCGTAGACTGCGATGGGCAGGACATGTTACGCGTATGGGGAATGAAAGACATGTATGGAAGCTTCTTGTAGGAAAGCCAGAGGGAAAACGCCCAGTTGGTAGACCAAGAATGAGGTGGGAGAACAACATTAACTATGATTTGAGGGAAGTCGATTATACAGGGGATGATTGGAAAGCATTATCTCAGGATAGGGATGTATGGTGAGCCTATGTCCGCGCGGCCATGAACCTACGAGTTCGATAGTGCCAGTGAGTAAGTAAGTAAATAAGTAAGTAATTTAAATGTATTATCATTTTCTTTATTTCTATTATTAATTATAAGTTTATAAAAAATTAATTTAAACTTACAATAATTGTTGACGACAGAGTCACCCAACCACGTTTGTAAAACAATCTAGCTTATATATTAGTTACTTTAACGGTGATAAAAAATTATTCTTGAAAAAAGTTGTTTTTTGGCACCCCATAAATCTACGACATGAGACCCACAGATTTAAATCCCTTCAGAAGGATGACATACTCAATATGTTTACTCTGCGAAAAATAAACCATACCCAGTCCGGGTTTGAACCCACGAATCTCTGAACCAGAAGCGAGAATGGTAACACTAACGGGATTGACTAATATTTTTATTTGTGGAATATATTCATGGCTCAGGCATTTTAGGAAGACGATATATTTGACTGTGTTAAAGGAATCAGATTTAGCCTAAGATGAGAATGGAAGCATCAGTATGACAGGAGATGAACTGTACCATACCTACTGAGAGAGCGAGAGAGCAAAGAGACGAGGCCTCTAATGTGAATATCGAAATGGTGTCAACACCTGTCAACAATTGCACTGCGGTTTTGTTGGTTAACCCAGCAACCCCATTGTGTATTCGCTGCGTACAACCATGGTTAAGCTTCACTCTGTGCAATATTCAGCCTCCCATTACAATAAGTGTGGGAAGGGGAGGTGAAAACGCTTTCAAAATCTCTCTGCACTGACCATTGCGGGGGTGGAAAACCCCTCGCTATATCGATAATGAATTTAAATGTAGCACTTCGCAATTAAAACCTCCCGCAAATATTGACGCCGATATTGCTGGTAATCGTATTTGCATAGCAGTTACGATATTCAATAAAATAACCGACTGTTTAAAATAAAAACAACTTGTTACTTCCTCTCTCTAAACCTTCGTTTCTGACCCTGTTAATGGAATCGATATTTACACTCCAACTCTCGATGATTATTCGGCAGGGATTTTATTTCTCAATTTACAAATTTTACTCTTGCTTCACGTGATAAAAGAGCCGTTTTATATATTTTGGTACGTGTAAAGTAGGAGCGAGTACTTTGTCTGTTTAGATCTAAAAATAATTAAACGATTAACGTATGCTAAAACTTACTGCACTATCGAACACAAATGTTTGCGGCGTGCGGACATAAACTCTACATTCCTATCCTGAGCTAATGTTTTCTAATCATCGCCTATATAATTCACCTCCCTCAAATCATGACTAATGTTATTCTCCCAACTCATTCCTGGCCTACGCTTTCATTCTGGTTTTCATACAAGAAGATTTTATGCACCTCTTTCATTCCCCATTCGTGCCACATATCCTGTCCAGTGCTGTCTACGAGATTTAACAATTCTCACTACATCTGGTTTTCTATCGATATAATATGTAGTCTTCATAATTCACCTATCTGTTCGATTCCCTTTGGACAAACATTTTCCTAATAACTTTATTCTGTAATACACATAATAGTTTCTCCTCCCTCAAAGAGTACCGGTACTTGTTTCGCATAAATTGGTTGAAAAATGAATAAAACGATATGTTGAAACGAAAAGTATAATTTTATAATACATATTTGCAATTGTGGAAAACCAGTCATTTATGTATAGTCTTTAACTCTATAACTGCAAAAGTTGTCCGTATGTTAATAATAATTTGGGGATTCTTTTAATTTAATTTTTAATTTAAATAATGATTTAAATAATTTGAAACTAAATATTATTTATTTTATAATGTTAAAATATAATTGATGATTTTTGTAACATCGATGTGAAATGTAACAATGATTACGTCACATATATTGTTATGGTAAACAATAGGTACTGAATTCACAGACAAAAGATTACGACAAAAGAATGTTCAAATAACGTGGGCTTAAATCGGCCGAACATTAAATATATGATTGGGTATTGAGAATTGAAGACGGGAGTATCGTGTTCTTTCTTGATGATGTCATCACCAATCAGAAACTGACAACATGATAATTTCTAACAAAGAAGAAATAGTGATGGCTACAAGAATATGATAAAGATAGACGCCATTGAATGTTCTCCAAATAAAAGTTTTTATAACTTGTGTATTAATTGAATTATCTTAAAATAAATAGAAGAAAAACAAAAATATAATTACGTGAGTTTAGTGAACTTAATTTTATATAAGAAATAATTTAATAGTGGCGTAATTTTATAATAAATAAAATAGCATATAAAAAGTTGATATATAACTATTAAAGTAATTAAACATAATAATTAAACATTATTAAACTAATATTAAAGTGAGAAAAATCCTTATATAATTAAAGAAAATGTATTTAAGATACTTAACATAATTAAAAATAAAATTGTGAATACTACCAATTTGAACATATATTAAATCAATAGTCATCGGATTAAATGATCAAAACAATAATATGAAGTTTCATCTTTATTGCTAAATATTGTTCAACAAATGTTTTGTTTAATAACAAAATTTCTTTACTCACCATAATTGTGTTAAATAACAGCTCCATTGGGAAAGATATACATGCCGGTGCAACTTAATAAACGAACGATGGAATATTTACCCAAGAATACCGTTCCAAATATTGGTACCGCAACGTGGCCCAAAAAGGATCAAGTAAACCCCGTTCCAACTCGTGATTTTTTTTGGTTTTATAGTAAGATGTGATTTTTATTTGCGTTTTCATAAAACACTTTTATTATATAATACATTTATTAAAAACTAATATCTTAAGGATTACCAATTATTACGTCATAATGGAGAAATACATACATACTATGTATAACTAAATTCGATATTTAAACTTAAAGGAATGATGTAGCAGACAAAAATAAATGTTTTTATTAAGTAGTCATGGGCCTGAAATGAACAATTGAATGACAAAATCGTAACCTGAGATTATCACTGAAAAAGTAAAGACCGTATTTGTAATATTGATCCGTTAATTAAGTGTTGAATGGATTAGAATGGATGGGTACATTAGATGTCAAACTTCTTATTCCAACCTCCCCCTCCTTGACTATTTTTGTGGTGGTATTTGAAGAGCATAATGTATGAAACTCCAACCGAATCTGAGGAATAACTCGTTGCTCGAGTTCTTTCAGCTGCTGACTGTCTATAGAACATTCCTCTAGACTTTAACATACAAATAAAGGCAGTAGTAAATTATGATGAATTTATATTGAAGCAGGAAGGTGCACGTTTGCACATTTTTAAGAATTTCAAGTTGAAATGGTTTTGAAGCAGGATTGCCATCAGTAACGTTACAACTACAGCTTTACTTTTTATATTGATTAACTAAGTTTACGATTTTATCATTCTTATTCGTTTCAGACGCATGGCTATTTAATAAAAAATGTTTTAGTTTATTCTATCGTACCTATAAGTTTTAGATCTTAATTTAGTTATATGTATATAAATTGTCTGGGGCACGCCGTAGCGTAGTGGTTAAGGCACTGCGCTACAAGCCGGGAGGTCGAGGGTTCAAGTCCCGTTGGGGTCAGGATTTTTAAACTGACCCAAACCTTCTGGCGGCACTATGGCCCTGGGGTCGACTCAGCCTCTAACTGAAATGAGTACCAGACGCTTGTTCTGGGGGGTAAAGGCGGCCGTCACGCAGGGCTGACAACCCGGCTGACATAAAGTGCCGATTGTCTAGAAAAAGTGGGAGCCTTAACCTCCTACTACCCCAAGGGCCTCCCGAGGCCTGTTGTGGGATCACTTTACTTTACTGTACATAAATTGTCACGCGGAAAAGCGTATTTAGATATGGACCGAGTTTCTTTAAAAATAACAGATGTTTACATAACATTTCAACATGTCATTAACTTTTATCAGAATTTCACTTTATACTCACAAATAATTTTCTGCTAAAAAAGAAAAAAATAACATAATTTCTGAAATTTCTAATGTAGTGTCACTTTTTATCGTAATACCTCGTATACATATCTGAATAAATGAAAATTTATTTTTAGTACATGTAGTAATAACCACTGTTTTATTTTAAAACATGTATTTATTTTCAAGTACATTTTATGCAGAAGTATTTCATATTAGTTTCACTTGTAATTGTAGTTTGTAAATGCATTTTGTATTTCGTACTTTGCAGATTGAGTGGAAAATAAGGTCGAAATGGCCTTAAATCTGTTAGTTTAAATAAAACGTTTATTATTATTATTATTATTATTTATTATTTGAAAACATAATTAATAATACACTGCATAATTTAAATTATCTATATTCGTTCGAATAGAAAACATATCTGGCTTTTAATATATAAAACAACTGAAACTTGGCAATAAAAAGCATATAATGTAATACAAGAATCAAACTTTATGTGTAATTTAAAATTAATTGCGACAATAATTTCCAAGCTCGCCAGGTATTTCAGCGACATGTTGAATTTAAAAACTAAAGCAAAGACAAATGAACATTGAACAGTCAGAGCTCTGGAAACAAATGAAAAAGAATGTAGTGAAAAAAGAGCTTCGGCGAACAATTTAATTAAGATCCGCTATGACAAATAATATTAAAAGACAAAAGACGAGTACAGGAACCTCATTCATTGCACAATGGGAGAGAAACAAGAGAGGTACGGCATAAAAAAGAAAGAAACTCGACAAGGAGGACTGTCTAGAGGCAGGAAACTAGAGACAACATGGCGACCAACCACAAAAATTATCCACGAAAAAAATCTCTAGATGTAGAATGAGAAATCAGATGAAAAACATTGAAGAGAATGGGGGAAATGAGAAGAAATTAAAAAAAGAAAGTTAAAATAAGAAAAAAAGAATGAGTTATATAATTGAAATATTATTAATGTCTGTAAACTACCTCCGTTGGAAATAAATTATTAAAAAAGGAATTCTACTTCGAGAAAGACAAAGGGGCTACTTAATGTATACTTAACATTGAATTTACAGCTGGAATGAGATATTTATAAATACTCAATTTCAAAGGATAATACCAATATTATTCTCACTTCTGAATTTTTATTATTAATTGTAATGATATTTCTCCTACTTATAACAATTTAAGGAATTAATTACTCGTACTATTTATGTAGAAATGCATGCTCATGAAAAATATCTCAGCAAGATAAGTTTAACTTTGGAAGCAAAATGAAATGTACCAGTATGATACAACCATTGTGAATTAATACATTATTAAAAAGAAAAGTGTTTTCCTGACACAGCAATAAAAATGAAGACAGATGTCAAGACAAATAAAAAAATAAGTCAACAACAAAGAACAAAAAACACAATCACGGAAATGACACGAATGGAAAAAGACAGTAGTTGAAATAGAGAAAGAAGATGAAGAGGACAGAGAATAAAAAAGTAATTAACTCCAAGGAATAATTAACGGCGAAGAAGGAAACCTAAGGGGGGAAGAGGGAGATTTCAAGTGGGTTGAAAAGAAGGGAGTGCTGTCCTCTTGGTATAGATTCACTCAAACGTTTTCGCCATCATCTTTATTAGCAATCAGAAGTAAAGAGAATATCTACTGGATATTCAGGCAGAGAACTGTTTCATACAAGAGTCCAATGATAAAAAAGAAGACAATGAAGGAAGCTAAAAGCGACTTTTCACGATGGTTTGTGTAAATATGCCACGACTTTGGACCCTTACAAACGGCGACCTTTCGCATCTATGGACTTGCTCTTTGTCCTTCCTCACACCACTTAAAAAAATCACAATCTAGTTGTTCAGTCGCCTTCGTCTTTGGCACAGCTTCCCAACTGAAGGAGGTTTTAATTAATAGTGGCACTTCTCTGTTCCAGTTCTATAGATAGATTTCTCATAAAGTATTCTGCGCTGACTTCATTCTTTTTTCTCCCTCCTTGTGTTTACATTTCGAAAGGATTCAACGGCAAATTGAGATTGGAAAGGTGGTGAAAGAGCAGCGTGGGTTAATTTGAACCCAATAAAACATTGCCAGCAATTTGTTAGGCGGCTAAGATTGTGTGCTAAACTCTCACATAGAAAGATCAATCGCAGCTCCAGAGATTACAAAATCAACAGAAATGAGATTCAGACTCCTTAGTTTCAATTCTATTCTACGATGTCAGGGATATTTAACACTGTTATATTATTAAAGTGATTTTGTAAATAATTTTCTGTTATTAATTTCTTCAAAGAAAATTTTCATTCTGAGATTCTCAAAGAATTACACACATAATCAGTCATGGAATATGTACAAAAATACAGAAACAACTGGAAATCTCACGTACGAAGAATGAGCAGAACAAGAATACCACGTCAGATCTTAAATTACCAGCCACCAGGCAAGAGATCTTTGGGCAGACCCTTGAAACGTTGGATTGAGACCGTAACAGACCACTAGGTCTATCACATGAAAGGAAGAAGAAGAAGAAGAAGAAAATTTTCAGTTTAATTCTGAGACTAATATATACGGTTTTCATGTAACATATTTAAATACAACCTTCAAACTTGTTGAAATAATAAAGTATAGTACTTTTTTATTTCTATTTTCCCTATTTTAAAAATTACAACATCACAAATTATGTTCTAATAAGCTTATCATTAAATGAAATAGATGTTAACATACAAATTTGGGTTTTAGCAAATATTTAAATCACAATTCTCTAGAATTTTCGCGCTAGAGCTCCACCATTGAGTTACTGAGTAGCATAACCTCTGAAATCCCCATAAACAGTGAAATAGACTTCTGAAAGTTTTACAATGAGATTCTTCCATCTCATGTAATCAACATTACCGATTTTGATGATAAGGCAGCTAACCCCATAAATTATATTTCCAGAGCGACGCTGCAATTATTACTTCTGGATAAGTTGCCCGTTGTTTATAATTTATGTTAACAATATTGCCTGCTAATGATCGTGTCTCTTAACAAGTGTTAAACGTAATCTATATATAGATACATGAAGAAAAAACTTTGTAGCCCTTTTTAAGCAGATTTCGCGCACAGTGCAGTGTGATATTTGGCATAATTAAAGTTCATACAGAGAAGGAGTATAGAAAAATAAAATGTATGTATAATATGTGCAACAAATAAATTTTATATTAAACAAATTAAAATAAATTGCCCCTAAATAATTTATGTGTATTACTCATTCATTTGTGTACTCATTCATTGTTGCAAAAAGAAAATTGTGCAATAGCAATGAGAATTGACTTACCCTCGCGTATTTATTATTAGTGGTTTAAAAAAGTGAGTATATGTTATTATTTAAATTTAAAATAAATCCTGTCTAATCTTGGTCATTTCATTACAGATTTTTTTATATTAAGATATTCGCACCTACTTCAATTTATGCTTGGACATAGAAGATTGACGGGTCGGAGTGAGAGACAAAGAAGAAGGGATATATGTATATATATGCAAATTTCAATACTATAAATAGTATACAAATGTCTAATGACGCGTTGGTATTTAAATATGGCTTAGCCAAGCTATTCCACATATTTTCTATCGTTCGTATTTTAAAAAAATCGAAAATTAATGCATAACGACATATTTGTGACAAACTTAAAATTGTAATGAATTGTGGTCCAGTTTCGACAGCTGGGCGACAACTAGTTTATATAAATTATATCATCCTCAATATATAAATTAATGAAAATTCTAATTACTGCATGTGATGAAAAAACTGAGTTACATAATATAATTAACTAAGCAAAAGCAAATAATTTAGATAGAAAGTGGAATATTTGAATTAATTACTTAAAATAATAATTATTAAAATTGATCCTTTATATTGAAAGTGTCGGTGAAACAAATATATTCAGCAATCATTTAATTTCTTTATAGTTTTGATACTCTATATAATTCCAGTTACTTTTACAAATCAGTGTTTCCTTTGCATTCTTCTTATTTTCTTCCTAACATTTTGTCACAATGAGAAGAAATGAAATATATATTAATACTATCCAGTGACTTTTTAATGTGTAGTAATAAATTTAAAAGAATAGTAATACTACTAAAATTTAATAATTTTTACAACAACGTAACTTCGCCTTTCTTTTTTTAATTTTGAAATCAAATGTTGGTGTCAAATTGGATATTTCTTAAATGTTTATGTTGTTTATAATAAAGCATTATATTTTCATTGTAAAAATATAAAATTATTTATGGATTTTACAATCATCAAAGTATCTTCAATACTGAGCTCATACTTTATGCTACTTAAATTAATAAAACAGCAAGCTTATCTAATTCAAAACCTGAGTAGCTGATCTGTTTAAGATAATATTGAATCTGTGTTAACGAATACAGTACAATATTTGTTCTAAAATGCCTTCAAGTAAGTTGATCATTGGACACGTTAACAGTATGTCTATAGCAAATTTATGTCAATGTAAACAACAATTTTTCATATTATAAAACGAAAATCAAGGATCGATAACGAGAGAAGCATCTTATGATGTTCCAAGTACTGTGATAAGAATTTAATTCCTCTCTTAACGTTTCTGATATTTTTCAACTTCGCTATACTTCACTGTACATTTAATATCGTTGAAGATATTATCTTATGAAACTATATAATTGGACTATATTATCAGTAAAACTAAATATATGGTCACACGTAGAAATTCAGTATATAATGGAAATGGACAGCTAATGACAAATGAGGGAAATTTTGAGGAAGTGGCTGAATTCAAATACCTAGGAACAATAATCACAAATAGGAATGAGATGCACAAAGAAATTAAGCATAGGCTCAATTCTGGAAATGCATGCTATTATGCATTGCAGATACTTTTGATGTCCCAACTCCTTTCAAAAAACGTTAAGCTGAAAATATATATAACTATTATTCTACCAGTTATATTATATGGATCCGAAACATGGATTCTTACTTTAAGGGAGGAAAGGAGATTACGAGTATTTGAGAATAAAGTTCTGAGGAAAATTTTTGGACCAAAGAGAGATGAACAGACAGGTGAATGGAGAAGACTACTTAACAATGAACTACATGGTCCTTATAGGAAGACAGATATAATAAGAACAGTTAAGTCTCGTAGACTGCGATGGGCAGGACATAATTGCGCGTATGGGGAATGAAAGACGTGCATGGAAACTTCTTGTAGGAAAGCCAGAACGAAAACGCCCAGTTGGTAGACCAAGAATGAGGTGGGAGAACAACATTAACTATGATTTGAGGGAAGTAGATTATACAGGGAATGATTGGAAAGTATTAGCTCAGGATAGGGATGTATGGAGAGCTTATGTCCGCGCGGTGATAAACCTACGGGTTCGATAGTGCCAGTGAGTAAGTAAGTAAGTAAGTAAGTATATATGACAAAACACATTACTAGACGATGGATGTTTTATAACTTCAAATGTTGAAAAATTAAAATTAATCACATGGACACACAATTAACTAATGTGTACATCCACATTTATAAACTTAATTATGTATTAATGAAGAAAATAAACTATTTTCTTTAGTTTTTGTTTTGGATGGAGAAATATAAAAAAAGTTAAAAAAATTGTATTCGTGGGAAACTAGATGTAATAAGAATATTTTAGTCTCATAGACTTTCACAGGCAGGACATGTGGCACGAACGGAGAAAGAAAGTGGAGCGTGGTAACTTCTTGTAGGAAAATAAGAGGGAGAAGTCCAATAAGTAGGCCAAGCATGAAGTTGGAGAATAGCATTAACCATGATTTGAGGCATCGGAAATATACTTGGAATCAGAAATGATTGGTCAGAATAAGGATGCTGGAAAGCGTATATCTACGCGGGCATGAACTTCCTAATTCGATAGTGCCAGTGAGTCAAATTGTTAGTTTTTTGTTTTAATTATTATACTTAATAATTTCTTATAATTATTTGAGAAAGAAATGTATTACCATGTTTTATTTGTACTTAAATATATAGTTTAATCGAATCTATCTTATCAAAGTCCTTAGAGAACTTTGTTTATGAATCAAAAAGAACAGTATTAAAACATTGCAAAAAAATCTGCGTTTTGAAACCACTGTCATTCGTAACACCTGACAACGTTTTATATATATTCAGTATTACACAAGTCCCGAATTTTTATATTCTTCACTGGGATGAAGAAGAAAAATGTTGATACATCTTGGAGAGAAGCAAGTACAAGACAAATAGAGGATTTCATTACAGAGATTTGCAACCCATCCCACAAGTTAATCAATGTTGAATATCAGGAAGCATCGAGTTCCCAGGCACTAGGAGCAATTAAATTATGCAACTCACTTCCCGTCGCAAATTTTGGATTGCGCTAATTCCTAACCACAGTACAGATGTAATGCTGAAGGAGGAACTGAAATTGCTCTTAATACAACAAGAGGGAGAGCGAGAAGGACAAGAAGATGAACTTTACTCACAAAATTGGCCTAACAAGACGTCAAAATCTACCCCCAACCTTCCTCCAGTCAGTCACTCAAATTCGTCGTGGTCCTGGCATATAATTCTTAAGAAAGGCAAGCTGCCTTCATTTATTCAACAGTATAGTAGCCTCTTCTCTTCCATATGTCTTCTGGCTATCGTGTAATTGTAAGGAAACTGACCCATAAATTTCCCAATAGACTCAGAGGGAAATTATGTTAAAAGTAACCAAGACTATTTTAACGTTATTTAATTTTAATTGTAAATTATTTATGTAAAGTTTTCAAAGCTGTATTGAAGCATAATTTTAAAAAAAATATCAGATAAAACATATTGGTAAAACTGTATGATCTATAATTATAAATATTTAATTACAAATTAAAACTGATTACAAAAATAATTTAGGCCAATTAAAAAAAGTTTCAAGTAAAGGAATTACATTACACTGTAAAAAATATACTTACAAACCCATGCACACACATGTATATATATAGTTAAATAATAGGTATTGAACATTAATAGTAGAATTAGTTAAATAATTTCTTAGCTTGGTGAAATACGGTAAAAACGGTTTTATAAGAGCACAGGTAACACGTTCTCCAAGTGACTGGAAAGTTGCGGGTTCTATCGGCGAACTTTCCGATTCTAACATCCATAGCTAACCTAATACTTCAAGTGATAGTATAAATTCGTAGTATTATGGACGTCGCGACATAACCATAACAGTTAAGATTAACTATAAATAACAATTTTTAAATATCACTTTTAAATGAAATATATTAATTTATATTCAGTTAAATGAAATATAATTTATCTTAAACCAAACTATACCACGTATATACAGAATTATAGGCATATCAAATATTAAAAGTCAATCAACATTGTTCTTTAATAAATTTTAACAGCCAATTACAATATTTGATAGTTTACCTTTTTCTACATTTATTTTAAATGTTGACATCTAGATACTAATAATCACAAGATGTTAGTAGTAAAATTAATAAAATATTCTCCACCTTGGCTTACCGGCTGGCTGCTGGCCTCGTATTCATGTGTGCTAATCATAGAGAAGGATGATATTCCAACAAGATTATGGGTAGTGTGTGGTCAGCATGTCAGGTCCCTTAGCCGTTGTTTGTTTTCTCAAACTGCACTGTCCACTTATTGTAGCTACCAACATTCCTTACGAATGTTGATGGTCACAGTTCCGATATTTTCCGAAATTCCATCAGAAAATGTCTTCCTCCATTTGGCCTCAAACCAGCGCAAATTCCATAGTTCTGCACCCCAGTATGATACCTTATACCGCTCGGCAACGACAAGGGATTGTATAATATTCTATACATCCTAATAAACGCTGTAAACGTACAAATAATTTAATAAAATCTACAAAATTAAGTAACAGAAATAGAACTTACAAAATCAAATAGTGGTGTGTAATTTCCAATGTTGTTCTAAAGTTAAATTGATTAGACTTTTATTCTAGATACTGTCGGTGGTTACCATGTTCGTCTCTGGTTACGAAATTCGCAGACTCAAACTCAGCATGGAGTGGTTGGATTTTTAAGATCGTAAAAAAATTAAGAGTTTGAAATTTATTAGTATTAACTTTATTCAGAGGAGAAATAAGCCGCGGATTTCACGTAGCAGATAATATACATGTAAAAGAATATCAAGCCCGAAATAAGAGGTTTTTCAGCAATTTTGTACACCCTTTCACGCCCAAGTTTGAATTACATCGATATTGACTTAAGTTATTAAAGTGCTTCGTTAAATATAAAACAAAGCCTATTCTAAAAGACTGGTTTCAAATTAAATTATCCAAATCTATGGTCAGTAAAAATTAAGGAACTTATGGACACATTATATAGTTTTTTTTAGATATTTATTAACAAAACTGAATTTGACAATATCCAAACAATATAGAGTAGATCTCAATTATCAGGGGTAATAGGAAATTATTATGAATTTATATAATGATACAAAGAAAATTATTATATATATATATATATATATATATATATATATATATAACACAACAGCATGTAGTATTGCAATTTTTATAATGTGGCATACTGTATTAAAAATGTCTGTTTAAAAAATTTAGTTATGATTATGATGGGTTCAAAATCGATTGAAATCAGAAAATTGAAATAACTAAGACACAGATTTCTTTGATCTTAAAAATAGCATGCATTTATAGCCTAAAAAGATTTTAAATTGGCTTAGACAAAAAATACTTTACAATTTAATGATTCTATTAAACATTTCTTACTAATTTTTCGTTCATATACATTTTCTAACTTTTCACAATACAATAAAAGAGGGGGTTGTGACGGTCCGAACTTTCAAGTAATTCCCAGAATAAAAAGCGACCTTCAAATAAATGACCTAGCAATTTGCATATATTATGTAGGTTATTTAATTAACGCTGACGACTTATAAAAATCCCTGAAATATTGCTATAATCATTGATTTTATTATAGGAATTAGAGCAAATATGATAAATATCTAAAAACTTGAGAAATGTTACTTTAAGTCACTACTGATAAAAATCACTACATTTTCGTAAGAGGACCTATAAAAATGTTGGTTATTTAATCGAAATTCTAAATAAAGGTACAAAAATGTAACATATCATAGGAATTCGCCTCTAGTTATAGCTAACTAACTGGCATAATCGAACCCATAGGTTCATGGGCGTGTGGACATAAGATATCTGTAATTTCCTATCCTAAGCTAATGTTTTCCTATCATCCTCTGTGTAATATACCTTCCTGAAATCATGATTAAAGTAATTATCCCACTTCATTCTTTGCCTACCTACTGGGCGTTTTCCTTCTGATTTTCCTACATGAAGTTTCCATACCCATATTTCATTCTCCATTCGTGTCACATATCCTGCCTATCACAGTCTAAGAGACTTAACTGCCCATAAATATCACGTAACTCACTGATATATATGATTTATTAAATCATTATTTAGGATTATTCCTTCGACTACACTCTAGTTCGATATTATATTATATCTATTGTACAAATTTCGATTTTTTTTGCATCTCTATATAACCTAATTCTTGTTTTTATTTTCCTTCTCTATTATGAAGTATACTTTTCCACTTTTTGGCAGATCCTATTTCGGTTAAGTTTTTTAAAGTAAAATTAATATTTAAAATGTAGCCTACATTATTATTCAATTTGACAGATAATTAATTGTTTAGTATGACTATTATAGTAATTGTTTGTATTTATATGTAACATATGTTTGTCCTGGTGAGTGGAAGAGAAGGCCACATTAACTCCACCAGGCTAAATAAATTTATTCTATTCTAGAGTATAATACAGATTGATATTATCTATTTCGCTCTAATCAATGAAATTTGTTTTATTTATATTGACCCAAAAACCCCAGCTTCCCTTCATTTAGCACTTTGAAAAGAAACACAGTAGTTATAAATAATTTCATTCAAATAATTATAAATTGTAAACAATTTTCATTTGCACGTCTCTTCAATGAACTTCGGAAAAAATGAAATTATAAGACATTCCAGTGTTTCATTTCATGGAATGAAGAGATTTATGTGAAGTAATATCTAGTCTTGAAGAAAGTTGAAATATTGTGAGTGGTGTCACCTGGTGACTAATTTTCTGCAGTGATGACGTCGAGAAACGCCTGTAGAGTACATTCTGTATATACAGTACTTACTTCTCCCTACCCCCGACCTTCACTTCTGCTCCGATGTTCTGAATCTTGAATGTTTCATCAGGGCTTCTGTAATTGGAAGGATTAAATTCCTCAAACCCCCTGACCAACCGACCAACCAAACGAACCTGCCCCCACCTTCAGGGGTAGTGAAATAGCTCAGGGGTGAAAGGCAGACTTACAGACCTGTCTTCTCCTAAATTTATATTCCAATTTGATAAAGATGAATTTTCTTTTCTTTATTTTTAAATACAAAATTTTCAGGAACTAGTTTTATTGTCAAAACATGCAAAGAATGTAAATTACAATAGCGGCATTTAAAATTATTTTATAGTTTTTACATGAATCGATATATTTATCCTACATTTTCAAGTTTATAATTATTTTTATTAAGATTTATAAAATTTCCATTGTAATATTGACAAAAAATATAGTTCTATAGATATTTAGATAACATCACAAAGAATATTGATGTTGAAAAAAAATAAGTTAATGAGCCAAGGCTATTTGTTATGTTCCACAGACTATTTAACTCATGCCCCAAATGGGAGTCAATGACCAATCACGTTTCAATGATTTCTTGTTTTACAACCAATCAGAGTCGTGTTTCACGAAATATTTATCAGTGTTATAATTACCATATATTAAACAAAGCTCCTCCTTTTTAATATTCTGAACAGGTCTGACCGTTATTTTGCAGTGACTGAGCCTATAAGAAATACGGCTACCAGATTGTATATATAGTGCATACATGTCAACATTTGTAGCAATTTATTATACCACCAAAAAAAGAAACCACTGTTTGACTTTCTTAAATGTATTTTTTCCCAGGTAATAATCCAGAAAAATATAATTGTAATATTTACATCATACGACATCAGAAATGAATTAATATACAGATTGATGTTTCATTTTTTCTCCACTAGAGAGCATTCTTACAATATTGCGTTCCTTTGGCAATAAATAGTATGATCTGGTTGCAGTGATAAACAAAAGAAGCAGTAGAAGCGTACCTATCGTTTCTCATTTGTTTTCAAACATCGCCGTTTGCATTAAATATATAAATATTTTGAAATAACTACAGTTAAATAATGATTTGTGAGTAAACAGCTTAATTTTATTCGTTAAATAGTCCTAACAAATGCCACTCTTGATTTCCAAATTCTCTAGATAAATTCACTCTTCACTTCGTGAGTCGTGAATTTATCGATAATTTGGAAATCACTCGTGGCATTACTTATGATAATCATAATACACCCTAAAAGTATCAAATAAGTTGAAAACCTTTACAAAATATCAAGGAGAACGTCTATTATAACATTAGTCTAGTAACTAGACTGTAGTTCATGAAAGCTCCCATTTCGAAGATAAATAACTGCAATGTAACAGTTTAAGACAAATCCCATCAATAAATTTACCAAACCCCTTCTTAAAATCAGCTTTACTTAAATATACTTTATGATTTTTAGTCATACCGTCTGAATATTTAGATTTAATCTTTAATCACATGTATAAAGAACAGATTCACTGATTTCATTTGAATTATATTATGAACTGATTATACATGAGTAGATTGGTCATGATAATTAAATTCATACCCACATTTTATCTTTACTATGGGAAACTATAAAAAACTTCAATTAGGATGATCGACCCGAAATTTTATTTCCAAAACTTCACAAATACGAGTTCGAAATTATTTGTATAAATTTTAAATTTTATTAATGTCACTCCTCAAGAAATTAATAAAATCAGACAAAAGTATTATTTACTAATTATATTATATAATGATTGAAAATTAGGTCATACGTGTTTTTGCAAACTGTAGAGATTAGTCTTACAAATCTGAGATAGGTTTTGCTATTGGAAATCCATATAGCACACATATACACAACCTGGCACGCACATGCACACAAATTATTAAAACACTGCACATGCACATATGCAATATGCACCCCTCGCATAACATTTAAATTACGTGGTACAGACTGGTATAATTTGTCATGAAGAATTTTTAAATCTCCTTTATCAATACATGCAATCGGGCCATATGTGGAACACTGCACGTCGGTCAACAATTTCACCTCTATTCTACGCTGCAAACTCCTGTTTTATTGATTGGTAAACATTACAAGAAGTCAATATCTTATATTAACCAAAGACCACATTAATGTCTGTTGTGCAATTGTATGGAATTTTATAATCAAAGTATAATGCCTATTAAATAATAATAATAATAATAATAATAATAATAATAATAATAATAATAAAAACATTGGCAGAACTATAAAAAAGTTAAAAACAAGAACATAAAATTCGTACCTGATATCTCATTCGCTCTCAACTAGGTAAGATATTTATAAAGAACTTTGATGCCTTTCGGAAGAACATGTTCCATCTTCAGCACGTTAAAAGATAGTAACCATTGTTGATAATATTTTACATTTTTAATTTTATTTTTTAGGTTATTGGACTACTTCGTTGAGTAGTTTTATAATAACTGAACCTAGGGTGTATTTTTATACTGAGTTTCGCATTTTTTCTATCAGGAAGTATTTATATTTATAATTATTTGTAAGACTAAATAGCCTAATAAATATAGGCCTAGGCGAATAACTAAAAAGTTGTACACAACCATTTTTGGCTATGTTTTGCCGCGGAATGGTTTCTTTACATGATCCAGTCAGGAAATTGAGGCTCCATTTTTCTCGGTTCCTCCTTTTATGATAGCGATCTGTCGATTAAGATTATCACTATTTGCCTAACTGAGTGCTCCAATATTTTTTGGTAAGAACTTTAGGTGTGAGTCCAAGAAGTGAAGTTTTATTGGCATTTTGCATCCCTCATCTCTGTATCAATACACAATATCACTAATTTTTTTCATTATGGTTTTTAGTGTTATGATTTCCAACAACTCCAGTACAGGTAAATTTTTAATGATTTCCAGGCTGTTTTATCCTTCATATTTAACAGCTTATCAAAATATTAATCATTGATTACGCCTACTAATCTTATTCCAGCCTCTTTAAAAAAAGTTTTTTTCTTTTTGTTATGGAAGGAAACAAAGGAATATAAACATGAAGATTAAAGATGAGGCCATTGAGCAATTGGAGAGCTTCAAATACTTGAGTTGTAGCCTACTATCAGCAGTAACATCAACTGCGGTTAAGAAGTAAAGCAGAGGATAACAATGGCAAAAGAAGCCTTTAACAAGAAGAGACGCATTTTCTGCGGACCTTTGGCAAAATAATTACGGAAGAGGCTAGTGAAGTGCCATGTGCGGAGTGTAGCATTGTATGGCGCATCACAACGGAATGAGAAAAAGCGACTGGAAGATTTTGAAATGTGGATATGGAGAAGAATGGAACGCATAAAATGGACAGACAAAATAAAAAAAATAAAGATGTGCTAGACAGAGTGGGTGAAGGAAGAACAATGCTGGAATTCATAAAGAAGATTGGCCACTGGCTAAGAAGAAACTGCCTGCTGACGGATGCCCTAGAAGGAATGGTCAATGGAAAGAAAGTTAAAGGCAGAAAAATATATCAGGTGATAGACAATATTAAAATAAGTGGTTTGTATGCGGATACAAATAGGAAAAAGCTGAGTTAAGGAAACAGTGGAGATTGCTGAGTTTGCAGTGAAAGACCATCTCTTGGGCAGAACACTATGAAAAATGAAAATGAAATGGTTCTGTAGCATCAACTTTGGGAAATTTATATTTCAAATACATGAATTCATCAAAAGGTTTTGTCAATGGCTTCATTTTTTTTACAATTCCCAGTTTTAAACGCGGAGTTGGAAAAATAAGCTTTTTCAGGATCGATTAATTGGTAATGGTTATAACCATTTTTTTTCAAAAGTCCCAGTTGTATATACAGGGGGTGAATATACTTTTTCAATATCCACTAAGCCTAATATTAATTGGCTCTAACAAAATGTTCTGTAAGTTCCATCCATCCGTATATATATATATATATATATATATATATATAAAGCCAGGATCCATCAATGGTGGATTTGACACATTTTTTACCTTGAAAAAGAGTATAGTTCTAGATCATTGTGTTCCCCTGTGTCGGAACACTCTCCTTTCTTTCCTATTAGCAAAACAAACAGCAGAATTTGATGTATCCAAGAAATATCCTAGTATACTAAAGCCAATGATCTTTAAATATCCACAGATTTTTTTATTATATTTTGTAAACAGGAAATTTTTTCTAGCAGTATTGTATATTATCGAACGTTGTTTTCATACCAAGTGGCTGATATACTACTCATTGTCATCGTGCAGAAGTGTAGCCTTTAAACTTATTTTTAATGAGTCTTTAAACAGTCGGCATTGATCTGGCGGTGTTAGTGTCCATTACTGAACAAACATTTGTAATCCCCCTCGCGGCCACGGGCCTATCCAAAAATTTTCGTATGGGTCATGAGAGAAGAACCCTGTGTGTTGGATCTTGAAATATATTTTCATTCCACTGATCACAATAATACTGGGATAGCGTAATAACTTCCAGGTCGTAGGGCTCTCCCAGTCTGAACAATGAACTATAGTATAAACAAGATTTAAAGGAAGTAAACACTACATATTGTAATAAAAAATCATTACTTCATTGTGTGTTTGTTTACCGAGTTCAACATCGCTATAAGGCTAATTGCAATATCAAGAGTCAAATTTTCTAAACTTGGAATATAAGATGGGGAAATAATATTCATTCCCGAGAGTTCTTTAATATTATAATGATATTGTGAAAAGAAAAATTAATGTCTGAACCAGGAATCAAACCATGGACCTCTAGTTCTCCAGACTAGTGTGCAGCCCCCTACACCATTCGAGACTTGGCACAAACACTAACAATTTTTCCACATATACAAATCTATAATTCTCGATTCGTACGCTGTCAGGTAGGTGTCATTACCATCGCCAGCGGCCAAGTCTCGAATGGTGTAGTGGGCTGCACACTTGTCTGGAGAACTAGAGGTCCACGGTTCGATTCCTGGTTTAGACATTAATTTTTCTTTTCACAATATCATTATAATATTATAATATTATCCGTTATTGGAACTGTGTTAAAATAACAGTATTGGAAAATGTTAAATGAGAGTTCTTTAACTTACTTCATATTGCCATATGACTTAGTAACTTCACCTCCGAATGACATCAGAAAATTCTATCTTGGCTATGATCGAACTTACGAACTTCGGATAGGAAGGTAGATGCGCTACAAGATTTGACAGTGAAAATAAAGAGCATTACCGAAAAAATCTTAGAAAATCTATTTTGGGTATAAGATCATAATGTAACGATTTATAAAGGGCTTATGAGGTGGAAAAAAGCGTTATACTTGTCTATATTTGTACTATCCATTGAGACATTTTGTAAATTAGACGTGCTGCCTCCAAATGTTTTCTTTTAGATGTAAATCATACTTTAATTAATTATTATTTGAAGTTAACTACTTACTATATATATATATATATATATACCAAGTAGATAGACAATTATTTTCAAAATATTAATTAGGTAAATATATACAGCTTCCGATAATTCCTTATCATTTTTCTTAATTAAGTAAGTGATATGACAGCTAGGCTATTGCTTGTTGCTAATTCTATCTAGTAGATGTAATTATGATTATGACTTCAGGTTCCTTAGTCCTTAAATTAAAAATGAATCCTATAAGGCACACTTGTTTCATTTATTTAATATTTTAATCAAACAATAGAAAAGCGAACGAGTAGAAATTGCTTAAATTTGTTTCGAAATATATTTTTCAAGATTTTGTTTTCACTGCAGTCCGACTCATTTAGATAACTGGCACCAGAAATTAGTTTATCGTCAATTTAAGGGTTAACGGATTCCACTTATTCCAATAAAAACTCCATGTTCCAGCTAGATAATCCTAATAAAATGAATCATAAATATATTCTTGGTACAACATTTAACAAAAAATTATTAATTTCTACTTATGGATAATCTGGGATGCCAGTGAAACGTGCTAACAAATACATGACACAGAAAGTTGAAACTTCGGATATTGCATGCGAGTAGTCCTAAAGAGAGGACGATATACTACCTTATACGATTTTATAAAGACTTTTTCAATAAGTTTGGGATTCTATCTTGACTCCAATCTAAATTAAAACATCCAAATAAAGCAAATGTCAAAAAGGGATTTTCAATAATGCACCCTTAAAATGAATTCACAAATTTTCTTCTGACTGATCTCAAAATAATTCTAATGCTAATTTTGTGAAACCGCATTTTGATTATAGCGACATCTTATTGACGAAAATTAACAATTGACTAGCATTTAAATTGCAATGTATTCATGTGTACCATATATATTTTTTCAATATTCGTAAATCTTTTTACTTTACTGTTTTACTTTTGAGGGTCTCTCCACTTTTCAGCGGTTACCCTGTATTCCCATTCGCCATTCTAGCCGATCACGCCATTCATCCTCCTCCAGACCTCGGTCGTTCATCAATCTATGGATCTCTCCTCTCCAAGTTGTTCTTGGCCTGCCCCGTTTCCTTCTACCATAAGGTGACCATTCCAAAAGAGTTTTGGGCCACCTATCATCCTCCATTCTCCTGACATGGCCATACCACTGAAGAGCTCGTCTTTCGATCCTTTCCACCACTGTCTCCTCCATATCCATCATCTGCCTCACTTCTTAATTTCTTCTTCTTTCCAATCTGGACGCCCTGGCACTGCGTCTTATTCCATCCATCTCCACTGCCAAGATCTTAGTTTTTTGTCCCTCTACCAAAGTCCATCCCTCAGCACCATAAGCCATTATGCTTTCCACAACAGACTTCAAAATCCTCTTCTTCGTGTGGTTTGACATGGTCCTACTCCACAATACTCCATTCAACATTTTTATGGCTCTTCGTGCTTGTACTAACCTGCTATCTATTTCAGTTTTACAACTCCCTGATTCATCAATAAGTGATCCCAAATATTTAAATTTTTAGCAGCTCTAATAATTCCTTGGGATAGGGATATATCTCGTCCACTTCCTCCTACTACAAGATATTCAGTTTTTTCCATGTTTACTCTTAATCCTCCTATTTCAAAAGCATTTAGAAGTTTTCTCATAATGTATTTCACATCCTCACGACTCTGAGCTATCAACACTTGATCGTCTGCAAATAATAAGGAATGTACTGTGCCACCTTGGACTGGTACTCCCATGCCTCCACAATATCGATTCCACTGCTCCAATATATGCTGGATGTATATTTTGAACAGAATAGGGGACATACTACAACCCTGTCGCAGGCCTTTAGTAGTTCTGAATGGAGAGGATATCATCTTACCCACTTTAACCGAAGCCTGACACTGCTGGTACAACCGTCGGACAAGTGAAATCGTTAGTAAATCGATACCAACATCAACCATTGCATCCCAAAGTTGGTTGATTGGCACTGAGTCATAGGCCTTTTCTAAATCAACAAATATCAAATGAATTTCCTGGCCCTTAGCATGTGATTTTTCTGTTATCTGTCTCAGACTAAAAATGTGATCCATGCATGATTTCCCTCTGGTAAATCCTGCTTCGTCTTCCAACATATTTCCTTCGATAAATCTTAATATATAAAAATTACGTGTCACGTTGTTTGTCCGCGATGGAATTCTAAACTACTGAACCGATTTTAATAAAATTTTGCACACGGTGTGCTGTTTGATCCAACTTGAGACCTACGGTTGTTTATAACTAAATTTATAGTCGCATTATTTTTTATTGCAAATTATTTGTTTATTATTTAACAAAGAGTTATAATAATCTGTGAGTTCCATACGATTCTAACAGATGACGGTGTAAGGTCATTGGTTTATTATTTAACTAGGTGGCTGTGCTTTTGTTGCAACCGCGAATTTCAATTGAATTACAAATATTGATTATTTCATAATTTAAGTGTGTTCGTGTTTATTTTATTTTCAATATATTGATAATAATATTAATTTCATGTGTAAGTATTAGTTTTAAGTAATCTGGCTGGAAGACAGGAACTTAATTTAAATTTAACTGGACCGAGAAGGGACATTGAACAATAAGGCGAATCAGTTATAGAGATCATCAATGATAAGATATCAAGTAAATTTCCGCAAATTGGTATAAGCCTATGTGACATAAATCTTATATTTAAGAAGAATGTCAATTTAAAAACATATGAAGGTCCTAAGGAACGGAATAACAGAACTGTAAGTAAGTCTGTTAGTTATAATAATATGCCTAATATTACAGAAACAATCTCCATGTCTCAATTAAATGAAAAAACGAGATACTATAATATATCACAAGATGATATTACTATACAGTTATTATTTAACCAGGTGGCTGTGCTTTTTGTTGCGACCGCGAATTTTAATTGAATTACAAATATTGATTAATTCATAATTTAAGTGTGTTTGTGTTTATTTTATTTTCAATATATTGATAATAATATTAATTTCGTGTGTAAGTATTAGTTTTAAGTAATCTGGCTGAAAGAGAGCAACTTAATTTAAATTTAACTGGACCGAGAAGGAACATAGAACAATATGGCGAATCAGTTCTAGAGACCATGAATGATAAGATATCAAGTTAATTTCCGCAAATTGGTATAGGCCTACGTGACATAAATCTTACATTTAAGAAGAATGTCAATTTAAAAACATATGAAGGTCCTAAGGAACGGAATAACAGAACTGTAAGTAAGTCTGTTAGTTATAATAATATGCCTAATATTAGAGAAACAATCTCCATGCCTCAATTGAATGAAAAACAAGATGACTATAATACGAGTATATCACAAGATGATATTACTATACAGAGACTTCTTGATGATGATGATGATGATGATGATGATGAGAATCCAAACTGCCAACAAGTTCGTAGAAAGAACGAAAGTATAATGAAATCAGCAAGCCTCCTCAAAATATTCCATCAATATATGTTTATAATCCTTATGATACACTTATGGATGATACTGAGAATGCAGACAACATAAATTCATCTCAATCAACAAAACCACTTCCACATAAACCACCATCCATATTTATACCGGGTGTAGTTAACGTACCAGAACAAAAAAATTGTGCAAAACAAAAACTTTCTGATTTAGATTTCTCACTTAGTTTACTACAACATAATTTAACGTATACCTTAGGCACAGCAACGCGTGGCCGGGACTTCTATATATATATATATATATATAAAACAAAGTCGGATTAGTTACACTATTTATAAGTCAAGAACGGCTGGACCGATTTTTATGATCTTTGATTTGTTGGATTTGTTTCCGCCCCGAATAGCAGATAACTCTTAAAACATCGGAACAATTAACGTAAAAATATTTAAAGGCGATACGACGTTCGCCGGGCCAGCTAGTATGACTATATTTCTTCGTAGTTCTATCAACTATGTTCGCTCTTTTACCATGATCGTAGAAAGAATCTTATTCTGCTATTGAAAATACATACCTCTACACCAAGCCATTTATACTCTCACTTCCATCTCCTATCTTCCAATCACAATTTGAGTACACGATCACACCAGAACTTCCTACTTCACATCCCACAACACAGAACCTCTCTTTATTCTAATTCTTATACTGTATCTATTGCTAGACTCTGAAAATCCTTACAGCAACAAATCAGGGATTTCTGGATATTAGAATTAGAATTAAAATTAGCCCATTAATATCCCAGTGCGTGTAGTGACTTCCTGTTACAAAGTGGCTTCCACAGAATCTCCCGGTCTAACAATTTCATTGGCACTAAAGATTTCTTCACACATGTCTCTCAATATCTCTTAGATTTCTTCCTCTTTTGCCTGTCTGCTGTTATTCTAGACACACCCTTGAAAACATCACACCCGTATCTCCCTACGTTCCCATTTTCTGACCTAGGTTCCCACACGGCCCTTGTTTATTTCCATTTTTAAGGTCCATTCTGAGCCATGACCTCCTCAGCTCCATTTCTTAGATATATATTGCTGTGTATGCATCTTTCAGATTCATTGACCTGCGAATATCTTTGTTTCATAGGTCTATCCAGTCTCTTCGCGTGATGTTGAGTAGCTTCCACTCCATTTTCCTCTGGCAGATTTCTATATCGTGGTTATTTACTTTTTTTTTTTTTTTTGGTAGCGACCATAACTGCGATCTATTTAGTAGCACTGACAATGTAGATCAACATATATCCAATGCATCCTTCTTAACTAGCTTCCTTTAAAAGACATTTTAATATCTTTGTTTTGCAATTGATATTTCTATGGATTAATTGATGGTTGTTCACCGCTGTGGTCTCGAGGTAGCGTGCTGCCTTGTCACGCAGCGGGCCCGGGTTCGATCTCCGGTCGGGGCAGTTTTTCTGGGTGAGGCTTTTATCGTGTTTTTTCCTCACCTGTAAGACAAATGTCAGGAAGAATTTAAGGCCCAAACGGTCCCCGAAATCATATGGTCATCCTTATCATCATCATCATTCTACACCGGTGTGGAAAGCAACGGGAAGCTACCACACCTACAATTCCCTAGTAAAGCTGCAAACATAGCATGAAAATGCTATGATTGCAGTGAAGGACCTGCCTTCGGGCAGAATTACTATGGATGGAATTGATGGTTTCTTATGTTTTGCTTCTTTAATAATAATAATAATAATATAATAATAATAATAATAATAATAATAATAATAATAATAATATCGATTAGATTCATGATAATTTTAGTTTAATGTATATAAATATGTATTTACGTTTATTTATGTTATTATATTGTGTAAATATTTTTGTAATTTTATTTTTCGCTGGTTAAGGGAAGAGAAAGCTTAACTCTATCTGGTTAAATAAATTATTATTATTGTTGTTATTATTGTTACTATTATTATTATTATTATTATTATTATTATTATTATTATTATTATTATATAAGTTAAACATAGGCTCAGTTCTGGAAATGCATGCTATTATATATTACAGGAATATATGTCGTCCCAACTTCTCTAATAAAATTAAACTTAAAATATTCTAGAACTGTTTTTCTCCCAGTTATATGGATGCGAAATATGGACTCTTTCTTTAAAGGAGGAGAAAAGGTTACAAGTATTCCGGAATAAAGTTCTTAAGAAAATATTTGTTTTAAAGAAAGATGAATAGACAGGCGAGTGGAGAAGACTACATAACAGTGAGCTACATAATCTTTAAGAAACAAGATATAATAAGAACGGTTTAAGTCTCGTAGATTTGCGATGTGCAGGGCTTGTAGCACGAATGTGGAATGAAAGAGGAGCTTAGAAACTGCTAGTAGGAAAACAAGAGGGAAAGCGCCCAATAGGCAGGCCAAAAATGAGGTTGGAGAATAGCATTAACCATGATTTGAGGGAAATAGATGATACAGAAGATGATTGGAAAACATTAGCTCAAGATAGGGATGTATGGAGAGTAATTAAATAATATAAAATTTTATATATCTCAATGACACTATTGCCATATGAATTGCCCTTATTGGAGGGTAATTTCAATTGTTATTGATTGTGTTATGGATGGTAATGAGTGGTGTAGTGGAGCACAAAGTGGATGTAATACACACATGGTACAACATGGCGTCGTAATGAACGTTATGACACTGCTGCGGCAGATCAAAGTTGAATCTACAATTCTGCCGACATACATGAAGCACCTGTGAATGTTACTAACCACAACCAGAGATTTTCACCTGACACCCTTAAATATTCAGTCTTTATAATTTCGCATCACTAGTTCCACTCGACTCTACTGTGTACTATTCAAAACACAGTTATCATCAGGTCCAATAATTTCTTTCGAACATGATTCAATACCGATATCCCATCAATTCCACTCATGTCATTTAAACATAATGTTTTAAGATTCAATCGTCTCTTTCGAATACCACTCGATACTGAAATGTCTACAGTTCCACTCAATTTCTATCGTATATTACTTAAAACAAACTTAATTCAATGTTCATTCCCAACAATTCTGCATTTCCAGTTTCTGATAAAAATTTTGATAGAAATATCTTACAACTAACTCTTTAGCCGTCCGGCAAATGGTATTGTGGTTAGAGCTTCTGATCTCAGTTCATGAGGTACCGAGTTCGATTCTCGGTCAGACTATAGGAGTATTTCTTAAACGGAATTATTCCTGTACTGTAGTCAACCTGGTCACGATTTAGGTTAAGTTTAGGTTTAACGATTCCCCTGGTGTTTCGTTGTCATAAATCGCCCATCATACACCGTGTCCCATTCAAACCTCCCACATTTTAATTAATCATAGCTCTCAAAGTATGCGGAATTATAAAATGAGGTTGGTATTAAAAGAAAGAGAAACTTAAAGAATTTTTGTTTTTATTGTTGCAATTAATTCATCTGTCGTATGTTGGACAGTAATGACATAAAACAAAATGGCGACTCCTCAGCAACGAACACAAACTGTTTTCTGGTATGTAGAGACGAAGTCAATAATTACAGTGCAAAGAAATTATTGGAGAGAATATGGAGGAAATGCACCTGATGGGAAGACCATTAAGACGTGGCTTGAGAAGTTTCTGGCGACTGGAAGCGTTAAAGAAGAATCAGGAGGTGCTCGTACATGTATTTCAGAAGAAACGATTGAAGAAATGGTGCATAAATAGAGGTGTTTTAGTGTGTAGCAATGTGTGGCAATGAAAATTATTTGAGTTTCTGTTTCGTTTAATGCCGGCCTCATTTCATAATTCCGCATACTTTGTTAGTTATCATTAATTAAAATGTGGGAAGTTTGAATGGGACACTCTGCATAATAAGCGAAACGTAACTCCCCCTTCCTAACGCCCCAACCTTAGAAGTGGGTTACAATACCGCCAAGCCACTAATTTCGTAAGACAATCTGGTAAAAGAAAACTGTTTTGCGGAACCCGTCCTTCATAATTTGTCCCTGCTCTCAGTATCACCTAGTTACTTACCACACCGCCGATACACAACATTTAGCTACCCGAACCCATCAACACATTGTTTTTATCTCACTGCGTAATACTCTAGCTCTTACAGTTTCATTTGCAAAAACATGGAAGTGTTTTCCACCCTATTTCGGAAACTCTCACACTATAATGTCGTCCAATAACAAATTGAAGAATCATTTTAAAACAAACCAATCAGAAACCACTCACTATTTGTATTCTTTTAGCAATTAACCCATTTGCTTCAGGTTTAATTGCTCAATGCATTTCCCCAAAAACTGAATATAAGTTACCATAAATAATATTGTATATTTTCAGACATCAAAACAAACAAAAGATAATGGTACTTGAGATCACAATAAGGGTGAAGGCCAAAATACATTCCCCTACTATTCATAAATGTTAACAAACATTACCCTCACAAGGGATTACAAAATATTGCAAAACATATAACAGCAGAGTTACACGATGTACCTCGTCTTCTGAGTTGAAGGCCATTTAACTGACGACGAGTCTGCCTCGTCTTTTGAGGCGAATGGATTAATATTATATTTTTATATTATAAAAGTATGCTTGAAATATCGATCATACTGTTTATATTACCGATAGATTAACACATTACTTCTCATTATTTCACCTTACAAATTGTTTTACATATATTTACCTTGCTCTCTGTATATTATATTAGTAATTTTAGTTTTAATTATCACTAACCTTATTGTTATAAGGTAAAAGTAAAGCTAAAATGATTCACTACAGATCTTAGGAGGTCCTTGGGGTAACAGGAAGTTAAAGTAATCGGCACTAGAAGTCACCCGGATTGTCAACCCTGCGTGACGACCGTCTTTCCCCCAAAATAAACTCTTGGTACTCATTTATGTTAGAGTGTGAATCGATACCAGGGTCAAGGTGCCGCCAGAAAATTGGGTCAGTTTAAAAATCCTGATCCCACCGGAACTCGAAACCCTGACCTTCCGGCTTGTAGCATATTGTCTTAACCAAGTGTTCTACGTCATGCCTCCTATTATCTTATAGATATTAACATTGATAATAATAATAATAATAATTATTATTATTACTATATTATTATAGCTATTATTATTATTATTATTATTATTATTATTATTATTATTATTATTATTATTATTGCCAGTATTGTTACATATGTATTTAGTATTCAATATAATTTTGTGATTGTTGTAATATAGGCCTAATGTGACATATGTTTCTCAATATGAGTGGAAAAGAGGTCATATGGCCATTCATGAAGTAAATAAAATAATAAATATAACCGATAGGCAGTTCATTAAGATCGATCCTCCCATCGGCTCGGTTAAAAGAGTTCTTTACAGAATGTTGTTTGAATTTGGTATACTCAAAAAAAAAAGTATTATTAATAGAAGTATCTTGGATGGTACTCACAAGGGAACTGTCAACCATTGCATGCCGAAACCTACCTTGAAATTTCTCCCAGAGAAGCGTTGTGATGTACCAAGGCCGTGTCCAAAAAAAATATCTGCCGTTTTTAACAGCAAGATACTAAACTCAAGCGCCAAATCTCTCATTTAAACTATAGGGAAGCCTGGAAAACCCTCACTACCCGCCATCTGCAGCGCGTCCTGCCTCACTCCACTCTATGTTTAACTCATGCAGGGATGTACATCTCCTCCGTACAGTGGGCTGTCATTGCTGAATTCTGGCTTTGATTTCTGAGCTTTGCACTTTAAAACGGCACATAATATTGTTTGGATACGGCCTTGGTATATCACAGCGCTACTCTGGGAGAGATTTCAAGGTTGGTTTCGGTATGCTGAGTTCCCTTGTCAGAGTAAAGTATGAATAGGGCATGTGTCAAATAGCTTCTTCATCGAGAGTGGATTGATACAAGAAAATTAATTATTACCAATATATTACGTAAATGTTATGTTTTAATGAAGAATAAATGAATAAAAATGAATTAAAAAAGTTGTTAAATCTATTCTGACTTTAGGAGCTCATCTCGATCAATTTACAGGCTTCTGATCTTATTATCAGATTTCCTGGTGTGGATCAACAGATCAAATTTCGATTTTCGGCATCGGTTATATGAATGTTTATCTTGAAATAATTGTTCACATCCCATCAGGGTGTAGATATGTCTCCCGAATATAGATCGTAGAGAACACTATCAATAGACGTTAAGAGACAGCTTAGAATTGAAATTCTTCTTCAATCCACAATGACGTAACAGCCCAATTTGGGCCTTAGCCTCTACTTTGTTTTAAATATCTTAATTTAATAAACCGTGATCCTCGTGCCCTAATATGCAGTAAATTGATGATTGCCTATCATATATGTTTTATTTTTTTAACCATGTTGCTATAATTACTCTCTGTTAAATAACATAGACATTACAGAATCCTTGAAAATGTAACAGAGTTGAACCCAAATCGAAGCGTTCGATATTGCGAAATAATCAATATGAAAACAGCAGTGAAAATAATTGGAATTTTCAAGACTCATTCAATAATCAAGCACACCAGAGAAATTACGTTCAACTAGTTATGTCACCACTGAATCTACTGATACGACCATCCATACATTATAATGGGTCAAAGTACTCAAATCATCTAATTTATTCATATAATAATTGGATGACAGAAGCTTTCATTGTATATGGTCCGAAACTGTTCGAAAAACAATTGTTTTGTTAATGTCCATTTGGTGATATTTTCCCAAAGTTCATCCCATTGCATTGTCATTTTGGCTTTTAATTGTATATTTATAAACGAAATTAGACATTTGGAATAAGCATACGTTAAATTAGATAAAACGTCTGACTTGGCAAGTTGATCAACTCGTTCATTTCCCTTGGTTCCAGCATGGGCACTAATCCACGACTGTCATAATGGTCCCTATGTATTAATCCATACACTGAACTAACTTATTTCATATCTGATAGCTTAACCATGTCCGAATGTATTTTACTTATATTAAACGTACACTCATTAAGTTTTGAGACTGAGCTGACTGACTGACTGATTGTTGACGGTGACGTTGCATACTGTTCCCCACTGGGATAAACATGGCAGCAAATTCCTTTTTGGCTATCGAGTAGTGGTTGTGGATTATGTAACCTCAGCCTTTGGTGACAATGTATTTTACCTAACAGGTCTATACCAGAATAATAGTGCAAACCACTATACTTGTAAGAAGGCATCATAAACTACGCCGCCGGCAAGCAGAGAGTCCGAAAGCCGGACAGCGTAGAGTGACCCACACTTCTCAAAGCGAGTGGTCTCGCACCATTATGTGGATGGTCTCTCCTTTTGAGGTTAACCTGTAAAACACAGGTTAACCAATCGGCGCATGAAGATGAAAAGCTCCATGGGACTAGACAGTTCAGCCAATAAAGGCTGAACATCCCGGAGAATTTCCTCCCCACGAGCACTTAAGCTACCTATTAGCATTTTCTGGCCCTTTACTTTAGCAGTGCTATTCTCTTGTGTTGTTCTGGAAGCAGTACCAGTCTGTAGAGCTTGGGTGAAGGAAACTCTTGGATCGACCTTCACAGAAGTGAAGGTCTTTCTTTGAGTTGTAGTTATAGTTGGATTTGGAACAGGATCACTTGTGAATGGTTTCTCTTTTGGATTAGGGATGGGTTTAGCTACCCTGCTATAAGCTTCAAGGGCCGCCTTGAAAGCAGGGCAGCCTCTATAGGACGCCGGGTGACCGGACTCCTTGCAATTTGCACATTTTAGCAAAGTTGTGTCTCTCCGCGCTTCGGCCTTTAGGGTACAGTCCTTGTGCCCGTGAGGCCCAGCGCAGATAACACAGCGAGGAGCCCGATTACAGGCAGGAAAGGTATGATTAAATGACTGGCACCGGTAACACTGCTTAAGTCCAGCCCTAGGTCTATATGGTTCTATGGCTACAACAGTGTATAAGAGACGCTTTAGATCATAAATTTCCAACGCTTTACTATTGCGTTCTAATTCCAATATATAGATGGGAAGGGGTATGACCAAATTATTTTCGGTTTTTATAATCTGCTTTACATCTTTAACTGGGAAACCCAACGCGAGGATTTCCTCTTTAATTTCGTCTGGGTCTACAGTTGCCGGCAGTCTCTTTAACACCACCTTCAAAGGAAGATCTCTCTTCAGTTGAAAAGTATACTATTCCCTATTTAGGGAATTAAAATACTCCTTCAACTTGAAGAAATCCTCCAATGAACGTGCATAATAGCGTATTCCTTCAGGAATACTAACACACTTTAGTTGGTCGCCAATTAGTGATTTCAACTCTTTATTTATTCGGAACAAATTCCCGTGACCAATAATAGTAATTGGTGGGGGTCTTTGCTCCGATTGGACAGCATTACCTGAAGGAGTAGTAGTAGGTGTAGCCATAGTAGGACCAGTAGCTTGAGGAGGGACCATCTCTGAGGATGTTCCTGCAGTGGAATTTGGAATGTCAGTTAAAACTGAAAATTTATTGTTAATAGGCACTGCTGGAACCTCAACTCGTGATTCCTGCGACTCTGTGGATCGATTATCTGGATGTATAGGTACAAATTCTTTAGTGGGTTTGCCCAGTAGTATGGGTTCTTTTGGTTTAGAAGAATCAACTTTTGTTTTCTTTACGACTAATGTCGGTACTTTTTCTTTTTTCTTTCTGTTTTTCCGTTTTGGAGATTTTCCACTAGCAGTTGACTGGTCGTCAGTGAGCATTTGCTCCTCAGTGGTCATCTGTTCACTGGTGTCCATATCGCTGCTAGTTGAAGGTATGTTGCTCTTTTCTTTGCGATTCACGGAGGAATAGAAGAGCGCAGTAGTGCGAATCTCTAATAAATCTCCTTTGAGTTCGTTAAGCATAGCTTCAAACGTTTGTTGGCCTGGTTCATTATCCTTTATCAATTGATTCAATCGATCCAACGCAGAAGACGTGAAATCACGAGCTTCTTCAGACCTTTCATAGTCTGGGAAAGTACCCATGAAATTTATAACCAATAAGAAAGTTCCACTAAGAGTGGACAGCAATTCTTTTAATTCGGGTTTTTTTGTCATATCCATACTTGTGGACAAACCTTTCAAATTTATTCGCGGAGTCTTCCCAGAGTATGAGAGGTCCGACATCCTCACTTACTGGATCCATAGACCCATCAGACTTTGGCATAGCAGCCATTGTGCTTGGTAATACCAAGTCTTAGTTCTGGACACTATACACAAAAGCACTAAACACCTGTCACCAAAGAATAAGATTACATAACACAATAATAATTATTGTATCCACTCCACTTACCTTGATAGCACTACACTCGAATTTTATACACAAAAACACAAAAGATCACGAGGATCAACCCGTGTTAGGGCCACGCCCTAACAAGGAATTTGCTAACCAGCTGTAGAATCCGCGGATGTGATTGGCCGAGACGAAAACTGAAAAAAATTGATGCGGCCAATCGCAGCACACGAAGGACTACAAGTCAAAACGTCAACAACTTATTGATAGTCGTTTGCAGTACTACGTCTAGGATGCCGTGATGAACTGCAGCAGACGTTCAATGAAGGCAGGATCAATTGCAGTATGAAGTATCAGTAACCGAAGTTGCATGATGTTTTCAGTACCAGCTCTGATTCCAGTATGTGAGACTGAGCGCATAGCGGCGCTGTGATGTACTATAGCGCATAGGTGGCGCCGTGGTGTGGTATCTTGTCAGTTAGTCTCTCGTCCAAGCAAGAGACAGTTCAGTGCATGCACTGCAAGGAGAACTACGGTCTTTGTTGTGACTGTGATTTGAATGCGCATGTCGGAACTCGAGATATCACAGTTAGAGCAACATCAAGTTCTGTCAGAAAGTAGGCAAGACCGCTGCCAAAACGTTTCAAATGATGCAGCAAGTTTACGGCGAGTACGCATTGAGTCGCAGGTTGTGGTTTAGGTGGCACCGACATTTTTTGCTAGGAAGAGACAGTTTGGAAGATTAATGTGCGTACTGGTCGGCCACAAATGATTCGAACTAAACGCAAGATCGAAGAAATAGTATTGTTGATGCGTGCTAACCGCTCCCAATCAATAGACGATCTGGCAGCAGCGGTAGGGGTCAGCCATGGTACTTGCTACAAAATTCTGTCTCATGAGTTGAACATGTCTCGTGTTACCCAGCACAGTGCACCACGAATCCTGTCACAAGACCAACGTGATGACCGCATGACGATTTGTGACGACTTCATCAGTAGTGCTGACGATGATATGACGTTTTTCAACCGGATAAAAACTGGACACGAAACATGGTGCTTCCTTTACGATCCGCAACTGAAACGTCATTTCGCCATCTGGAGAATAGCATTATCACCACAACAGAAAAACCGCGACAAGAGAGGTCAAAAGGCAAGGTGTTGCTTGAACTCTTTTTTGTTTTTATTCAAATGGAATTGTTCACATGGAATTCATATCAGAAGGTGCAACTGTAAACAAAACTCTCTACAAAGAGATCCTTGGCGTTTACGCGACCTCAGCTTTGGCGTACAAAAATAATTGGTTATTGCTACACGACAACGCTCCCGCACATCATTCTGTCGTTGTCCAAGAGGAACTTGCAAGGCAACAGATTACAGTTTGCTATATCCTCCGTACTCACCTGATATCGTGCCATGCGATGTTTTTATTTTTCCTCGCATGAAAGCAATCCTACATGGGCGTATATTCTTCCGAAGAGGTCATGACTGCCACAAGAGAAGACATACGGGACCATCCTGCCAACATCTTTCAGCGATGTTTCCAGCAGCTATACCAACGGTGGCAAACGTGCATAACGGCTAAAGGCGACTATTTTGAGGGAGGATGTGGTTCTGTTATCGGCATCTTGTGAGACATCCAGATTCTTGTAGGTAACTTAATGACTGTAGTAGTAGACACTTCAGCAGCAAAATCATATCCTATATTAAGATATTTAGATATCACCACTAGTCTGTTTCTTTTTTAACTATAATTTGTTTTTAACCAACTATGATATGATAATTATGATGGCTTCTTGGTCCGCTACGGATGACACAACGGTTTATCTCTAGACCACAACGATGAGCTGTGGATATCATGTTCAACTTTCAAGGTCAAACTATATTCACATTAAATATCATTTCTATTAGTTAATTCTTGCTGCCACTATTGGTTTACAAAGAGTTTGAAAACGAAATAAGTATTATTTGAATAAGCAAAGTGTATACTATTAACTTAAAAAGTATGTAAACAAATACGTAATTACGATAAAATAATTTTATCAAATATTAGATGGTTTTCTACATTTTGTATTCGCAGAGATAGGAGTTTTTTTAAATCCATGTGGATTATAGAACGTATGGGAACGCTATATTTTAAAATGAAATAGTAATTAACATTGTAAGTGAAATTAAAACACAAAACACAGTAATCCTAATTATAATACCTAAAGTCTTCAACAAAGTTAATGCAAAGAGAGTTAAATAGTGTCATTTTACAGGGTGATACAAAACTAATTAATTTAGTTTGAATATGATCATAAAAAATGTAATATGGAATATTAACTGATTTTATAGCCAGTATTTTTCAGAGAACTATAGCTGGATTTCTGCAAAAGCTTGGATTAAGACTCATGCAGATATTTAAAAAAAATACCTACGAGCTGCCCTCTTCCCTTTCTCCCTATAACTCCGACCCCACACAATGAAAAACAGTAAAGCTCATCACCTTTCCTTTTTTTAAACCCATATACCAAGTACAGAAAAAAAAAAGTTGATATATAAAAACAAAACAGGGTTGTTAAAAAAGTAAAAACCGACAAAGGCAGTAGTACAATTAGATTAATTTCATTAGGTAGATGGATGGATTTAATATATGAGCAAGCAAAGCCATAGGGCACAAGTAAGCTGGTGATACAGCCCAGGTTCTGCAGCCGTAAGCTCTGATATTGTAATTAATGGATAGGGTACCAGGGAGATATTCGCACAGTTGGACTGTAATCAAAAGCGCCCAACGTATCACACGGATTTCTCTTTGTGAGGCAGAGAGAACATGTTACCAAATTCTTTACCTAGCAGAGGAACTTCCCGCCTCCTTGTCGAAGTCAACCTAGCAACTAGATAATCCATAACACGGTTTACAATAGCCTGTATCAAAATGATCTTATTCTAAGAAAAACTATTCTAAATGAATTGGTCCTGGTAGAAAATTACGTACCAAGCTGCCTCTTTTTTCCAAAGTTCGCTCAGACTGATTTCATTTAAAAAGGTTTAAAATCTTAAGCATGACTTCCTTCGGAAGGGTGGTCAAACGATCATAGATTTACGACCTTGAAATAAAGTGAATCTTTTCACTCCCAACTTTGAATTTTGACGATAAACGGCCTTAGTTGTTAAAAAGCGTATTTAAATAAAATACTGCCCCACTCGTCAAACAGATGGATTTTTCGAAACAAACAGTATATTACGATGCGAAGCTGGGAAATAGTTTTTACAGAATCGAGAAAAAATGTTTAAAAACCGAGCGATTTTAATTTCCGAGATTCTGTATAACACTTCACAAACGTGCGTTGTACATTATTTTTTTGTACGATGGTCTTTTCAAAATAATAAATAACAGTAAAATAATAACATTTTGCAGGAAATATTTACATTCATTATAAACTATTGACTAAGGTTAACAGTGTGGGCAATGTTTATTAGTTGAAACAACAGGAGGTCATGAGACCAATTTAGTAATAAAATAGCGGCAAGTACTTATTTATTGTTTTATATTGATTCAAATAAAGTTCAGTTCATTTAAAATGCAGTGATTTGTTTCGTATAACTTATATTAACACAGCCTTTTTGAATATTTTTTGTATATACATTGTATGTAGTATACATAGAGGATAGTGGTTTTACTTCCTACACGCTTGTTTGTAATATGTAATATTACAGTATAGTTATTTAGGTTGACAACCTCGAAATGTAGGAAGTTGAACTTTCAATCATAGTCGCCATTGCTGTAAGTACGATAAAACACACTGTCGCGCAAAAAATAGTATTATTACTCTAGTTTTTTTTTTTTAAGTTCACAGTAACAAACAACGAACTTGAAAATAAAAGGCCTCTGAGCCTTTTCTCGCCTAACTTTTAATTGCAAACTAATGAATAACTAACTAACTTACTGGCACTATCGAACCAGAAGGTTCATGGCAGCGCGGACATAAGCTCTGCATACATCCTTATCCTGAGCAAATGTGTTCCAATCATCCCCTGTATAATCTACTTCCCTCAAATCATAGTTAATGTTACTCTTCCACCTCATTCTTGGTCTACCAGCTAGGCGTTTTCCCTCTGGTTTTCCTACAAGAAGCTTCCATGCACGTCTTTCATTCCCATTCGTGCCACATGTCCTGCCCATCGCAGTCTACGAGATTTAACTGTTCTTATTATATCTGGCTTCCTATAAAGACCATGTAGTTTCACTGTTATGTAAGTCTTCTCCATTCACCTGTCTGTTCATCTCTGTTTGGTCCAAAATTACCTACGAACTTTATTCTCTTGAGCTGTTAGTTAGTGTCCTTATATAAAATATCACCCTACCTCTCAAGCAGAAGCTTCCCCCCCCCCCGGAATAAGAATGTTATTATTATACTTTTTTTTTTAATTTTGTAATAATTTCCGGGGAAATTGATAATAAGTTTAATATCCCTGGAATTTTAATCTGCTATTTCTATTTAGATAGGTTAGGAAATTTATAATCTGTTGAAGCAGTATAAAATGTGAGTTTCCCTTTTGTAATTTCTCACGTATTCATCTCATCACTCTTTACAGCATTTTTTCCCCACACATTTATATGATTCTATCAGCATTCCTTCATTTTGCGTCTGATAGTTATACCCAGACTGTGGGGAAATAGTACTGAGAAGTGAAGTTGCGATTAAATTACGAGCAACTGGTTCAGACAACGTAAATACAGACGAAAACCTAGTGATGCCTATTGTTATGTTTACATGTATAGTCTGCTTACTCTGACAACTGGTACATGCTATAAACTTTACATATTCACGAGTGTATTAATCCACCTGTTTGTCCATCACTGAAATAAATAGTTTGATTATGTTAACTGTAGATTCTATGGTCGAGATAGATACAATTACCATATTCCCTCTTTGAATAATTGTAATAATCTGAAATGTATACATATTATATTCAAATAAAGAGAAGCCTGATGTCCGGTTTTGGCCCTCGCAATGTAGAGTCATCCGAAAGCCAAACTTGGCAAGATCCCGCGTGATCGACTATTCCGATTGAGTTTTAAGCGGTTTTTCCTCAATCCAAAGAGCAAATGCTGTAATAGAACCCCAAAAGGTCCGCTTCCGACTTCATTCTGCTAATTAACTTCAAATTTGAATTCAAAATTCAAACCGGGGCAAATGTATTTTACAGGAACCCGGGGCTCTACCTATTAAGGAGGACCGAAATGGATCGCTCACTGCCAACACTTAAGTGATGGCCGCAGAGCTTTCCATCTATCTATCAGTCTAAAGTTAAGTCGCCCAGTACTCGCAAGCATCTAAACATACTGTTTGCGTACTATTACTCCGCAGTCTGGTCATGTCTATTGAAAGGAGACTGCTGTGTCGTCTAGTGACCATGTTCCTTCCTCTAGTCCCGAGGGTCGCGGGTTCAAACCCGGTTGAGATTGATGAAATTTTAGGATAGAAATATCTGAAGACAAACCCTCCAGGAGGGACTTTCAGCCATGGGGGTCCCTGGTCATAAGATTTTTGGACTCACAAAATAACCTCAATTCTGAATTAGTGCCTGTGAGCAAACTTTAACCAGCCTTCCCTCTGCAAATAATACCTTAGTTCACTATTAAATGTCTCATTAAGACGATGTGCTGACTATATGTCATTCACTGAAATCTGCAGTAAAATAAATGTGACCAATTAGTTTGGTCAAGAAACTTCCTCTATGGGAGCACCCATTTCTCTACGAGGGACGTATTTGGTATATACAAACAGTGCATTGAACGGACAAATTACAAATTTATAAATACTTCAGTTATCATAAGTAATCTCACGAGTTATTTCCAAATAATCGATAAATTCACGAGTCACGAAGTGACTATAGAGGCATTTGTTAGGATTATTTAACGAAAAAATAAGCTTTTTACTAAAAAATCTTTATTTAAATATAGTTATCGGTATTTTAAAATATGTATATATCTAATGTAATCTGCGATGTTTGAAAACAAACCAGAAATATGTGGTTATGTTTGATTTGTTTATTCAACTTGATCATATTATGTATTGCCAAATATTGTTAGAATGCACCCTTGTAAAAAATTGAACACATCAAACTGTATATTATAACAAACATCATAGCATATTAATTAATATTTTTAGTAAACAACTCACCTATAGATATAGATGTTTTGCTTACGAAAGAAGCCAGGGCCCGGGAAGCGAGATACGTTCCACGTATGATGTGGCCCAGTCAAGGGACGTTACGTGCAATGGCCTGCTCAACACCAAAGAAGGATCCTGGACCATGAGACTGACTAAAAATGAACAATTATTAACTTTTGTTTGTTGTTTTTGTGATTGTTAAATTTTTTTAAAATTAATTTTATAGAAAGAACTGTAACAAACACAATTATTGAACACACAATTATAAAATGTGTAGTTACGATTGTTAGAAGAATCTGTTCATTATTTGCTATGTTCAATGTTGGAAAGTCAATCACTGCAAAATAATGCTCTGACCTGTTGAGAATATTAGAAAGGAGGAGCTTTTTTTATCACATAAGCAGGAGCTGGTAAAGAGATTTCGATAAAGAGCGAGGTGAAACACGACTGTAATTAGTTCTAAAACAAAATTCATTGAAACGTGATTTGTCATTAACTCCCACTTGGGGCATGAGTTAAATAGTGCAAGGAAACTTTACAATTTATTTATTGTTTAAATATTTCCAGCGTTTAATTTGACATGATATCACTTCATTTTTATGAACGGAATTAGGTTCCTAAATGATTCAGATAATTTTTGAGATTACAAAAATATGACAATGGGATTAATGTGGGCTAAGAGCAGTCAGGAAAATAGATATGCCAAGAGTTTAAATTGCAAAACACGAGAGGAAATAGAATAAAAGGGAGAGAGATAGAGATAGAGAGAGAGAGAGAGAGAGAGAGGATAATTAAATGTAAACAATAATTTACTTATGATAATACATTTAAATATATTTTTAAGTAACCAAATAAAATGCATTTAAATAAAGTTTCAGATTTTTAAAAAATTTGTCCCTAAGATAAAATAAATAGTGTGGCAACTAATTTTATAACATGATTCGAAATTATCAGCTTGAAATACGGAGTTACAGATAAATATCATTAGGGTCTAGGGGTTAAAAACCTTACATCTGGTCCAAAATCGCGGGTTCAAACCCGGCCAGGATCAACTTTTTTTTAGGATGGAATAAGTACTTCGGGAGACTCTAAGCCGTGGGTATCAAGTTTTCCGGCTCTTTAGAGAAACCCACGACTAAATTAGAGCCTCTGACCTAAATTTAATTTGGCCTTTTCCATCCAAATAATACCTTAGTTGCATGCTATGGGTCTCTTTGGGACGAAAAACTGACCACTTTTTACTCCTTTGACATTTGAAAGGAAATATGCGCAACTAAATTAGCTTTGTTAATTAATTTTTGCATTTCCCTACATAAGGATGTAAAATATATGCAGGCAAGTTTTCCAGTAGGAAAATAATGATGATGGTGATAATAATAATAATAATAATAATAATACTATCATCACAGAATACCAAAACAAATTCTTCACTACATTCTTCGAGGCAGAAGATCTGTGGGTCGACCTTTTCGGAGATGGCGGGAGACCGTAACGGGCCACTGGGCCTAATACTTTAAAGGACGATGATGTATGATGATGATGATGATGATGATACTATCGGCCGTGGTAGACTAGTGGTTGTGGTCCCGAGGGCCCAGAGGGTCGTGAGTTCAAACCAGGCCGGGGTCGATGGGTTTTTTTAGGATGAAAAAAACCAAGGTGCAAGTCCTGCAGAATTTAAGCCGTTGGTCCCGAGTCTGAAGATTTTCAGGCTCGTAAAAGATCCTTAAACCTGAATAAAAAGGCCTCTAAGCAAAATTTTCCGAATTTTCCCATCCGAATACTAACTTGGTTTCCTAGATGTCCTAAGGGGCGGAACGCTGACTATGGGCCACTCAATGATATCTATCCGTAAACAAGTGTAAGTAAATTAGCATGGTTGAATTTCTCCCCTGTAAATAGATAGCACCAAGTCTCGTTGAGAGTAACAAGGGATTACAATAATGATAATTATAATGACAATAATAATAATAAAGATAATAATAATAAATTGTGTTAGGTGTAATGTCAGGTCTAGGGTTGGTATGATATAAAAGCCCCATTAATATTGAAGGTCTAGGATATGAAAGGTTGCCAAGTAGACTAAGAGAGGGATGGGACTGGAGCAGTGCTTAAAAAGTCCGTCACGCAGGAACTGCATAATCTAAGCAAGTCGAATTTATGGTCCCATTTTGTTTGTTTATGGAACATATATTTCTTTTGTTAAATTGGAGAAACTCAATTTCTGATGCCAGCTTATTCAAGATTATCGGATTGTAGTAAAAATAAATCATGCTTAACCATAAATTATTGCCTAAGTACTGTATATTTTTTACAATTTGACATCAATTTAAATGACATCAACCCATTCATTTTCAATAATTTATTAAAATATTAAATAAATTAAAGCAAAACAAACATTACTGAAGGTCTATATAGGCCTAGTGATTGCCATTGTCAGTTAAAACAAATAGAAATTTCAGAAACGAGATTTCTTCGATTTGTGTCAGTTTGTACGTTGTTATACGATAGGAGAAGCATACACATCAGGGATGAATTGAATATACAACCAGTTAGGCAAATTATCGAAAATTATAGGACTAATCGGAGAGACCATGTTCAACGCATGTCACCAAGTAGAATAGCAAAAACTGTTCTGAATTATATTCCGATAGGAAAAAGAGGTGTTGGTCTACCTATGAGATGGCGTGACTGTTAGTTTTAAACCGGAAGAGGCTTAAAGGCCTAAACCTTGATGTCGATGATATTAAATATCATATAGGATACATTACCAACTTAAGGGTTAATTAAATTGCATTGTATGCATTGCGACAAACAAAAATATGGTGGTTGTGACAATCTTTAATTTCCGGTTTCAGGTAAACCTCCACTTCTAATGGTCGGATTTCTCTGATTTTTTGGAAAATACCTTTTTCTTTTATTTGAATTGTACATACTGATTTACGTTACGAAATATCGAAAATTGCGTGTGTTAGAGTGATTTTTAAATTTTTGTTTCCGGTGAATTTCCACACCCAATGGTCCGATTCTGCTGGTTAATTAACTCGACCTTAATGTTTTTAATTAATTGCTATATGTCAAGTTTGGTTTCGATTAAATAAAAATTGTAATATATATAGGTAAATAAATAAATAAATAAATAAATATATATATATGTGTGTGTGTGTGTGTGTGTGTGTGTGTGTGTGTGTGTGTGTGTGTGTGTGTGTGTATCCTGTTGGCCATGATCATTTTCATTGTCTGCTGCATAAAATCGGTGAACATCTGTAAAAAATTTCAAAAACCGTTTCATGAGAAAAACCTCAGTAGCTTCATTCCTTCGGAATTCGCTAAAAAGCGACTTCCCTGTGTACGCAACTCGCAAGTTCCAATATAATTATACTGTACGAAGAATCTAGAATAGTGCTTACAACGTCAGATCTTTTGAACGAGACATGAGGAGATTCATTTCTTGAAATTTGTAGCCTGCAGATTAACATTCTTGTACTAAGAAGTATTGAAAGTACACGAGGAGCAAAACATTATAATGCCGACATTTCCCACGAGTCTTAGAAGCTTCAATGCCTTCTAAAACCAATACAACACACACACATTTACCGATTCCATTTTCTAAAACCCAATCCCTTCATGCTTCTTGCCGTCGAAGAAGGAATTTGTTACCTCACACCGAGTGTTGCTCGTAGAAAACAAACTTCCCCCTCCTCGCCACCCTCTCGATTACGCTGTCTACACCCACTTGTGATCTTATAAATATTTATACCCTCTGCTTGCCACAAGGACATGGGCTTCGGGTTGTCGCGATTCTATTGATTGGAGCAACCACCTTCTCTCTCTTGTGAACCCCCTCCAGCTAACAACAACAACAACAACAACACACTCTTACAACATTGCCACTGTTCACCTCTTCGCATAAGAAATGACTACAACTACTAACGATCTGTTTCAGTTTCTTTTCTATCACAATTTTTCGCTTTAAATTATCATCATATTCAGAAATAATACATCATTTTTTGACTAGTATTGAAAAATAGTACTTACTTAATACTTAATACAGGCTTTCCACTTTGCAGCAGTTTGCCTTTGATTCCTGCTTTCCAGAGATTCCTATCTTCCCATTGTTCATCTTCCATACCCCTCTTCATCATAGCATCATATATAATAATACGTGTACAGTTGTTTGTATTCAATTACGACCCTTACGGGCGAACACCTTCATCTTGCGCATAACTCATAAACGACGTGTTTGCGATTATATTGCATGGCCTATTATCCCTGTCATTTTATCGGTGAGGTCCTGTTACATCCTGTCTAGAGGGCTGTGGTTTTACTTCCCACACGCGTGTTTGTAATATGTAGTATTACAGTATAGTTATTTTTATTACAGTATATTTAGGTTGGCAACCCCGAAATGTAGGAAGTTGAACTTTCGATCATGGTCGGTCGCCACTCCTGTAAATACGACAAAACGCACTATCGCGCAAAAAATATATTTAAAGAACGAAGGAAAACGAAAATACAAATTTAGAACAAGTTACAATATAGAAAATGGACTCTAAAATTTTTAGCATTAATACAAATAAAAAAAAAAGAAAGCAAAAATTAGAATACATTAATACCAAACTGAAAAAAAAAACATATAAATTGTTATAGGCTAGTACTTATTTTAAAATATTTAAATAATTAATTAATTTGTTTTCTTAAACCTGGAACCTGATGGCGGGGGCTTCGTGACCCCACAGATATTTCTATTCATCTGAATATTCGTAATTTTGGACTCACTTTTTCAGAGCTTTGTGAGAATTCATTTCTAACCTTGTTCTTTAAGTTGTGAAAGTTTTGTGAGTTTTCATAAAATAGTTTACAAGAGGGAGAGGGAAATATTTGATACGGTAGTAGTTGGGGGTCATACAAACCCCACCGTCAGATTATAATGTGTGTTTTTCTTCAAACTGAATTTCGTGATTAGGCCTAAATGCTGTCAAGTCTTTCAATTATATAGTAATTATCTATGTTAGTGAGAAAGTAATTTCTTACTTTTCATTTTATTTTATTTTTATAATGGCATTTTCAAGTAAATGGCTCACACGTGATGAAATAAGTGAACTCGTAAACAGAAGTAATAGTAAAGTGAAGTAAAGTAAAGTGATCCCACAACAGGCCTCAAGAGGAACTTGAGACAGTAGGAGATTAAGGCTCCCACTTTTTCTGGACAATAGGCACTTGATGTCAGCCGGGTTGTCAGCCCTGCATGACGGTCGCCTTTACCCCCAGAGGAAACGTCTGGTATTTATTTCCGTTAGAGACGAGTCGACTCCTGGGCCATAGTGCCGCCAGAAGGTTTGGGTCAGTTCAAAAATCTTGGGGTCCAACAGAAACAGGTGCACAACAACATGACAGAAGCTGTAGTGAAAGAAAAATATGCAAATTCTGCCCTAGAAAAAGATAAGAAGTTAGCTATGAAATGTGTGGACAGCAATTATCCCATGTGGAATGATCACAGGCCCCTCCTTTGTGCCTCATGTAGTGAACTGTCAAAATAACATTTCATTGGTCTGGCGTGTGATTACGATGTGAGATAGTTATATAGTTAATTAGTTACGTAGTTCCTGGCCCTCAATGGTCTGCTTAATGGTATTAAATATCTAAGTTTAATTTACTAGAATGCATAATATGATAAAATAGAGAAAACCTTTTACAAATCCTATTAAAATAAACACGTTTTAAAACTAAAATTATGTGAGGGGTCACTTTGACCCCACGATCAGGAATATTGATGAAAAGTTTACCTGTCAGGTTCCAGGGTTAAAATGTATCTGTGTTTATTTTGTTCATTTCTGGATTATATATAATTAATTCATTGCACAATTTGTGTCAATACAGCAGTTAAGTGCATGAAGCAAATGTCAGCATTTTATCTGATGTAAAAACTTGGATACTTATTGTTTTAATTTATTATTATTAAACTCTTTATTCCATAAACGGCGTAATGGGATGTCGATGGATGAAATTGCGTGAAGATCCTATTATTTAGGATCTATGATATACAAGGATGCCTCTCAGCAGGCCTGTCTCATCATCACATGGGCAGACGAAATTATATGAATAAATAAATAACATGACTAGGGAAAAATGGTGGAATTAAGTTTTGGCTGGTAAAAAAAAAAAAAAAAAAAAAAAGAGAAAAAATCTGCTCTGACTCCGATTCGCCCACCAGGAACTCACAGGGAGTGTACGAAACGCGATCTCGGGGCCCAGATTTAGGGGACGAGTTTCTAAATATTCGCGCCACAGACCCGCTTGGAAAGTGTGGATGATGGATTAAATCTGATTTTGAAGTAAATTCTTGATTTATAGATAGACGCAAAAAAAAAAACTTATGTCATAGATCTACTTAGTATAGACACTTTTATCACGGGTAATTTGTATGTATTTTATTATTACTGTTATTATTATTGTTATTATTATTGTTATTATTATTGTTATTATTATTAATATTATTATTATTATTATTATTATTATTATTATTATTATTATTATTATTATTATTATTATTAAATACCATCGTGTGCGGTTTAATGCCAGATCGAACTATATGATATAAAGTACAGTCTCTATTATTATGAAGATCTGTGATATTATGAGATAGAAGGATGCCGGTTTACATGTCCTGTCACATCATATAGGGACAGAATAAAATAATAATAATAACAATAATAATAATAATAATAATAAATGAATAGAAACATGAAACAACATAGTCTCGCGTGCATACGGTTTACTCTGAATAGACGCAGGCAGTTAACAGCTGATTAGAACCATTGATCTAGGGACGGATATTCCCGTGCGATTTGCGTGGGGAATACATGTGCCATGTGTTCATTTTTTTCTCGTATGACAATGACTGAAGACCTGGCGAAAATAATTACATATTGGATATATCTAAGAAAATCATTAAAAGTAAGTGAATTATCAATTTTACTTAATAATAGCAATAATAATAATAATAATAATAATAATAATAATAATAATAATAAAATAATAATAATCATCATCATCATCATCCGGTATCATGGCAGCTGCCGCCGTCTTCCGGAAACCAAACGCCATTCCTCTCTTTCCATCCATTGATCTTCCTCCAATCCTCTGATATTCATAGCTGCTTGTACCCCTTCTATCCAAGTAATAATAATAACAATAATAATAATAATCATAATAAAATAATAGGCCCTAATAATATATTATTAGGTCCCATTATTACCTACCCCGAGAACACAGCGATGAACATCTTTCGAACTGAAAATAATAAATCCACAGCCACTATTGACCTATTCTTTCATGGTTCTAAATATTTAATTTTGAACGTGGTTGTTCATTGTTTCTAAAATATTCGAATAAATAATTTTATAGAGCTGATTTCTTCTCTGGTGTAATTAATAAATGAATGTTGTGTTAACGAATCATAATTTTAAATCATTGCTGATTAATCAACTGAAAATAATTGAAGTTTGAGGCTGAACACAACATTTATGAAAATAGGAGCTACATGAACTTTATAAGAATCCAGATAAAATAAGAACAGTTAAATCTCGTAGACTGCGATGGACAGGACATGTGGCAGTATTTGGGAATGAAAGAGGTAAATGGAAACTCCTTATAGGTAAAACCAGTTGGTGGACGAAGAATGGGGTAGGAGAATAACGTTAACAATGATTTGAGGGACGTAGATTATACAGGGAATTATTGAAAAACATTGCGCAGGATAGCGGTGTGTGGAGAAATTATGTCCGCGCGACCATGAACTTATGGTTCGATAGTATCAGTGATTTAGTTAGTTAGGAGGACTTATAAAATGAACAAATTTAATTAACAACCTGGCGTTTCATAAAAAAACAAAATTAATAATCCAAATACATTTCATTCTGCTATAGGGCTATGTGGTTATTGATGACGGAAATCTTGATAATGTTGTGTTGTTAAAGCAAAACACAATATCGGTAATATCATGCACTATTGTGTCGTTTTCTGGGTTGCGCTGGAAGACTTGGTTTGTTATAGACAAATGGTTGTATGGGTGTGGTGCGGTAACCGAAATTAATGATTGTCATACAACCCTAGTTCCCTAGATGCCTATAGATCACATGTCATACTATTATAATAAAAAATATAACCTCATAACCCTGAAGGCTAATGAACGTATTAACGCTTGCTTTCTTATGTGTCTAGTAACATGAATATACCTCCTAAGGACGACACTGATAAGCTTTCAAATTTCTTGTTCAACGTCTGAAGAAAAATTATGAATTCAGTTTTATCGAATATGAGTACATTTGGTTATTATAGCCGTATTGTTCTTCACAAATACAGAGTGGATATGAACTTTTCTTACTAACTACCAGGGGTCTACTGTGTTAGCTCAGTTGGTAATCTGCATGCTTCCTGATAATAATGTTATCTGGGTTCAAAGAACCTTCGATTGAAATACTTTTTTTTTTTACTACATGGCGCACGCACGTATATTGACATAGCCCTTCAACCCGGCTGCTGGCCTCACATCCACATGTGTCATTTATGGAGATCATCCAACTCGATTAGGAGGGACACTTGGTCAGTACGTCGAGTCCCTCAAATACTTTATAGCTTGTTTTCTCAATCTCAACACATTTTAGCAGCCCAAATCCCTCATGATGTTTGTGGGTATCCGCTATCATAATGATCGAAATTCTGTGATAAAATTTATTTCTCCATAGGGTCTCGAACCAGTATAAGTTCCGTAGCTCTCTGCGCCAAGGCATGATGCCTTTCATCACTCGGCTATGATGCGGGATCCTTCGATGGATTCAAATTGTAAATGTATTAAAATATCAGATAAGGGCAAGAATTACCTGCGACCGTACTGAATGGGTGTGACAGTCATTCTCCTTTTGTTGTTTTCTTTTTTTCGGGAGCGCAGACAGCTCGAGATGCAAGACAACCAGCGACCGCATCAAAACCATCAACGTCTACAACATCTCCGATACCCATCAACTAGTAGCGCATATTCTTCCTGCTGATGATGCAAGTTAACTTCCGAAAAGCCTCCAAATAATATTTTAAATACATCATTTTAACAAACTTGAGGACGACGGCACTTGCCAACAGGTACATTTTTAATTTAATATTTATTCTACTGCATTATTATGAATAACAAACAATACAATTTAGGGAATAAATAACTGAAAAATATTTCAACAGAAATGAATCAACTCTGGATCAAAACCGGTATTTATCAAGTACATTACTCTGCAATACTGTATTGTTTATTTACAGTTGCTGTTCAAAATGTCAACTGCATTATCCCAACAGATTGTACAGGAACGTATTGGATTGCCGCACATGGGTGCACAATGTTAGAATATTGACACAAACAGTTTGGTAAAATGTGCTCGGGTAACAACATCCATCCCTACTGTAAATATATGATGAGCCCAGACAACAAACCCTAATAGACCAATAGCTAATATAGCAAAAATTATGTCAAATTCGAAATACATTGAATGTTATACATAAGGTTTCTTATTTTAGAAAATCCACATGCACAGTAAAGGGTTGCTAGGAATAGGATCCCAGTGTCGTAGCGCACAAGGATTCCTATAGTTTTCAATATAACTCTGTTCCAATAATAAAATATGTCCGTCTCGCACCGTAGATGAGTGGTCTAAAACATCATCCCTTGGCATAGAACTATGGGAAATGCACTAGCTTGAGTATACATAAGAAAGTACATTTTTCCATGGAATTTCGCAGAGTACGGGAGCAGTGCTCAGCCAGCATTATGATGAAATTGGATACTTACCCTAATGAGACGACTCCAGGTTAAGAAAAAAAAACATCTGGATATCCGATATGCTGATAATAGGTCACCACTATTGTAGCGGGATGATCGTCCTCTTGTGTAAAATGGCACACATGGATACGAGGCCACCAATCGCTTGATAGACCAAGGACCTTCTAGCCTATTGCCCCACGAAGAGTTTGGTATAATATCTCGGGTGATTATTAACAACTAACTAATTCACTGGCATCATCGAACCCGTAGGTTCATAGTCGCACGGACATTAGCACCCCTATCTTGGACTATTGTTTCCCAATCATCCATGTATAAACTAATTTCCTTCAATCATAGTTAATGTTATTCTCCCGCCTCAATCTTGGTATACCAACTGAGCGTTTTCCTACAAGAAGTTTCCATGTCCATCTTTCATTCCCTATTCATGTCACATGTCCTGCCCATCGTAGTCTTCAATATTAACGACTAAGAAAATAATTTATTTTTCCTTTCTTAAGTCGTTTCTAATTGCTTGCTTCGACGATTACAAAGAGATCTAACTATTTCTGTCTTCCCACGTTTTAGTTGTATGTATCCCTGTACATTTCTGTACCTTAACTGAAATATTTTCTCTAATATGGTCTAGCCATCTGCTTCTTCTCTCTTGGTTTCATCAGGAGTATATTGTTCTTTTTTTTTTATTCATTCTACTGACTTGCGCATAATGTGTCCATACCAATTTAATATACTTCTTTCTGTGTAGTTTTTAATTTCCTCTACTTTTAACAGAAACCCAGACAAAGTTTATTTTACAACCAATTTTTATTAATAAATTATATACCCGAAGAAGTCTAATTCATCTCTTATCACAGTACTCGGCGCTTTCCCTCTGGTTTTCCTACAAGGATTTTCCATGCATCTCTTTTATTCCTTACTCATGCCACATGTCCTGCCCATCGCAGTATATAAGACTTTACTATTCTTAGTATATCCTGCTTCTCATAAAGATCGTGTGGTTCACCGTTACCCGTATGTGTTTTCTACATTCGCCTGTCTTTTCATCTCTCTTTGGTCCAAGAATTTTCCTAAGAACTTTATTCTCAAATACTAGTAATCGTTTCTCCTCCCTTAAAATAACACTCCATGATTCGATTCAATTTAACTTGGAGAAAAAAATGTTATGTATTTTCTATTTAATGTTTTATAATAATTGTACATATTACAGAAATATAATATATTTCATAAATAATATAGATATTGAAGAAGGGAAAGTTTTAACAAAGAAAATATTCCAAGATGCGAAGAAGTTAATTTGAACATCGAAATGTAGCTTTTGGCGAAGTTATTTGATATTTGTTCATCACTGTACCTAAGCTGAATGTCTTAATCCTAAGCCTTCTATCTCATCCAGAATAAACAGGAATACATAATGCGAAGGAAAAGGGGAAGGGGGCTTGCAAAGCCAACACAAGGGGGGAAGAGATGTTGGTAGCTTCATAAGATCAATATCTTTGATGGGTGTAAGGATACGTATATTTATTACTTATTAAAATCTATCTAGTGGTGTAGCAGAAGGCGAAGGAGGGTTGTGATGTTGGGGAAACGGGAGAGATGAAGGGGGTGAGGTAGCTCCAGAGTGGGAGAGAATCCATCATGAAAGGGAATCGCAAACGATGGCTTGTAGGTACGAAGAGAGGCCATATTGGACAGAATACTAAAGTGCAAAGACACCAACGGTGGTCTTCATAGTATTCAGTTCTCCTGACCCACCTGTTACAAAATTCTGTGACTTATTTTCCATTAGAACACTTCAATACTTTCAGTACAGCTTTGGTACTTGCGCTCGAGTTAATCTAAAATAAACGGAATGAATAACCAACAGTTAACTCTGTAGAAAAGTAAAATTTTAAGAAATCTTAATGAACCATCTCTAAAATTAAGTCGTTAGAATAAAATCCTGTCAAAAAGGGTGTACCACACAATGCAAAGTTCGAAATTATTAAACAATATATAGCTCATATTAATGTGAACAGTATATAACTATTTACACTTCCATTCTAAATAAGAATAAAAACATTCTGATGCAAAATCTATTCTATTTAAAGAGTAATTTAGCAAAGCTTTAGTCCAAATTTGAGTTTTAATTAAAATATTAAGATCTATGCATTGTGCGACTTTCTGTTAAACGGACTCTTAGAAGATGTTAATTACTGCTATTGCAATTATTTTATTTAACAAGATCATTAATCATCTTAGGTCAAATCTCGATATGAAAAGGCTCACAAATTTTACTCGAAGACTTATTTTATCGAAGTAATGCCAAGAGTGATTTCCAAATTACCGATAAATTCACGTTGTTACGAAGTGAGAATTTGGAAATCAAGAGTGGCATTTGTTAAGACTATTTATCAAATAAAATTAAGCTGTTTGTGTGAAAACAAATGAAAACCGTTTATTATGTTGCATTTGTTCATTACTGCAACCAGATCATATTATTTATTGCCAAAGGATGGCAATATTGTAAGAATAATGGAGAAAAATAAAACAACATCAAACTGTTTATAATCAAAATTATAGGTTATTAATTAATTTTTGATGTCCTATGATATAAATATGTCAGTTATATTTTTATGAAACATTATTACCTGGAAACTAATACCTTTAATAAAGTGAAAACAGTGGTTTCTTTTTTCTTTTTTGCGGTATAACCAATTGCTACAAATGTTTTAATATTATATCCCGCAAACACTATCTGGTTATATTCGTGCACTATATATACAATCTACTCAACACGGCAACAAAAATCGCTGACCGGCACCGGATCGAGGAATGAAGAACTGCAAGCAGCAGAAAAGAGAGCCTCGCTCTATGTAGGACGGTTAAAACCCGAAACCACACCGGATACAATGAAAAAAAATCCTCAACAAACGGGGAATAAAAGGGAGAATATAATGCGAAGAAATCCAGACACACAGCAATACAAAATCATTTGAAGTAGGAATCCCTTTCGAAACACTAGAAAAGGTAAACGAAACGAAATTTTGGCCGGAAGGGATCATAGTTAAAAGATTTATTTTCTTTCGCCTCTCTCGAAGACAAGAAGGATACTCACTGGAATAAGACAAATAAACAAAACATGAAAGAACAATATACAAAAAGAAGAGAAGGATCAAAAGAAACAGAAAACCTAAAAGTCATGTTATGGAATATTGAAGGGCTAAAATGCAACAGAATTGGTCCCAAAGACTTCCTGAAGGGATAATGATATAGTAATACTTACGGAAACATTCTTAACAGATAACTGGCAACACCCAGAATATTATTGTATGCACTTAAAAGCAAAACAAGGTGAAAGGGGAAGACCTATTGGAGGGATAACCATACTACTAAACTCGAGACTAACACCAATAATCTCATCCACCCTACAGGAACACACACTTCAAGTAGAAACAAAATATATCACAATAATAACAGCCTACTTCCAACCAAACATGACGGCGCTTGATATAATTGATGAAATCGGCCAACTAGTCGCGCAGAACAAGCAGAACAAACCGATGATAATCGCCGGAGACACACCAAACTATGAAATCAAAATATTATTGGACAAACTACAGGGTGCGGCAGCATAACTTCCTTTTTTTAAAACTTAATAAAATGCATTGTATGAATCAGAAAATTTTTATTCGTTTTTTATAATATAGGCACATACATAAAGTTTTGTTTTACTCAGTTTTGAAGATCAAATCAGGTAGGTGACGTCCCCCATTCTCCATACACTGAGTAAACCGATTTCTGGCGTTTGTCATGACTCCTGCCAGCATAGCAGGCGTTATGTTGGCAATTTCTTCCTGGATGTTGGTCTTCAAATCTTGTAGGGTCCTTGGACGGTTCACATAAACACGGGATTTCAAATAACCCCATAGAAAAAAATCACAAAGGGTCAAATCGGGAGGAGGCGGGCCGGCCACTTCAAATCGCCCCTAATTGAGATAAGGCGCTCTGGGAAGTGTTCCCTCAAAACAGTCATCGATGCTCTTGGAGTGTGTGCCGTTTGCACCGTCTTGTTGGAACCAAGTGTCCCCTAAGTCCAACTCATCTAGCCGTGGGAAAAAAAAATCCTGTAACATGTTTACATACCGTCCGAACGTCCGAATTCACTGTCACTGTGACTTCATTTTCCTCAAAGAACCAGGGACCAATAATTCCACTTGAGGAAATTGCACACCACACTGTGACTTTAGGTGAATGCAAAGGCCTTTGATGCAATTGTCGAGGATTGGTGTCAGCCCAGTAGCGCATGTTTTGTTTGTTGACGGATCCACACAAATGAAAATGGGCTTCATCACTAAAAAAAACAATAGCGTCCTCAGGAATGACTTCCAGAAGAACCTCACACGCGTTCCTCCGAGAATTGAAGTCACGTTCAGAAAGTTCCTGCACAATTGCCATCTTGTATGGATGGAAATGAAGATCATCATGAAGTATTCTCCTTACAGAACGATCGGAAAGTCCAAGGGCAGACGCATGTTTGCGCGCAGAACGCCGTGGTGATCGCAACATTGAAGCTCTCACTACCTCAATGTTCTCAGGTGATCTAATCGGCCGAGGGACTCCAGTTCTTCGTCTTGTCGCACTTTCAGTTTGTCTGAACGTAGTGACCCACGTAACAATTGATTTCCGGTCCGGGACAGGGGCCAACGGGGCGGGCTAAATTAAAGCGATTCCGAAAGGCGCGCCGGGTTGCGATCACAGAACATCCGCTCGAAAAGTAGGCCTCAATGGCAAACGCACGCTCCTCACTGTTCCAACGCATGATGGCGACTGAACTGTGTCAGGACAAAACTTTATAGTCCCCCCTCTCGAACGAGACCACTAGCGCTCCGCTACGACATCAACCGACTAAATGGCGCACATTTTAAAAAAGGAAGTTATGCTGCCGCACCCGGTACAAGAAGAAGGGCTAACCCTATTAAACAAAAGAAATGTAACATATATCCCTCATAACGGCAAAAGTGCAATAGACATTGCACTCATAAGAGGACGAATCAAAGGAACGATAAACCCCATATGGACAGGCAGCCACACCCCACTTCGTAAACATATACCAATGGAAATACGAATCCAAGGTGAATGGCAAACAACACAAAGAAGAGAAAAACAGGCACTATCAAGGAAAAGAGACATCCAAAAAATAGAAAATTAAATACATAGGCTAGATCAAATAGAAACGCTAATAGACAACTCAAGAATAGACAACGCTATGTAAGCCTTAGGAGACTTCCAAAAACAAGCAGCAAAACCGAAAACGAACAGAAAAGCACAGCAATGTTTCGATAGGGAATGCTATACTCTAAGAAAATATGTACTACAAACCTTATATGAACTAAAAGGGAACTACTTAAACCATATAATCCTACACAAATACGCAGAAAAAAAAGTAATTATCAGAAAGTACTACAACAATAAAGGACTGAATACTGAGAGAAAGAAGGCAAAAAGTTAGTCGAAGAGGCAGCAAAAGACCCGTACATCGCCCTACGGCCCAGGAAATGTAACCAAACACACTACATTAAGATGAACGAATGGGAAACACACTTCTGCAACGTACTAAACAGGGAAGGTAACCGACAAGTCAGAATGCACTAAGAGAGTCGCACCATAAACAACGCTGGAATGGGAACTATTAAGACTGGAAGAAGTAAACAACATCATTCACAATACCAAAAAAAAAAAAAAAAAAGCAGCAGGGCCCGACAACCTTTACGACGAATACATAAAGGACACAGCGCATCTACTAGTTCCAATATGGAGAAATCTCTACAATAAATGTATTGAAATGGGATCCATCCCAGAACAATGGAGACAATCAACCATAAGGGTACTATATAAAGGCAAGGGCGACCCAAAGGACACCAACAAATACAGCGGAATATCCCTGGAAAAAAAAAAAAACATTCACAAAAAATATAACCAGAAAGAATAAAAGATAAAATTGATGAACAGCTACCAGAAACGCAACTAGGATTCAGAAAGGGTAGATCAACACTGCCAGCAATAGAACTAATACTAAGAAATGCATGGGAAGCCCTAGAAGAAAAAGAAAAAATCTATGTAGATTCATCGACTTCACAAAAAGCATTTGGCTTTATCAATAGAAAGCTAGTAATAAGAAAATTGGAAGAAGGCTTAACTAAGAACAATGCATGGAAACAAATCATAACCTCAATGCTACAATGGAACGAAATAATAATATCAGACAACATCTCTGTATCAGACTCGTTACTGCAAACTAACGGGGTACTCCAAGGGGACCCTCTAAGTCCCCTACTTTTCATCCTAGCAGCGGAAGAAATAGGGAGAATAACGCAAAGGAAACGAGTAATCTCCTATGCTTACGCAGATGACATAGTAATAGGATCAAAAGACATAAAAACTGCAGGAAACAGTAAACGACCTAGAAGAATGGTGCTCCAGACATGATTTTGAAATAAATATATCAAAAACTGAAATGATGGTACTAAGAAATACCTGCATCGGCAGAAAGAAATATTCATACAAGGAAATAAGTTAAGGGTAGTATCCGACTACAAATATCTGGGCGTCACCATCCAAACAAGTGCCAGATGCTTCACAAAACACATAACAGAGAAAAGTGCACAAGCAAAAATGGCTATGCACGAAATAAACTACATGAAACAACTCAGCCTAGAAACTGCCAAGGCACTATTCAGAACAAAAATTATGCCAAAAATATCCTACGCCATAGAAATCATCTGACCTCATCTCACGACAAATAACCTAGCCATATTAGAAAGAATAGAATCAACCTACATAAAGAAGGCGATAGGAGCGTCAAAAACATCAAGATCCAGGTTTGTATATCTACTGGCAAGAGAATCCTACCTCATTGAAGACATCAGACTTCAAATGCTCCTACCCAGCACCAAAGCATCAGAAACATTCCTAACGACAATGATCAAAAAGAGAGAAGAAATACCTTCAGAATTCTATGCCACAGGGGCCATGATTGATCGATCCTAGACAGCAGCAAACTTCGAGATGAGACACATGTACAAGAATGGCGATCCACGGATTTCATCATATCATCTGTGACAATTCAGCTTTCCATGGACCGAACGCAACATGTCTGTGCAAATTGTGTGAACAAAAATGTGGTCGATACCACCTGGAACTCTGTACCAAAAGAACAATCTCAATCAACGAATATGCAAAAATGTAACCTAATTGTATATGGCCAATTGGCTGCAATACTTATATTATATATACAATCTGGGAGTCACTTGCAATTGTTATAATGAAAGTATGTCTTAGAGAGTCAGTCACTGCAAAATAATGCTCTGACCAATTCAGAACGTTAAAAAGGAGGAGTTTGATTTTAAAGTGATAAAATTAAATTGATAAAATCGAGGTGAAAAAGACTGTGGTTGATTGGAAATCAAAATTCATTGAAATTTGATTGGTAATTGACTCCCATTTGGGGCATGAGTTAAATAGTCAAGATTCAAGTTATTTTATCGGCCTCTATGTTTAATGGTTATGTTCCTTGCCTCCAGGCCTGAGGGTCGCGGGTTCTCCGGAAGTGACTTTTAAGCCATGCATTCTGTTTCTGAAGATTTTCACTCTCAAAAAAGAACATCTAGTCTAATTTAGTGCGTCTAATCAAAATTTAACCGGTATTTCTCCTCCAAGTAATACTCTAGTTGCCTACTAGATATATCATTGAGGCAATGTGCTGACCATGTCACTCACTGATATCTGAAGGGAAATAAGCAAACTAAATTTGCTTGGTCAAGAAACTCTCGCTATGGGAGCAATCATGTCTCCACGAAAGACGTATTGGGGTATATAAATATACATAAAATTATTTGTTTTTATTTCGGAATTTATCCACAATGCAATAGTTTTCCGTCACCCTAAAGAAATTCTCCTTCTCCATTTGTAGCCGTCCTCAATATCCTCATCTGTAAAGTCCCAGTTCACTCACACTACTTCTCATGCAATCCAATCCAACCTTCTTCAGGTATTCCCTTTCTTCTTTTCCCACCTATTCTCCTATTCTAGATTTTCTTAGTATTCTATCAGATTGCATCCTCTTGAGATGTCCTTACCATCTTATCGCCTATCCTCAATTTCCCAAAAAAAGTAAGAAATATAAAGCAGAACATGAGTTCTCAGTCGTCCTCAACAATCAGTAGTGTAATTTTGTAAAATGTATTTCAAAAGCTTAAGTATCATCTTCTGCCTTCAGTTTGGTACTGACTGTTGCTGGTAATGATTTTGTACAGAGGGTTCACATTACTGGGTATATTCTCATTTAACAGGTGTTTATTGGTGCTTACCTTTATAATCTGTTTTTATTGGTGTGTCCTTTCTGTTGTTGATTTTAATTTTTGTGTATTTTGGTATTACTTTATGTTTGAGACATTCTTTGTCAAAAATATGTTAGCAACAGTCTTGTGTTATTTTAGTTTCAGCTTAAAATATTTAAAACTTCTGACTGTCTAATGAGTCAAGATTTTTAAAATACATTACGAAGCTCCGTTGAGGTCACTATGTTAAAATTTTATGAAATGTAAAACAGTACATGAGATCTCAGTCGTCCTCAACAATCAGCAGTGTAGTTTTTTAGGAGGCCTTTCCATAACTTAAGTTTCATGTTCTGTTTGCAGTTTGATACTGACTGTTTCTGGTAATGATTTTGTACAGAGGGTTCACATTACTGGGTATGTTCTCATTTAACAGGCGTTTCTTTGTTGTTTACTTTATAATTAGTTTTATAGCTGTGTACACTTTTTTCGAATTTAATAATTTCTATGTTCCTATTTTTTTTAATCCGGACTTCCGTGATAACTTATTATTAACTTGGCACATTTTATTTGTGCGTGTATCTTAACCATATAACGTAATACTTTCTATAATTGTTTTATAAGTCAACTTCTTTGTTCTGTAAAGGATGCTTTTTTTCTCCATAATACTGAGTTTAGCATGCCTATTACTCTGCGCCCATAAGCTATTTTTTCCTACGATTGTCTAAAAAAGTGGGATCCTTAACATCCTACAACTCCTAGGGCTTATTGCCTTTCTAATGTAGACTTTAAGAGCGAGTAAAACTGTTAGAAACGGTGTAGAAAGCCGAGTTACTAATCAGGACCTGTTCTTGGAAAACTATGAATGGATAGTGGACAGATTTTCATCAGAATGTCATAAACCTATGGAATTTTAAAATCTGAGACAAGATTTAAGACTCCTTAACTTTCAATAATTTATAATAAACTATATGAAGGGCCTATGTCAAAACTTAAGAACTATAAAACTTAAGCATGTCGTGTTAGGTATCAAATGTATCATATTATTCAATGATCTTATCCAATTTTGAATCAAACATCACAATTAAAATAGTAATAGTTCTTAATAAAATACAAGTTATAAAAGCAATGAAATAGTAACAAGTTTCTGTATTAAATTAATATATGTAAAGAGAGGAGAATAATAAAGGTTAAAACTTGACGGATTGTATTGTTGAAAAGATACCTTCTGTCAAGGCCCAGAGTTTTAGAAATAAACAATACATAATCGCCAACTTTTGAAAGACGGAGATTCTACCGTAAAATCCAAACCAATATACATTTTTTTCTCAAGCTCGGAAATTTTAAATCTGTAAACACAAGTCATAAACCTATGTCAAAACTGAGGTGCATCTGCCCAAATTGTGGGAGAATAGGCAGTAAGACTTATTAAATTTAATGCCAACAAATACCTTTACAACATGGGAATCCAGTAAAATTCGAAGATAATATTACAACACTGCGAAGGCGTGATTTAAATTGGTCATAAACAAACTAGCCCACAACCCCTTTCTTGACCAAAATGTATCAATCAAAAATTTTATAACAAATATATTGTAGGCGTTTAATAGGAATGAATTAAATGAAGAGGGAGAAACGCAGTAAACATATTCACTTGTTCTAATTATTTTTAAGACATTTACGTTCATATTTACATTCGACAATACATAGCCTACAAGAGTATTGACACAAACACAGTCTCTCTCTGCGGAACTTACAGAAATAATCGTCAATAATCCGGAGCCCTGCGTTTTTATAATAGAGCCTACGACATGTAATTTTCAAACTTATGCGGCAAATTGATTTATTCCTACTTAAAAGTGACAAGGCCCCAAGTACATAAAATTAATTTCGGCCAAACGTCAAATAATCGCGTAATACATCTATAAATAAGAAATATTCTAATAAACAGTTAACATCGTTAAATTAATATCATTGGTGTCGCTATCCCTATAAATTCCTCTGTTATACCTTTGGGTAATTGTCCACGCTCACTGAATCCAAAGAACCTGAGAACCCTCGTCCAGTGCCCAAATAATCATCTTAAAATCCAGTAACAAGGATCTCGCATCCGTCCCCTCTCAACGGTGCTTAAAATTCTTGTACTGATATCAAATAGATTCTGAATATTAATTTCCACATTAAAGTGATTATCTACTTTTAACATAGCAGAAAACTAGGAGAATGTTTTTTCCAACAAGTTTATAATTGACTGTATTGCAAGATATTCTTTCCTATAATTATTAGTAGCAATTTGTGCCTAGTGATGGAAAATTTGGATATATATTAAGAATGTTTTTAAATGAAAACTTACAGAAGGAAGTAAACGAATGTGTGAGGACACTCAAACAGTTGAACATCTCCTGTGTGACTGCCCTATTTTCTTACGGCGAAACAATATATATGTTTGCTCATGTTTTAAGTTGTAATATAACATATAATATCTTCATGTGTACCACTTTAAAAAAAATTTGGTAGCCTATAATTACTTCTTTAAAAAGCATTCATTATCACATGTATTTACGATTTTAATTATTATTATTATTATTATTATTATTATTATTATTATTATTATTATTAGTATTATTATTATTATATTATTATTATTATTATTATTATTAGTATTATTATTATTTATTATTATATTATTATTATTATTATTATTATTATTATTATTATTATTATTATTATTATTATTGGCAAATTCAGAAGGAATGAAGCTATTGAGATTGTTCTCATGAGACGATTTATCAAAAATGTTAACGCTCTACTGGCAGCAAATTTGTTTTATCAAAACAAAGCTGGACATAATGACAATATGTTAAAAAGGTACAGTTCAGTTCGTTAACCATAAAAATCGGACCATTTGATGTAGGAGTTCACCGGAAACGAAAATATAAAATCGCACTAGCGGTTACAATTTGTGATGTTACGCAATGAAATTCAGTATATGTTATACAATAAAAATAAATAATAGTTTAAAAAAACTAAAACAACACGCTTTATTAGAAAACCGAACTAAAAAATGAAAAATAATTTTAATTTCCAAGACGCTTGGAATAAAATTAAAGTGGTCAACATAAATTCATCTCCAACACATATAGAATAGAACTAGAGTTATCAACAAAGAGAAAATAATTTTACCATCAAAGGCGTGGGGTGCTCTATATCAATTAATATATTTGATAATAAACAGATATTGGTAAAAGTAAAGTCTCTAAGAAGAAAATGTAAAAATCATAAAAAGCACCCCACGCTTTTTATGGTAATTTTATTTTGTTGATAACTCTAGTTTTATTCTATATGTGTTGGAGATGATTTTTTTGTTGGCCACTTAAATTTTATCCCAAGCGTGTTGGAAATAAAAATTATTTTTCATTTTTTAGTTCGGTTTTCTAATAAAGCGTGTTGTTTTAGTTTTTTAAAACTATTATTTATTTTGTAGTTTTAACATTTTACAAAATAAGATAAAAATGTAAATATCTTTAAATTCGATACTATTGTATTATGGGCTAAAAGTAATACTCTTCTAAAAAAAATCCTCCCAGCCGTATTTGAACCAGCGACCTATGGATTACTGAAATTATATACCACTAGGTTTCACTGCTCTACCAACTGAGAGCTCTTACAACGATTAACTAAAAAGTTGACAAGTCCGCAATCTATTATACCAGTTTTCATTTTTTTTAATTTCTGATGATTCTGGCCAGGATTTTAGAAACAAAATATGAAATTATTGCATTGTCACGGGTCCTTTACAAGTATACAAAATTTCAAGTCGATCCAATCTTTCTAAGTGCGTGAAAATCGTGTTCAAAGATTCCGTTACATAGATACAAAGACACTTTTTTTTATTTTCTGGCGATACTGGCCAGGATTTTAGAAACAAATATGAAAATATTGTATTGTCACGGGTTCTTTAGAAGTAAACAAAGTTTCAAGTCGATCCAATGTTTCTATATGGGTGAAAATCGTGTTCAAATATTCCGTTACATAGAAATAAAGACACTTTTTTTATTTTCTGATAATTCTGGCCAGGATTTTAGAAAAAATAAAATTATTGTATTGACACGGGTCCTTTATAAGTATGCAAAGTTTCAAGTAGATCCAATGATTTTAAGTGGGTGAAAATCGCGTTGAAAGATTCCGTTACATAGATAGATAGATAGATACATGTCAAACTAATATTAAAAAGCGTGCAAAAAGGGAAAGGTATGCTCCAAAAAATGTGGTACATCGGACTATTAAAAAATTCATCTAGAAAGAGCCATGTTTGCTTCATCCAAATGTATCAATATATAATACAAAGTAATTAGCCCATAAACTACCAATACATCTTGTAAGTTACATTACTTTAATTTATTTTATATTTTAAGAGAGTAATAGTAAAATTAATCAGTATAAATTACTTAAATTTGTATCAAATTATAAAACAATATTCAAAATCATATACTATAATATATTAGGTTACGATAGGTTTGTTTTTCCTGCAGTCCGTCATGTTTAATTAACTTAGCATAAGAAAATTAAGTTACATATCTAATATCTTTCTTCTCGGTTTTTATCACACCCTGTGAATAATATTTCTCAAGAATCCAAAAAAAAAAAAAAAAAAAAAAACCCTAAAAAATCGTTTCACCTCCTCAGCCCTAAACATTGTTCAAATAACTTCCCTTGTACATGTCCGGACACTATAACAACACAAACTTATTTTTCACAACCAAAATTCACAACAAACATCACAAACAACTAATTAGTAAACCCGTAGAGGGCAAAATGTAATACCTAAAGCGGGGAGATCAGGGCGTCTCATTACACACACTATACCATGCGAGTTTCTCCAACACTATAAATCAAGCCTTATCAATAATATATCCATTCTTCAGGTCTAACACATTATCTACAAGGATCAAACTAACGTTGTACGTTGCTGTGATCCGTAGCGTACTACTGTATGGATGTGAACCTTGGAGCATTCTTGCTGCAGAACACAAAATAAAAATTCAAGTAATTCAGAATAAATGTTTAAAAATTATATTTTCGGCACCACGCTACACAAGAATCTCTGAGCTTCACAGAGCGGCACAGCTCTCCTATATTGATACGCACATCACTGATATTGTAGCTGCAATGTCTAACAACATTGCTACCCATATCACCCTATAGTCCGCAATACAGGCCACTACAATAATTAAAATTTTGGGGTATACAATAAAATAAAATTTTCCAACAACTCCATTTAGGTAGGAAAAAATAACAGCAGAAAACCCTATACAGCAAGCAACAACAGTGATTAGCCGTCGAGAGGTAAACAAATCTCAGAATCGGCACTCACTAGACGGCGAATTGTTACCGTCGCAAAAAGCAAGTAAAAGCAAATTTCTCCAGTTTAACATAATAAAGTAAAAGGTAAGAAAGTAAACAAGTAAAATCGGACCATAACTTCGACTTGCTGAGCAGTTCGCTTAGTAATAAATAGAACAAGCATACCTCCTAAAAAAATTAAGAATAAAATATATGAAAATCAGAATTGCTGTTCCTGCGTGACGGACTATTGTAATAATAATAATAATAATAATAATAATAATAATAATAATAATAATAATAATAATAATAATAATGATAATACTTTATTATTATAAATCATGTAGTCTATAAGTTTCTGTATCTTTCTTAAAATTTTGTTAAATTAATGTTTACATTCATTCAGTTGTAGCTATAACTTTAAAATATTGTAGTTACTTCTCATTCATGTACAAATATTTATTAAAGCTAAAATTAACTATGATTTGAGGGAATTAGATTATACATGGAATGATAGGAAAACATTTTAGCTCAGGATAGGGATGTATGGAGAACTTATGTCCGCGCGGCCATGAACCTACGGGTTCGATAGTGCCAATGAGTTACAACCTTAATATATTTTATGTAGGCCTAAAGTTATGGCTCCTAAAATGTGGAATAGAAACTTCTATTACTACTACTGCTACTACTACTACTACTACTACTACTACTACTACTACTACTACTACTACTACTACTACTACTAAAATAATAATAATAATAATAATAATAATAATAATAATAATAATAATAATAATAATAATAATAATAATAATAGAAAAAAAGTAATCGGAATTGAGAGGGTAAGATGATATAAATGTTAAGCTGATAGAAGAAAATTACTTCAATTTATGACTCTAATTTCATCCAAGTTTTTTTATTTTGATAAGTAATCTAAACAAGGAAATACAATCCTAAAATATATTGAAACAAAAGTTAGGTTATATGACGTATGTAGACTGGTCTGTGCTGGAAGAATGGTAGGACGATGTAGAAACATCTCATTTGGATGTGAACATCCCCAGCATCCTGGGGCGGTATAGAGAACATGGCAGGGGGAAGCAAAGAGGTGAAATTCGTCACTTATTCATGGGGCATCTCTCCATAGCGCAACGACGGCTTTCTCTGAGTACAACTTTACCTATACAACACAGCAACCAAACCAAAATTTACATCTCACATCTCAATAACCAAACACCATCATACATTCACAAAATATCAATACAAATGTAATGGACAATAATAATAAAACTTGCTATAGGCCTAAAATTTCTATTAATTTTAACTTCCTTCCGTGGTAATATCTCCTGCTGCTCGTATCCAGAGCATAGGGCTTAATCGAAACAACTCCAGGGCATCCTATTCCGAACCAAAACTCTCATGTGTTACCTTCACTTTTGGCTTCTTCCTCCACACTCCTTCTCCATAACAGTCGTGTTCTTTCTTTTTTTTCTCTGGCCTCGAAGGTTCCAAAACAGGGCTTCTCTGTCAATAGCATCCATCCATCTCCATTTACTTATTTTTATTTGGATATCAATGGGCTCTTCGTTCGTTTTCTTCCATAGATTTTGATTGAAAAATATATTTGCTCAAAATATGAGAAGGATTTTCCTCAGACATCTGTTTAAGAGTACCTGCAGGATCCTTATTATTTCAGCAGTATCTTTCCGTTGGTAAAATAATTTTTAATGTGCTAAACAAGTTTATATTAGTTTTGACTTAAATTACGTTCTCTAACAAAAAAATTGCAAATGAATTCCTACAGATTTGTCTTCGGTTAACGCAACTAATCCATATCTCAGCCGGTATCTAAATCAAATATCTCTTGCTTTACACATTCTTAGACCAAGTATAAATTTCTCTCTCTTTAATATGCGAGTCTCTAATAAAATTAAAAAATTACGGAGAATTCTGCGATCTAATAGAGATTAATTTTGACATGATCCGATAAAGATTTTAAGTTTAGATGCCGGCTCAGGCATGGATATCTTCTAGTTATGTTAAAGGAAATATGTGTTTATTATATAAGAATCTCTCTATCCCTTTTTCCTTAGTTTAACCGTTCTTCATGCAGATGCCTACAGGCCTACATGTCCCAAGCCACTCGGATACGACAGTTGGGAGTTGCATACTATTTTGAACAAACAATGGCTTGGAGAGATTTCCTGACTGAGTGATCACTTTCGAAATAAATATGATAATTTAAGAAAAGTTACCCATTCATTCAAATCAAACAAGAAATATATGGTAAGGATAATTATAATAGCCAGATGGTGTTCGGGGCCTTAAAATTTATTGACATCTGAGGCGAGGAAAATCCCCGAAAACTTTCAATTCTGAAACATGTGCTGACCGGATATTGAACCCGAATCTAGTTCATCTGAGGTAATGACGTTGTCAGTCTTAAGGAACAGAAGTTTAATTTAGATAAGATCTGAATATTTATGAAATATAAGTGTAATAACACAAAGTTGGATGTGACATGATAGAATTACCTATATTACGATTGTGGTAAATTATTTGGGAGTTACTTGTTTCATTACTTATATTAATTTTAATAATACATTAATCTACGAAACAGAATTGTACACAGATTCATTCTTAATGAATCCACATTCCCTAACTTGAATTGCAAATAAGATTCTTGAAGCAGGCCATATACCGAAAAGATTACTATTAAAATTAATAGCCTCCAAAATTTAATAAAATTCCTACAAAGATTATTGACCCTCATAGAGAAGTTCCAACATGAACTATTATCAATCATAAATTTGATATCTCAACTAGATATGGTAAAATTATTCTTAAATGTAAAATGGTAATACATATTAACATTATTTTCATTGACATTGTTTTATCAGGTTAAACTGCTTAATTTATTAATTGTTGTGATTTTCAGTTTCAAAACTAACCTCAATCTTGCTTATGATAAAAATGTGTAATATTTTATATTTATGTGCATTACAGATTTCGTACAATAAATATTTCAGTTGATTTGAGAGGTTTTATGGCCTTAATTAAGCAAACATTAAATTAATTACTACAATGTTATTATTTATTATTATGGCGTGTATTGTCTCGCTGTTGTGTTGTCTCGGAGAAGATCCTGATAATGAGCTGATCCTCTCTTCGGGAAGGCTCTCCATGTCCTTGTGTGGTCAGAAAAGTATCTATTTAATCATCAGTATCAAGGATTAGTCCTTAAGGTCTGTTCCGATCTCATGCAATAATTGGTCTGTCCATCTTTTACTGGATCTTCTAACACTTCTTCCTCCAAGTGATTAGTAATGAAGGATCTGTGTATCCATTTAATAATATTTAAAATTCGTTTCCCGATAAGTCGCACCACCGATATTGTTATTATTATTATTATTATTATTATTATTATTATTATTATTATTATTATTATTAACTTCCACGACCAGCCTCACGGGCGCTAGTGGTCAAATCTTCTGACTATAGTTCATGGGGTCCCCGGTTTGATTGCCGGAGAGACTAAAGTATTTTTTCTTAAAGGTCGGCTATAGTGTTTAGATTTAAGGAATCTCCTAGTGCTTCATTAACATTCATCACCTATCATATCTTCGGGGTAATGTAATTCCGCCTTCCAGGTTACAATTACGCCAATGCTAGGAGAGAAAACCATTAGCATTGGTTAAAAAATACTATTATTTCGACTAAAGTAAAATGCCAAATAAAAAGTGGCATTTATTTTCTGAATACGTTAAAATCAATATAATGTGATGAACTTGATTCAAGAGTCATTTGAACCTTCCAGACAAAAAAATATATATTTTCGTTAAAAAATACAATTCAGACAAAAAGGGCGTACAGAATATGTTCTTTTAAGTTTGATAATATTCACAATTTTTAAGTTTTTTTTTTGGTCCTCTAAGGGTCTTTATGCCATTAATGAAGTAAAGTAAAGTGATCCCACAACAGGCCCGGAGGCCCTTGGGGTAGTAGGAGGTTAAGGCTCCCACTTTTTCTAGACAATCGACACTTCATGTCAGCCGGGTTGTCAGCCCTGCGTGACGGCCGCCTTTACCCCAGAACAAGCGTCTGGTACTTATTTCCGTTAGAGGCTGAGTCGACCCCAGGTCCATAGTGCCGCCAGAGGGTTTGGGTCAGTTTAAAAATCCTGACCCCAACGGGACTTGAACCCTCGACCCTCCGGCTTGTAGCTCAGTGCCTTAACCACTATGCTACGGTGTGCCCCCCATTAATGAAGTAGAAGAAACTTTAATTGTGTTACTTTTTGAAGTTAATGACATTCTTAAAAAGTGACGCCATAATAAAATTATATGTAGTAAGCAGGTTATTGAAAAACATCAACATTTTAATGGTGCCCAATATAAAACATACTGGCTTGAAAAAGTTAATTGGCGCGTTTGTGAAATTATAATTAATTTAGAGATGACTACAAATTTGAGAAATCAACCATTAATTTTTCAAATTTATATTTTTTTTAAATGAGAGATCATATGAATTCCTGTTAATGTATTTTTTTAGGTTGGTAATGTGATAATAGTGTGGAAGGTAAAAATACAGAGAACATTATTTAAGTGATATAGCAGGAAGCAAAAGCAGAAACACAGTGGAAGACATCTCCCGCCCCTGAGCGACAGCAAAATTATATCATTATCCACATTATTATATCAGCAGAAAGCAAAATTTAACCTTCCTTGTTAGATATGAATATATATAATGTATTTCAACCTCTTTGTTGTTACATGTGTGTTTGTTTTATTTATATGTAAGAGTGGTGTATATGGAAATTTGTCTCTAGAGAAAATGTTATTCGCATGTGTTTTAAGAAAATAGCATTTTCGGCACAAATTTAATCTGTTTTTCTCATAGCATGTTTATGAATGCAGAATGTCATAAAAGGACTGCACAAGCCTCAACAATGTCTATCTCTCCTTGGGCGTCATAATGTCTTTGTTTTATGATTACATCCTTTATATGATGGAATACTGTATTATATATTTAACCTTTTTCAAAGTTACTTAACAAAGTTCCAAGAACTAGTTTACTGTACTCCTTTGCTGAACATTACAATTCTACTTAAGTCAAATAAATAAATAAATAAACCAATATTACAGAGTAGTAGATTTAAAAATAAATCGAACTGGTTGTGTATGGTTTGAAGACAGTGTCCAAAATGTATTAATTTCAATTATTTTAATATTCGACTAACGTAAGTTTAGATATAAAAATATAATTGTGAAATATATGAAGGAGCAAATGTTCTTCCTTAAACAAATGAGATATTTTCAAAGCTGAATATGTCAAAAAATATATATATATATATATATATATATATATATATATATATATATATATATATATATAGCGTTACTGCTATAAAGTAAAAATGTTCTCTTTAATTTGCTTTCTTGTTATAGTCAGCTACTAGATGGCAATGAAGACTGAGTTCTCGCGACATCTAGTAATAATGGAGAATATAATACATATATAAGAAAATAAATATTTGAATTGGTTTCGCCTGGTGGTGAAATGGATATCACACTGAGGTACAGACTCAGAGATCCGGGTTCGAATCCCGTCCAGGATATTTATTTTTCGAATCCCGTCCAGGCATTTATTTTTCTTATCATACCATATATATATATATATATATATACACATATAGCCTATATATTGATTGGTTGGTGGAGATCTTCACTTTTTAACAAATCTGAACATATCTTACTGAAATCGAAATGTGAATATAGATGTTTACACCAAACAAATAAAAATAAAAATGTAGGAGGTATGAATTTTGTGGCTTCTCGTTAAAAATTATTGAAGTGGAAATTTTCAGTTTTGAAAAAAAAAATGCTTGTCAAGACACATATACAGTATACATTGAGTGCACTGAAAATGGGCTCGGTATTTAAATAGGGAAAAGTATATCACGAAAATGCAAATCAAAAGGGTTCTTAAAATAAATATCTTACGAGTATCTCTGTTCAACGCCTTCCCAGCTGCAAGCAATGCAAAGAATAGTAGTACATCAGGCTCATTGGTAAAATCTTCATTGTGGCATACGCTCAATGCGTCCTTCGCTCTTTTTAACACATTTTTATAATCATAACGAAAGTAATGATGCTTAATCAAATTAAGATTTAATTTAAGGTAAACATACTGAAATGTTATTAATTTTATCACATTCTTCACATTGTTTCCTTTCTAAATAATTGCTTTTTTGGACGCCTTGTTGCATTTTCTTAATTATTAGAGTTTTTAATTGTGCTCTATAAATAAGAATTCCATAACATTCATACAAATCTAATTTAAACATTTACAAACATAAATAATAAATAATTATTTTAATTTACATATTTAAAAACGTATACAAGTATAAAGACCATTTGGATCTAATAGTTGACTAACAAAACATTTCCCTAAAGTCCAATAACCTTCAGTGGCGTCTACTGCAATAATATAATTGAAAAGGATTGATGCGGGTAATAACGAAAGTAAAAGAGATAACATATAATATTCAATCTCGTTCAATATCATATTCAATAACATATCATATTCAATATGACGAGCGTCGCGATTGCAAACCCAGCTGGGGTTCATGGATTTTATTAGGATGGACAAATCCAAGAAATAAATACTCTGGGAGGGACATTAAGTCAGGAGTCCCGACTTTAATCATCCTTACTTGTCTACTAAATATCTCACTGGGTCGGTATGCTCACTATAAACTCCTAACAAAGGAGAGGTTGTGGCTAGATATAAAGGGTCGTAAAGCCAATAAGTAAATAATTATCATCTATGATATAAGATAGGTTTACTTTTCTTCACTCTGTAAACAACTCAAGATCAGGGTGATTTGTTTTTACAAAACTCGTTTCATGCTCATATTTTCATATTAATGTGTAACAGTTGAGGTTAGGTGAGATCACTTATAAGTTGTACATCTAATGTATCATAAATGATAAACATTTAACCGTCATCAAAGTTGCCCCTGTATTTATTTATATAAATGTAAATCACTTTGTTACTTCGTAACAGAAAAACAGAATTACAAATTCCCAAATCAGTTTGAACTCATAAAGATCTCCAAATTTGGAGCCCAAGACCATTTCTAAATTACTTTGTACTAGAAAATGCAATAAATTCAAACATCGCAATTTGTCATAATTTCACTTCAGGACTGAAGAGGAAAAAGAAAGACAATGTGCTATCTCGAGCATTTTCTTCACTTTCAATTAGCAAACGAGATCTGCCTAAGAACATTTTCAATTTAGCAGAGAAAAATATATTTGATACTGACATCCAGATTGAGAATGAAAATTAAATACATGCTTTATTAATCTGTTTAATGTTTTATTTTTATTTTATGTAACAATCGCCTTCATCAATCGACGAAGAGTCACTAATTAAATTTATGGGTAAAATTGAAGTACGCAGATCCAAGACAAATCCTCTTTTGTCCTGGATCCAAAATACTTTATCAAAGGTAGTTTGAAAAGAGTCCCGCGCCGTAGCCGAGCGGTTAAGATAGGAAGCCTTGGCGCAGAGCTACGGGACTTGCGCTGGTTCGAGTCTCCATGGGGGAAGAAATTTTCTCATGGTATTTCGGCCAGTATGGGACCGGTGCCCACCCAGCATCGTGAGGCAATTGGGTAGCTACAATAAGTAGCGGCTCCAGGTTGAGGAACCAGCTATAACGGCTGGGGGACTCGACATGCTAACCACATGCCACCCCTACACTGGCTGTTGTGATTGACACATGTGGATGTGAAGGGCCAGCAGCGGCTGGTAAAAGGGCAACCGCTGAAAAGTGGAAAGACCCTCAATCGGAAAAAAAGTTTGAAAGGAATATATCTGTAAATGTTAAAAAACTAAGCTTATACCCTAATTTGTCTAGAACCGGTTAAAATACAAGTAAATATTTACTCTCTATGGATTCATATGTTGTAAACTCAGTGATCTACTTTCATGAAAATACTTCTCGCTCTCATTCTAGAGTAAGGCATACATTTAAAAAAAATCATTTTATGCACGAAAAATGCAGTGGCTGAAACTGGACCACAATATTTTTTTTTAATTTTTGAAAAAAAAATATATATATATATATATATATATATATACACTGCTCAAAACAATTAGAGGAACACTATGAAATATGCAAATATTTTTTCATTGGATAAAGGTACAAACATGAAATTAATAAAGTACATTATTTGTGGTTATTTATTTATTTATTTATTGCTCATGTCAGTAAAAACAAATGAATAACGCTGACAATTAACTTTTCAAATAATTCCGCTATGTAAGCAATTTAATCTTGTGCTTATTTTTCAAAGTTAAACACTCGTTATATAGAGTTAGTATCGTGTATGGCCTCCACGACATTCAATGACAGTTTGGCACCTTCGCGGCATGCTCCCAATAAGATTCTGGATTTCCTCTTGCGGGATAGTCTCCCATTCCTCCTTCAGAGCATCTCCAAGTTGCTGCAGAGTTTGTGGAGCTTGATGTCGGTTCCTGACCTTCCTGTCTAGAAGATCCCACAAGTGTTCAATAGGGTTGAGGTCTGGGCTGACCGCTGGCCACTCCATTACCTCAATTTCATTCCTCCTCAGGAAATCCCTGGTGACAGCCGCAGAATGTGCCCTGGCATTATCCTGCATAAACAGAAATCCAGGGCCTACTCCAATGACAGCAGGTACTACATGCTCTTCCAGAACGTGCTCGATATACCGGACAACATTCAGTCGCTGGGGAACAAGTACAAGGTCCGTACGATTGTTGTACATAACTCCGGCCCACGCCATTATGGAACCTCCTCCGAATCTATCAATTTCCTGTACAGCCTCTGCAGAAAAATCTTTCTCCTGGCCGTCCCCACACCCTCAATCGACCATCACAACGTGTAAGACGATACCTGGATTCGTCCGAGAAGAGCACAGACACCCACTGGTTCAGGTTCCAATCACCATGGTTTTCAGCATACGTACGTCTTGCTGCCTTATGCCCATTTGTTAAGCGTGGGTTTTTAACGGGCCTTTTTGGACGAATATTCTCTCTCCTTAATCTGTTCCTTATGGTTTGGTCTGAAACCCGGGTTCCGGAAGCCATATGAAGGTCATTCTGCAGGTCTTTTGCAGTTTTTGTACGCTGTCGAAGAGCAGAAAGAACAACGTATCTGTCATCCTGGGGGCTTGTTTTAAATTTACGGCCCTGGCCACGTCTTCTACAATACTGACCTGTCTCTCTGTGCCTGTTGCGTAACCTGGACATCACGGAAGGAGAAACCCCAAGCTCTCTAGGCACTTGTCGCAGAGATTGACCTTGTCGTAAAAGATGTAGAGCATGATACACTTCAAACTCATTTAAATGCCTCATTTTGTCAGAGACTTCAATAAACAAGGCAATAATCAACATTCGTCACTATAGCAACATCAGGAAGCTTACCAATTAGAAGTGGCCAGTGCATTCCAAAATAAAAAAAATTCTCTATATTTGTTATTTGAGGTACTTTGTCTGTATTTAGACCATGGATCTTTAAAATTTGTATCCAATGATAAAATTAATAATTCAATTTACATATTATCCAACTTTCAGCATCACAGCTTTAAAAAACAATTACTTGTTCAATTTATTACAAGTGTTCCTCTAATTGTTTTCAGCAGTGTATATATATATATATAATATATATGTTGTTTAAGAATTAGAATATCTTCATGAAAGTAGATCAGTGAATTTATAATATGTGAATCTATACATTGAAACAATATTTAATTCCAATGTAATTTCCAGTGGAAATGGGACATACGTCTGGTCAAATAATACTACATGGATACGTATACCATACTCCCCTTAAAGTGAAATCTATATTTATAGAAATCATAGGTGTAACATGCTATATTTTCCTTTTAAAAATCTGTGCTATTGTTAATATTATGGTATCTTATTACCTCGTTTTCAAATGAGACCAATTCTAAATTTCTCCTTCAGCTTGAGGTGCAATAAGGAGATAGCACGCTTTTTCGTGGAAGGGTACTGTCTCTGTTATTTCTCTTTTCAAAATGCTCGTCTCTTTCGCTCATTTACTCAACACATTTCCTGTGTCTTTGTTGGCAAGTCTGTCGCATATGGCAACTACATACGTACATACCGACATACAAGTTTTGCGACAGTGTAAGTGGGGGAATAGCATTCAAAATTCCTCTTTGACTTAGGGAGTCAAAAACAGAGGCGGCCTTTGCTCTATACATATATACATAGCTATATACACGCATGGAATATGTATTTTATTTATGTTTATTATTAAAGCTTCTCAACATTTCCCTTTGTGAATTATTTTATACAAAGACTTGGAAACAAAACAGCTATTTTGCATTTTGTGGATATTGTAGACGTACCACCTATCCTCTTCTCCTACATCCCCCCTTTTCTAGAATGAACCCCTTTCCACCCAAAAAATTTAGACAGTAAAGCTCAAGTACTACTGCATGTTTTCTGACGTCCTCCCTCTCTTCTTGTATGTGGGAGGGTTAATGACATATCAAAATTACACGCCATGAGGAGCTGTACGCAACATGTAAGGCAGGTACACTTGTAAAAATTAATATGGTTGATAATATGTGTTTTTTTAATTCACTCACCATGCCAAATTTTGTTAACCAACTTATGTATAACAGATTCAAGTTGTCTTAAAATATAAAGCTTTTTTTTTCTGGCATAAACAACAAAGAATACATTTTCCCCTTCTCTAGTATATAAAATTTCCTTTACCTTTTCTGTATAGAAAAAACTAAATCATAATACAAGGAAAGGTAAAAATTTAATAAAAAAATAAAGCTTCGTGTTTTAAATTATAAAAATTAACCATTTATACTATAAGTACTTTTACATTGTCTTGTTACAATAACTGCATGTAAATTAATAAGTCACATACGAAATATAAAAGATCTTATAATGCATAATTATTTTAAATTATACTAGATACTAATTAACTCTGATATATTTTTAATGTCCACCGCTGTGGTCTCGAGGTAGCGTGCTGCCTTGTCACGCAGCGGGCCTGGGTTCAATCCGCGGTCGGAACAAGCAACCAGGGTGAGGTTTTTTCCGGAGTTTTTCCTCATCTGTAAGACTAATGTCAGGTAACTTTGAGGACCAAAAGGTCCCCGATCATCATCCGGCCATCATCATCATGATCACCATCCTCATCATCATCATCATCATCCTTCACCGGTGTGAAAAGCAACGGGAAGCTACCACACCTATAATTCCCTAGTAAAGCTGTAAGACATATCATGAAAATGCTATGACTGCAGTGAAAGACCTCCCCTCGGGCAAAATTACTATGGATGAATATTGTTAATAAAGATATCTTGTCGGTCCTGGTGGACTAGTGGATACGACGCTCAAATCTGGTTGCGAGATTCGCTGATACATACAGGACCAGGGTAGATGAGCTAAAAAATCCTGATTATGGGTTTATTCGGAACGAAACTGAAACTATGAGTATCCGTTACGATACGTAAAACCAGTAAATGATACCTCTGGCAAAATTTCACGGCCTTTTCACGCGCAGATTTGAATTGCCACGCTAATGACCTTTGCTGTTAAAAGTGCATAAATAATAATAATAATAATAATAATAATAATAATAATAATAATATGTCAATAATAATAACAATAATAGTATCTTGGGGAGTTGTATTTTCTATTAAGGCCAATGTAAATTTTGTTTAGAGGCTTCTTTTATTCAGTCTTGAGGGTTTTTTTACGAAAATCTTTAAACTCGATTAAACCGTCGGTTTAAGGTCCCTCCCGAAGGACTTGCTCCGTGGATATTCCCATCCTAAAAAGTCCATTAACCACGGCCGGGTTTGAACTCATGACCCTCGGGACCAGAGACAAGAAACATAGCCACTAGTCCACCGCAGCCGACATTAGGGTCTATCTACCGGCACCTAATTAAAAGCGAAATGTAATAACCCTATTTTAATTTTCAACATATATCGGTGAAATCAAGTTCTTACGTTCAGTAGCAGGTTTGACAATTTTGGACAGAAAAAGAAATGAAGATATTAGAAAAGACTTAAATATTTTTAATTCAACAGATAGAATTGACAACATAAGAAACAACTGGTATGAACATGTTAAGAGAATGCCTACAGATATAATCCCTCAGCTGTTATTAAAGTACAAACCAATAGGACATAGAAGTGTTGGACGCCCATATACTGGATGGGAAGATTCATTAAATCCCACTTGATATGGAAACAAGTCAAAAGGTTTAATTTCGTGAAGTGGTAGAAGAAGAAGACATATACCGGTATGCATTTCATTTTTTCTAAACAGTTTAACCCCATAAGATGTCCCATACTCTCTAATATTGTCAGTGAACGCCTAAGCAGTTACCTATTATACGTTTATGTATAGGCCTAATTCAGTTAATTAAAATTTAGTCTATATGATTTAGTGCATATTTACGGCAATTATTAAAAATGATTTAAAATTCCAATTTATTAATGTTAACACCTTAATGCTTAGTCCACGCCTATTTTATTTTATCCAGATAAATAATTATGTATGGAAAATTAGTTTAGTTCCTATATAACTAATATTGAAGAATTGTAATCTAGTAAACACTATCAATGTGTACTGTATGCCAGTCGCCATAAATAGGACTCTGTGACATTATAAATTAGTATCGTGGAGAACATGTAAAATATATGGGCAATCCTACTGATAACTCTTTGCTCTACCAGCAATTATCGCACAGTTAGTGCCAGTACAATATTCGGGACGCTGAGCTACATATTCCATAATTAAATAAATAATTCATTAGAATAATGTTAAGTAATCCATCCATAGAAATTCTGCCCGAAGGCAGATCCATCACTGCAATCATAGCATTTTCATGCTATGCTTGCAGATTTACTAGGGAATTGTACGTGTGGTAGCTTCCCATTGCTTTCCACACCGGTGAAGGATGATGATGATAATGATAAGGATGATGATAATGACCATATGATTTCGGGGACCGTTTGGGCCTTAAAGTTTTCCTGACATTTGTCTTACAGGTGAGGAAAAATCCCGATAAAATCCTCACCCAGAAAAACTGCCCCGACCGGGGATCGAACCCGGCCCGCTGCGTGACAAGGCAGCACGATATCTCGAGACCACAGCTGTGGACATATTAAGTAAACTGTGAAATATTTAATCTTCTATACAATAAGGAGACGGTTAATTTTTTAGAACAGGTCGTCATTCTTTAAATTGCTAAATTTGTTAAACTACTTTGCCGCTGAAGGAGCGTTGTCCAGGGTGCACCACGTGGAGGTGAGTTTACCGTTGATCTGTAATTCAAGTGTCCTGCATTAAATAAATAAATAACAGTAAGGAGTTATAATACAAAAATTGTAAGTACAGTAAAACTTGCTCAAAGCGGAATCGCATGGGAGTATTTTTTTCCACATTGGACAAAATTCCGCATTCTAAAAAACTAAAACTTATTAATAATCTTAGATTAAGACTACCGTACATGTCTTTTTATGTACCTTGGATTAATTGTAGTTCCGTGCCGTTGAAAAATGTGGAGTATAGTATGTATGAGCGACTTCGACGGTAACGAGCGAAAAAAACAGACCCATTTCGTCAGAGTTAAAAATGTCTCTTAGGCGCGTATCCTGAAATTGAAATATGCAGTTTCGGTTTTCGCCCACTAACTACACTTTAGTCCACATTTTTTGATTCCCCGCAAATTTCATTCCACATTACATTGTGTCGACTTTAAAACTGTCCAAGCCAACCTGAAGATTCCTTGAAATCGTTATTCCCTTAGGGATTTAACGAGGGCTAGAGCATGACTATGGAGCATCGGTCCGGAAATGTTTGGAGATTTATCTTCAATCACATTCACTTTTTCGCTTAATGAAAATGATACATACTTTCAACCATCTTCATTCCGTAAATTCAGAACGCTACTTGTGAAAGATCGGTCTCAGAACTTAAATAATTCAAGATTTTACAGAGCAATTGTTATTTGCAAGACTGTATCTGTGTTTCGTAATATGGGGTGTACAATGAGGCCGTATATATACAGGTAGAATCTACCGTATACAGTAAAAGCTCATTCGCAAATATGCCGGAAATACAGAAACCGCGAATATGGAATAGTAATTTGTATGGGTATATAGGGGATACATTGCAAGGTTATAGAATAAAATTTAAATTATCAAAATAAAATAAATTAATGAGAGATTTTTGAACATTTTATATTAATTATTACTGTCAGGTTTGGGCAAGGACTTAAAGAACTTACTTTTTTTTCCCTGTTTTGCCGCTTTTAAAAGGTCTTTCAATTAAGATTGATATTCAGCTGTGAATTCTGTTATGTAATTCCTTATTTTTCTTCGGATTTCTTGATTCATTAACATTGAAACAGCGTGATATAGACGCAAACGACTCGCCAACGCGTATAAACGGTCAAGCATTTTTATTTTTATTTTAAGCGGCAACACTATATTTTTTCTCTTCGGTACTAATTTTTTCTTTCCTTTTACTGGACATTATAAACTGGGAACACAGCACAAGAGACACGTGTTACTCAATCAAAATTATTGCAAACGAACAAGTTGATAAACAATAATATACCGATCGTTGCGATGGAGGCATTTATCAAAGTACATATCGATATGTGAAATGCGACAATAGCTTTTAACAATGAACTTTAGGGTCAGTGACAATTAGGTTTGTTTTGTTTTGATATTTATTTTCATTTGGTTTGAATCACTGTTTGTAAAAGCCGTCTTGGCACCTGTCTTCAGTAAAAAAAACTGCTGATGGTTAATAAAAATATATATATTTTTCCGTTTTATAACATTTTTTTCATGAATTGTGTAGAAATATCCTTCCGTTTCCGCGTTGGACAGATTACGTTTTTTGATAATTAAATACACATAAAGTTACTATTATTTCGCCAAATATATTTTTTTCATATTGGACAGATTTCCGCATTATTCATTTTCCGGATTAAACAAGTTTTACTGTATAAATATCAAACCCACGTGGATCCATTAGAAATAAACTTTATGAATTACATATTTTTTTAAAGGTAATATTTCCATCTCTGGATAAAATATATTAATATAAGATTCTTAATTTACTACATATATCATAAGTTATTTTTATTCCTCGGAATAAACTAAATAACCCTATTGAATTGGAAACTAACACCTTCCTCCATTGATAAATATCAGAATATTATTGTATGAAAATATCTTAATACGTAAAAAATTAAAATAAGTAGAGATACAAGAATATATTTGAGTTCATATTATTGCGATAACCTACACAGCGAGCATAGTCTTTGTATAATTCGACACAGGGAACTTTGGTATTTGACCTACATAGAGAATACGCTGTAATCGCAATGCTGTACATGTTTGTTATTATGGAGTAAGTGACTGTAGCCAAACTGTGAATGGAACATAATGCATTATGCATTAAGCAACCCATTCACAAATCATGATTTTGTATTTTCCCGGCCTCCTGAAAAACGACATGTCCTCATGGTCACATGCTGTTTAATTTGAACGTAAGTATGTTATTCCATGCCGACCGCAATGGTCTAGTGGTTATATTTCTTGTATCTAGTCCGAAGGAACGCGGGTTCAATATATGACTGGGGTCGATTGATTTTTACGATCGAAAAATCCAAGGGACAAGTCCTCTGGGAGGAACTTCAACCGTAGATCCCGAGTTTGAAGATTTTCGGGCTCGTAAAACTCGTCAAGTCTGAATAAATAGACCCCTGAATAAAATTTAGCTGACGTTCACCCATCTGAGCAATACCTTAGTTTCCTACTAGAACTCACCTTTAAGTGATGTACTAACTAGGGGAGGGCGTACTAACAAGGGGAGATAAAATTTTGAATTCCAATTGCATATAGTATCTTAGAAAACATCAGTAATACTAGTATATGGACTATAACACACAAATAACATAACTTTTAAAACATATGTTTAATACTCAACCTAGAATTTAAAGAGAGATCAGGGCTTGCTTGGTTTAGGCTAGGGGCATGGAAATTTCAAAAAATTAGCGACGAGCACGATATGCGAATATGTCCAATGTGCGGGAAATTTGAAGGTGAGATACATATATTAGGACAATGTAATGATTTAGAATATTGGAGACGTCAGTTATTACCGGAAAGATTTCTAAATTCAAATTGAGAAAGATTGGCATGCTACGAGTTATTGGTAAATCCAGAAAATTGGATAAACTTGGGTAAATTTCTGGACAAAACGCGGAAAATAAGAATAACACTCATTCATGAATAAATATATGTTATCAAAATGCAATAACATTAATTCTTAATAATTATATATAAATTAATTAATGTATAATGCTATTGTGTTATTATTTAATTGTAATATTACTGTGTTTTCTTAAGTAATTGCAATGTTATGGTTTTTTTTAGTGTATAGTGCTATTGTGTTATTATTTAATTGTAATATTACTGTGTTTTCTTTATGTAATTGTAATGTTATTGCTTTTTTTAGTGTATAATGCTATTGTGTTATTATTTAATTGTAATATTATTGCGTTTTCTTTATGCAATTGTAATTTTATTGCTTTTTTTTTGTTGTTTATTTTTCTTCACACTAGTAGCAATTATTTCTTTATTGTAACGGACTGTCAAAAGCACGTACGGCTTACTGCCCGTGCGACCCATATTTGTAAATAATATTGTAAATATCCTACTTTTGTCTAATAAAGTCCTACTACTACTACTACTTTTGAGTTTTCACTTTTTTTCAAACATGCGACAAAATATGGTTTCTGGGAACTGGAGTTGTAATAAGAAACGCATGTTTTTGGACCCATAGTTCACCTGAATGCGATCTCTTGCATGCTTATCCACAAAACATACAATTTCCGTCATCGTCCTGAGAAGTCAGTTTTCTTCCTCTTGCTGATCATACCTGTTTTTTTTTCTCTCTCTCTTCATAGCAGATTTATTGGCCTCTCTCTGCTGATGCCTGGTTCCTCTTTCATTGATTCTTTTTGACAATGATTTTGAGAATCTAGAGTTGTTTTTTGTTTGATGCAGGTGTCTTTTTTTTTAAAGAAGTTTTTAAAGCTGCTTGAAAGGAGAGATGGCTAGCACAGTTACTAAAAGATCTTTACGGCCTCTGTTTTAGGTACTTTTCTTCTTTGCATTTTGGCAGATAAGTGCCCCAGAGTTAGAATCTGGTTATGTAAACTATGTACAGATACTATTGGAATTATTTATAATATTTATTGTATAGGAATAATTATTATAATATCTATAAAGGTTCCAGTTGGCTTAGAATTTATTGAAAAGTTTTATCTTTAATTGGCACTGGCGATAGAACAAGCTTGCTTTCCAATGTTTGATTCACCAATATATTGGGATCTACATCTTATTTGATATTTCTGCAGAAAGTAGCTTCAGGTATACCGAAACACTTCATTTGATTTTTGTTTTTCCACGAACGACATTTATTCCACTTATCATAATTATATTCTTGCCGAAATTTTTGCCCCTGACCTTTCTTTTCGGTTCCTAATTGACTTATTGATATCATGACACCTAAGATAAAGGAAGGAGTTGTAATATGGAACATCTTGTTTCATATTACTACCAATCGCCATTTTTAAAATTAGTGAACTATTCACGACCTAAAAAATCAATCCAAATTAATGAATATATCATTTTGAAGTTCAATTAATGAACAATAATTTACAATAGAAAAAAACATTCATATTAATATAAGGAATAGAATTAATGTTGAATCTTATTTTGCTAAAAGTTTCAAGCTGCGTCAAACACAATACTTGCACTCACAACCGTACACAACATAATACTGAAGTTAAAAGGGAAACCAACTAAGAAAATTAGTGTGATTTCCACAAAATTTGCAACAGCTACTTTCCACAAATATGCTGTTTCATTTTACAACCCCGTTTCATTAACATCTCTTCCCCTACATGTTCCTGGCTGACATCTGTAGGGAAATGAGCGTAATTATATTAGTCTGGTTAAGATATTTCCCTCTAGGGAAGCACCTATTTCCCGCAGCGGGGAAAAACGGGTATCAATTAATGAATCAATAATACCAAACCGCATTTATTAATGTTTTTGGAATGTTGGATTACGTAATTTTCAGAAAGCAGTCTGTTCTTCCGTATTTTTTCCCGATACTTATTCTCCTCATGACATGTTTCGATGAAAATATGTTTGATTTATATGTTTTTATAATGTTTAAATGCCAGTTATCACATAAATATAATAAAGGCCTACTGCTTATCTGATGATTTATGATATGACAATTTTAATGTTGTGTGCAGTGGATTATTTTATACAAGTTCACTAAATGTTATTTATACTTAAGAAAATTTTAAATTATTACGTATTAATTAACTACTCACTAGAACTAACGAATCCGGAGGCTTATGGCCGTGCGGACATAAGCTATCTATACATCCCTATCCTGAGCTAATGTTTTCCAATCATCCTCTGTATAACTCACCTCCATCAAATCATGGTTAATGTTATTCTTCTACTTCATTCTTGGCCTATCTACCGAGCGCATTCCTTCTGGTTTTCATACAATTAAATTATTTTTAAAAAAGTCGAAAATAAGTAAAACAAGAATGGGATCCGCAAATAAGAAGGATGGATAGCAATAGGAATGTCAAGACTGCAAGGGTTAATCTATCTAGGGGCAGAAGACAACATGGACGTCCCAGAAAACGGTTGTATGACGACCTAAGATGAGACAACAAGAATTAAAGAAATAATAGGTTTATACCTATAATGGAAGAATGAAAAAGAAGAAGAATATAAATAACCAACTTCAAACTTGATAACAGATGAAATCATGTAGAGATAAGGACCAAGTTAGCCATGTCCGGTGATTGAACTCGAGACTTCCTGAGTGAATTTATTAATTAAGATTGATTACTTTAAACTTGACTTGAATCACATCACATGTTTCTTTTTGTAATATCCTGTGGTTCCCAATCGCTTGGCTTGTGATTCTTGATATCTCCGACTGGCATGGCTTCACCATCCATCGCGCTAACTGAATTACATCGGAATTCAGAAAGTTGCTTGTCTGTCGCCCACCATGCCATCAGCAATCTTCTCCGGACGCTGATCGCTGCACAACTAATCACTTTATTTCATCCCTTGTTTCCAAAACCGTGACGGTCGCCCATCAAACTAGTGTGTCCTGTTACCATCACACTCATCTCACAGAAAATACTCATTAAACGTACCACTTATACAATAACATATCTTTCTTAAGGAAATAAATGCTTATTTCTCTTGTATGACTTCACCTCGGCATTGAATGTTCTCATAAATTGGATAGAAAGACCTATGAAAACGTGAAGGGCATTTGTGGTTTCGATTTAACATAAAACTGTTGGTTTCGTCTAACATAAATTCTACTTTACTGAGTCCATTCAATTGACGCAGTTTGACCTCTCGCCTTTCAGGTACTTTTACGTGCCACACGCCATCCGGGATTTACAGTGACACGTGCCGGTCGGGAGAGGGATTTTAACTACGGATCACAGATATACTTTTTTGACCGCACAAGGATATAGAGGGCCTCCACGAATGAGGGATCAGCTCAATATCGAACCCGGGTCCGCTCCATTACGAGGCAACGATGCAACCCCGAGACCACTACGGTCAACTAATTTATTGTCAAAGTTACAAATATACAGCGTGTAATCATATTTACTCTAAGGAACGGACTAGTCATCGTTTCATGATTATCGTGATGGAAAAATGATTAGATAGATAGATAGATAGATAGATAGATAGATAGATAGATAGATAGATAGATAGATAGATAGATAGATAGATAGATAGATAGATAGATAGATAGATAGATAGATAGATAGATAGACAGAATGATAGACAGGTAAACAGATTATATATAATATTTATTATTGGGCTTAATGGGGCTTAATTCCTTAAGATTATAATTTTGATATATTGCAATTAAAATCTTACCTGATCTTCGCTCTGATCTGTCTACTAAGAGATAAGTCAAAAGGAAGCTGCCATTAATATTTTTAATATATTTTTTTTTTCAAAAACTAAATTCAAACAAAATACTAAGTTTTCTAATTGGAGAATAAGACTTAAAAGTTATTTAATGAACACCTTTGACATATCTTCAATTTTTCATTACATGTACAAAAACAGGTTTGAGGAAAATAACTATATATATACGTATACAGTGTTCCAAAATGATGGACGAGGTTTCAAAGTTCTTTAATTTCACTTACATGATATATATAAGAACAAAACTTACCGGGATTAAAGAGAAACTCTCCGAGTTTTCATAACATACTTTATAAGTATTCGATGTGAGCACCTTTCGTAACACGGCACATATCTAGTCGATAGTCGAATTCCTCCCAAACATTGGTCAGCATATTTGTAGTAATGGATTCAATAGCAACAACAATCCTTCTTCTCAAATCTGGAAGATCGACGTGAAGTGGTGGTACGTACGCATGATCCTTCACATACCCCACACGAATAAATCACAAGGTGTGAAAATTGGGAGACCTTGGAGGCTATAGGAATAAACCATGTCATCCGGGCCGACGCGTCATTTGGTGTTCATGGACGTCCTGGGCTTTTCCTTTTACAGATACATCTAGTTGTTTTAACTGCTTATTCCATCCACGGATAATCTTATCTGTAGGATGATCAATTCCAAATTGCCGTCAGGAAGCTCGCTACTCTGCAACAATGGAACCAGACCTCGCAAATTACAACACACAGAATGGCTTCTGTACAGGAGTCGCAATTTTCACAAATTAAACGCTGACGATGTAATAATGACAAGAAACAAATTACTACATACAGGTTATAAAACTTTCACAGTTTTTCTATCGTTATAGCAAATAATCACACATCCAATTTCGTTTGAAAAGCTATACCAACTACTTAAAACCCCGTTAATCATTTTGGAACACGGTGTGTATGTATGTATGTGTGTGTATATATATATATATATATATATATATTCTAGGACTGAAAGAGAAATCAGAGTTCACTTGATTTAGGTTGGGGCGTAGAAAATTCTAAAAATTACTAACGATTGCTATATGCGATTGTGTCCAATGTGCGGGAGCTCTGAAGACGAAATACATATGCTAGGAAATTGTAACGATTTAGAATATTGGTGGGGTTAATGGTTCCCGGGAAGATTTCTAAATTACAATCGTGAGAGAAAGGCATGCTACGAGTTACTGGTAAACCCCGAACATTGATATAAAGTGACAAGGTTTCGGACAAGACGCGGAAAATCACACTCACTCGTAAATAAATAAATATGTAAACAAAGTGTAATTAATTATTAATACTAAATAATTATACTATTTGGTTTAATTAGTAATGTAATTATAATGTTAGTTATTGTTTTGTTTTTGTATTATTATTTTCTTTATTCGGACTGGCAACAGCACATATTTGCTGCCCGTGGGATTCATTTGCTGTAAATATATATTTTGCGCGATAGTGAGTTTTGTCGTACTTACAGCAATGGCGACCATGATTGAAATGTCAACTTTCTATATTTCAGGGTTTCCAACCTAAATAACTATACTGTAATATTACATATTACAAACCACATGCGGGAAGCAAAACCACTGCCCTTTATGTATACTACGTACAATGTATATACAAACATATATCCAAACGGTAGTGTTAATATACATTATACGAAACAAATCACTGCTTTTTAAATGAACTGAATATTATTTGAAACAATATAAAACAATAAATTTGTACTTGCTGCCATTTTATGATTGATTGGTGTCACGGCCTGCTCTAGTCTCAAGTAATAAACATTGCCCAAACTGTTAACGTTAGGCAGTTGTTTATAATGCGTACCGAAAGTACTATTTCGGTACGAAACTTCTGTACTGTTATCCTCCCTCTACAGTGAGATTAATGAACTATGCCAATGTCCTTTCTCTTTGTGTTTACTCTCACTCTCCTTCCTACCCCTCCCTTTGCTCCGTTTGTAGTGCACAACTTCCCCTCTACCTCGGAACTCTCAAATAGGCGATTCAAGTAGTAAACTATAACATTCAATCATTCGTTCATTAATTTATTAATTTAATTCATTCAGTTAGTTTTCGTTATCGTCTGAAGGACGAGCTCAAGGAGAGCTGTGTTGTTTTGAGTTTGGTCCGGTAAGCCAGGGTAGGGTACCCTAGGCTGGACTAAAAAAGGTATGCATGGGTGTTAGAGTGTGTAAAGATTATTACTTTTGTTATTATTATTGTTTTCTTTAAACTTTAGTGATCAAGTATAACTTATGTTTCATATATTTTCATATTTCAACTTCAGATTTACAACTGATATATATATATATATATATATATATATATATATATACCACTGTGGTATCGAGGTAGCGTGCTGCCTTTTCACGCAGCGGGCCCGGGTTCGATCCCCGGTCGGGGCAGTTTTTCTGGGTGAGGTTTTTATCGGGGTTTTTCCTCATCTGTAAGACAAATGTCAGGAAAACTTTAAGGCCCAAACGGTCCCTGAAATCATATGGCCATCATCATCATCCTTATCATCATCATCATCATCCTTCACCGGTGTGGAAAGCAACGGGAAGCTACCACACCTACAATTTCCTAGTAAAGCTGCAAGCATAGCATGAAAATGCTATGATTTCAGTTAAGGACCTGCCTTCGGGCAGAATTACTATGGATGGATATTAAATCTTATTTTAAGTAAATAAGAATGTCTAATTATTGTATTTGCTAGTCATGCTACTGCTGTCTTGTACGTTTCCTGTTTACGAGCTTTCTCAAGGTTACATTAGCTCTCCTTTCCCGGCTGGCTTTCATCGTTGAAAATAATATACTGAGTTTAATAACGAATCATAAATTACTACAGTGTGTTTCAGGAATTATTGTTAATTAATATATGTTAATGAATCTATATAGGAAAGATGAATCAATATTTGCCTCTGATGGGCCCGGGCAAAGAACTATAAATATCACTGACAGTTATGATCTGGACGCTACTATAAGTGTGACTAAACATATGAGTAAATTATCTATAGGCCAGTGCAGAAATGGTAACAGAATGTAATTCTGTAGACCAATCGGCACAAAATGGCAGCAGAGCATATGTTTTGTCAAGAAGAACTTCGCGCACCGCGCCTGTGCAAATGAACGCAAATATTTTCAACAAAGATGCTACTATTTTACTATTATTTATTATTTTAAAAGACCATCGCGCAAAAAAAATATGTATAACGCACGTTTGTGAAGTGTTTTACAGAATCACTGAAATTAAAAACCTCGCTATAGCTCGGTTTTAAACATTTCTTCGCTTCTATAAAAACCACTTCTTAACCTCGCATCGTAATATAATATTTAATCGTATAAACACCTACTACTACTAATATTTTTAAATGTATAAAATAACCTAATAAAATGTTAATAACTTAATAAATATTTTAAAAAATTTAAGGACAAATTTAATTTCTCTCTCCACATTTTACTCTCCTCGGCTGTTCACTGATTTTGTTCAAGCCTCCATTAATATTCAGATAGTTATGACAAATACAGTACCTGAATAAAAGCAAAGAATGAATTCATTAATTGACAATAGTTACAAAGGTGGTTCTTCTTTACAGCAACCACATTGTCTTCCTCTCTTTCTATTGTACGAGAGTAACGAATTAATCAAGGAAAAGGAACAATCGAGACTTTTTTTATCCCTCCATCCAAGTTGACTTGAGGAATTACTGAGGTGACTCAGTTGACCACACAACAGATGTCTGCGTGGTATGGCACAAAATGGATGCTGGATGCCAGACCCGAGACAATGAAGATGAGATCCTTGCAGCTATTTTCTTTTCTGTCTTGATCTTGTTTTCTTTCGAGAAATATATAGCTTTATATGTTAAGGTTTAGTGTATATATATATATATATATATAATCGAACTATCTTCTTGAGATATTGCCATTACCCTTACGGTCTGCATCTTTACTATCATCCCTAACCATTCTTATATATAGAATTCATAAATGTAATGTTATTCAATGTGTGATCCCCGTGGTGTAAGAATCTATGAAGCATTAAATTTATTATCACAATATTATAAACTACGTTTTATTCTTTTATTCTTTTTATTTATTTACCTTACTTTAACCTCTCCTTTTTGTTTACATGCTCTAAACCAATCGGGCCTTAAAGAGACACAACCTGTCGGGTGAGGATTTTAACTTTGGATTACACACTTTTTTTACCATACAAGGACATGGAGCTGTTCTTTTGATGATGATCCACTCAAAACCAGGACCACCTCCAAGACAACACTATAATTTAATACAAAACACAAGTTTCGCTTGTACCTTCGTACTAAATAATGCGAATATGATATGAATATGATTATTTTCAGATGAAGTTCGTGGATCTTTTGGGCTTTAAAGTTTCCCGACATTTGCCTTACAGGTGAGAAAAAACGGGAAAAATATTAGTCGGGAAACGTGTGGACTTATATTGCGTTTATGTCGTGTTTATGTCGTGTTCTATAGAAATTATGTTACCGACGTCTAACTTTAACGACACTCTTAAATGATAATAACGTGCCTGATAATGATATTGTAAGCAAAACATGAGCGAAATTTATTTAAGTTGATTAGTCATGGAGTAAGAATAAAATTCGGTTAAGAAAACAGAAATGAATGGTGAAGAATTGTGTAATTATAACTATGTGCCTAGTGTCTTATCTTTCGATTACCAATGATATCTACCTGTTTTGTCAACCTTTTAGCTTTTTAGCGCTGCCATGTCATAGATTCATTTATTTATATCATATAAAATTTTATAAAGTACACACAAAACTATATTTTCTTCCCGATAAAAAAATATATATGAGTAACAATCAGTAATTAAATATATGACTCATTGAACCCATATAATCACTAAGGTATGTCGTCAACCAACTTAAATTAGTTCATAACTCTGATATCCAGCACCATAAAATCAATCCAAACATTATCCTCCCACTTAGTCTACACATTCCTATTGGTCACCAAGAGTTTCCCAATAAATATTTTGAAGGCATTTCTACTATCATTCAATCGATCTACATGACCTACTTACTGAATATCTTGAAAGAAATATCACGGTTGGGTTAAAATTTTGTTTTATTTTTTAAAACAGAACTAAGAATTATAAATATTTAAGCTGATATTTTACCTATAACCGACAAGCTTGTTTATTACAGTTTATTATTTTACTTGTGTGTGTTTTTCTTTTCATGTATATTAGACCTATTCTTCCTTTGTGTATCTTTTATCATTACCTTTCATTTTAATTATCACTAACATTATTGTGTTATTAGATCTAACTTTTATTATTCTCAGTTTGACCAAATTTTCGTTTAGTATCTAATATTGTATTTGTTGTATTTTAATATTATGGTAAATATGTTTATCCTACTCGGTGGATGAGAAGGCCACATAGCCGTAAATCCTCACCAGGCTAAATAAAATAAGAGTGATTAATTTAATTTTGTTTTTCTGGTATATAGCTCATGTAAAACAGGATCATATAACATATGTGATTTCTCTTCATTATTATATTAGTTGCAAAAAAAATAATAATAGGTTTCTGAAATTTAAGTAGATAAACAATTTCTTATGTTAAGTTGTACATACAAATTAGAAAAGAGAAAAATTCAAGGTTCATGTCATATGTTGATGCAATTTATAAAATTGTCTTCCGACTTAAAGAGGCATCTTATGTTATGAATTCTATTTCCAGTCACATCCCTTTCTAAGCACTCACGGTGACAGTATCTGAACCAATATCTCAACGGGACTAGTGACTCGAAAAGAAGCATCTATACAAACACAAAAGCAGAGAAAATGGTTGCTAGTGACGTAGAAAAATCAGATGGGATGTAGCAGTAAGGGAATCCTAGCAGCAAAGACAGGAAATAAAAGGCTCAAAGAGGATTGATGGTTTCAAGGGAAAAGGAAGGAATTGGTAAGGAAGGAAATGGAGAAGGAGGGAAGGGGAAGAAGCTCAGGAAGAGTTACAATGAGAGACAGAGAAGAAAGATAGGCTATAGATACCGCAAAGAACACCATGACAAATGTCATTCCTCTAAATATAATGCTATTCTCTTTTTTGTAGACCTGGGTTCGAAAGCCGAAAACCGATAAGCTGTTTTTAGTCATTACTCAAAATCTTAAAACTCATATCAGGTTAAGTACCTTCTTCACAGTTTATTAGCGGAATTTATTATTTTATTTTCATATATTGGTATGTGAATACCCTGTTCCCTTATAACCTGAAGATTATTGGAACTTAGTATCAACTGTTATCGTTTGTTTACACGTCCTTTAGAACATAAACTTTTAAGTCCTGAAGTGGAGTAAATAAACAAAATTATATTTCTTAAGTAATCAATTGAGTTGGTGTTTACTTGATGAAAATCCATTACTTATTTAATTAAATAAATTATATTTCTTATTTTTGGGTTTAATTGACAAAGTACTACTAATTTTGAAATCAAAATTTGTTTTGGCACTAAATGTATGACGTTTATGTAAGACCAAAACTGAGAGGTTATCCCACTTTTAAACATATTTTTAACTCTATTAGTGTACTGCTTGGCTTCACATTTATTTTTTTTTAGGTATACATAACAGAAACATAATAAGTCTACATAACTAAACAATTCCGTACAGGCCACATGGCCTAAAACGAATTTGTTCATGATGATGATGAACTAAACAATTATAATAATTAATTAAGATTCATAATAATGCATCTTGTCTGATACAAAACAAATATTATTCGCTTATAAAATATATTCGGAAGACCTAACGATGAAATATGAAAGCACATTAACTGCAAGTGAAATTAAATTGTGTGAAGGTACAGAGAAAAACATGGGAAGTCACTCTTTTGTCGAAATGGAGTTTGAGGTATCATTGGATCTAAGTAAAAAGCACTATCATTTAGAAGCATGAAACAGTAAAAGATACGGTTTATTCTAAGTTTTACAACTTAAAATATATTTTTCTTAGGTCTCAAGGAAAAAGAGACTTACTTTTTTTCCCTGTATTCTTCAAATAAGATACCGTTATAAGACCGTACCAAATTAAATCTTAAACGCAACTAGGATTCAATGAAAGAATTACAGTTATAACATATAACCGATAATAAGCTATAACACCAACTCTTTACATCATCTCAATCGTATGTTTTTACAGAGAATGTCCATGTTTCACATTACTCCACAAAAAAAAATTGGATCGTCCAATCGATCGATGGGCTGAAATTTCAGCATTGGACTTTATAATAGCCCAAAGTACCTAATACTTCATAGACAGAAGACGAAAATTGTTATTTGGTAATACATGTGTCAGTTATGGAAATTACTTCCAGACGAACAGTATGTTAACTATATTTGAGATAACATAAAAAAGGGCATGAACCGGCATAACTGTTTCCGATTTCATGAGGATGCTTCAACAGCCAGAAGTTCCGCGCTATAGCCGAGTGGTTAATGCAAGACACCTTGGCGCAGAGCTATGTGACTTGCGCTGGTTCTTGTCTGCACGGGGGAAGAAATTTTGTCATGAAATTTCGGCCAGTTTAGGACCGGTGCCCATCCAGCATCGTGGGGAATTTCAGTAGCTCAATAAGTAGCTGCTCCAGGTTCAGAAAACCAGCTATAACGGCTGAGGAACTTGAAATGCTGACTTTATGTCACCTCTACACTGTCAGGATGGTCTCTACGTCTACGATTAAACATTTAGATGTGAGACTAGCAGCCAGCTGGTAGGTCAAGGGCCTTCTAGGCCTGTCGCACCATGGAGTTTTTTCAACAGCTAGAAGTCATTTCGTTGGGGTTTCGCTTTAACTTCAGGTAATCAGGAACTTTATACGTAAATTATTTATTCCACACAAGCTATCTGTTCGTTAATGCACACATAACTATAGAGTATAAAAATCCAAAGAACTGAGATTTGAATCCATTATTTCCTAATTTCGCGCTAGATATACAGGATTCAAGTCCAGGTTCAAATTTATTAACCATATCCCTTCATCTCCATTAAGGTTGGAGCCGCTGCAGAAGTCCACGTTTGAACAGTATGATAGCAACTAAACATTACATTTATATACATGAATCCTCTTGTATATTTCTTTTCGTTAAATTTAACCTCTCCCTTTGTAGGTACCTTTACCTGTCCTACGCCACGGGACCTTATAGGGACACTACCTGTCAGGAAAGGGAGTTTTCAGCTCGGATCACACACATAATGTACTTATTTGACCACAAAACGACATGACATGCCTCACCTGTTGAGTGATCAGCTCAGTGCTAGGAATATATGGGATTAATATGTAAATATTATTAATTCGAGTTGTTTTAACACATATTGCGCGTTAATGTTTCCTAAACATACTGTAGAAGTAGAGATTATTAGTTTGTGACAATAATTACAAGAGATAGAAATGAAACAATATTTTAATTATTTCAAAAGATAATTTAAATGTAATATTATCTTGCTTCAATAGTTTGAAATATCGCAATGCCACAAGGAGATTTCAAGCGAGAGAATTGAATCCCATTTATTTGGAACTTAACAAAGACACAAAAGTTTCGCCTTCAGTGATGACAGGATAATGTGTTGGTATTGTTGTCGATGAGTATAGTAAGATTGTTTTTGATGGTTGACCACTTCCTGAGGAAACAGAAAAGGGGTTGGAGACTTAAGTGATCTTGGCAAAGAAAGGAAAATCAGACAAAAGGATGACGTAGAGGAGTAATAGAGCGATAGAAAAGAATGAAGAGGGTGATGAAACTGAAACATATCCCGATGACAATAGAAAGAGGGCGGGGAAGAATCGACATAGAAAATAAAGTGAGAAAACCCACACCAAAAACTACTTAGCTCTCTCCGTTTTGGAGCAATGACTAAAATCAATAATAAACGCAATAGCTTTTATTACTATACGTATATGCAATATGAAATAATAATTTTTAATGATGTGTGAAAGTTTGATAACTTAGTAATATGATAATCTATAATTTTTATGGTGAAAACATAAAAAAAATAATAGAGCTGAATTGCAGATGATTATATTTAATAATTGGAATGTTATGAAATTTTGTAAGTCTATTTTGGAATTCACAAGTAAGGTACTCTAAAAATGCTATTACACTGGATACATTGCTTTTCGATATGTTAATATTTTATATAATCACATGTTTTACAAAGTTTCGTATATTTAAAAATGCTTGAAGCGCACAACGATTGAAGAGAAACAATTAACTTAGGCTATAGGTGTTTTATGTAAGACCATGTGTAAAAAATTATATTTACATTTTGTTATAAATAACTCCCTTTAGTCTGAATTAACTTTTCGATGGATGTGATTTTATTAAATTTTAGTGAACATTTTTGTTAAGGACGTTCTTTAACATCTAAAGTCATTAGAGTTGCAATTCAAATCGGGCATCTTTTCAGACTTTAATTTCTTTCGTGTCTCATAAATCTTCTACAGTCCGTCGCTGTGGCGTAGTCGGTAGAGTCCCTACCTTCCACTCCGGCGATCCGGGTTCGATTCCCGGCCGGGTAAGGGATTTTTAAAAAAACAAATCTCAACCTTGGGACTGGGTGTGTGTAGTGTCCAAGTTGTACCCATTGGGTTTAATTCCTCTAAAAAAAATAAATAAATCTTCTACACGGAACTCACGCCTTTAGTACTCTTCCGAAAATCCTATGTTCATGATGTTTACCTCTGAAATATATATCGACTCCGCCCGATTTTCATCGCGCGAACCTTAGAACCAGAGGTGAGCATGATATTCACTAGTCCACCGGGATATATTTATCAAATTGTAATTATATGAATCAAAATAGAGGCGGTTCAAAATTAAATCGAAGAAATTTATCTGGTAGGCGACTCCGTGGCGCAACGAAGCTTGGGCATGTTTTTCTCGGGGTTTCTCCCATTTTCTCCTACCATAATTTCATTCCACCATTTCTTCATACTCATATCATCCATTTCGTTTCATTTTGTTAATCTGCCCCCCTGTGATGGTGTATCAGGCGTGGTCGGCCGACACCCTTATTCACAGACCACTATATAAGGGGCTTCGTCTCATTTCATCCCTCGATCCAACCCCGAGTTTGACACGAGTTGAGGAGATTTATTTAACGTTTATTAAATATACCTGGTAATAGTAGGATTGTAGATAAGCTAGCTATTTGAAAAAATAAACCCAAGGCATCAGATATTCTTCAGAATTCAATGCCAACTACTGTTAAGCGCCATTTAACATTTATTGCATAGGTCTAAGGGCATAATCACCTAACTCAATACCTAAGCAAAGGATACAAAACTCCGGGTTAGTATGGCAAATACAAAAACCATGGTCTTGACACCAATCAACCCATTTTGTTATTCGGCAGCAAAAATATCATTATGATAACAATTGAAAATCGTAGAATGTATGTACTTGGGAATATGTGTAACTAGCAATAACAATGAAATGATAGGCATTCAAACGACAACACTTTCGATATTAAAATGTAGAAGTGTCCATCACAAGACAAAAATGATCTTATATAAAACAGTAAAATAAGACCTAAACTAATATTTAGAAGTGAAACCTGGACTCTCACAAAATGCTACCAAATTAATAAATGTATTCAAAAGGAAGATGCCTAGGAAAATCTACGGCCCAATTAACAAATTAAATGAAATTAAAAATTGAGACAGCTATACAGAGAATGTCCACCACTGTGGTCTCAAAGTAGCGTGTTGTCTTGTCACGCAGTGGGCCCGGGTTCGACCCCCGGTCGGGACAGGCTTCTGGATGAGTTTTTTTCGGGGTTTTTCCTCATCTTCAAGATGAATGTCAGGAAGCATAGGGCCCAACGGTCCCCGAAAATCATCCGGCCATCACCATCATCCTTATCATTAACACCATCATCTTTCACCAGTGTGGAAAACAACGGGAAGCTACCACAGCTATAATCCTCTAGTAAAGCTGCAAAGCATAGCATGAAAATGCTATGATTTCAGCGAAAGATCTGTCCTCGGGCAGAATTACTATGGATGGTCGGATAGAGAGAATCTCAAATGTCAGATGTTACTAGACTGAAAAGACTCCAAGATCGGTCATCTGGTAATAATAGATGCGAACGAGGACTAACAAAAGTCTTAAAATATTTTTGAGGAAGTAGGGTAGTGGGACGACCGACAAATCGATGAGAGGACACAGTACGTGGATACGTCATTACACTTGTGAGAGTAAGGAACTGAAAGACACTGATTAGAAACATAGAATGGAGGACGAAGATTGGGGAGGCAAGAACACGACTGAGGCTGTAGAACCATAGGATGAATGTAAAGCCAAATTGTGTTTTATATAAAAACAAATGTAGGTTAATGCCCCAACTTTCTTCCCTATCTAATTTTGCGCCATTAGTTAATACATAAAGTAAATAAACTTTTGGTTTTACAATACAATTACGACCTTCATGATCTTCACGGTGTGAGCCATAGGGCCCATTTCTCTTCCTAAGTGTCATGTTCGTTGTTTACATCTAGGACGTGGTCCATCAATGTTTCTTCTTCCTTCAGGTCGATAATCGAATAATAAATTTCCAATGCAGTCGCTTGTGTGTGTATTTTACAATTACTTCCAGAGATCTGTATCTTTTGTGTTAAATTAAATACTTGTAACTCTATTCTCCCGATCACTGTGATCCCAGGGTAGCATCCCTGCCTCGTGCGTAGCAGACCCGATTTCAGTCCCCGTTCGGGAAGTTACCTGGAATATAGCTTTTTTTATTTTTTGTTTCTTTTTTTTTTTCATCTGTAAGATAGATAATTGCGAAACGTTAAGGCCCAAATGGTCCTCGAACATCACCTGGCCACAATAAAAATCATTATCATATTCGCAATGTTTAGTATGAATGTGTGTGTGAATGGTGTGTTTCGTCTTAGTGTTAGCTATCTCTTGAATGCCCTTGGATTGAGCTTATCACTCACTTGAGGAGGCCCTTCATGTTCTTTTGTGGTCAAAAAAAGTATGCGTGTGATCCAAATTTTTAAATCCCTCTCCCGACAGATCGTGTCAATTACTATGGGGAATAAGAGGCCTATATTGTCCCTTTTTATCTAATAGACATTAAGAATTTCGGTTCAGCTGCTTCAAGTTTATTCTTATTTTGTTGTGTTAGGGAGAGTGTCTGAGCTCCATACAGAAATACAGAATCAGACATTACCTTGTAAGCTTATAATTTCATTTTGAGTTTCCTTTCTACTATTTTTAGATATATATTGTGATAATTTCAATAATGTATTTGAATTTGTTTAATTTATGTTGAGAAGGCATTATTGGTTTTATCTATATCATATTCCATGATATTCAAGAAAGGATTTTAATTTTGAAGGGTACGTGGAAAGAACCAGGCAGGTCATTTTTTGTAGAAATGGAGTTTGAGGTATCATCATTTAGAAGTGTAAAACAATAAAAATTACAGTTTTTCATAGGTTCATTTACCTCTACCTATGAAGGCAAGGAAGTACTGATGCTGTAAAACTAAAAGAACGTTTTCTAAGATTTGAAAGGAAAAATGACTTACCTGGTTCTTTCCCTAAGCTCTTCATTTATCTTTATTTACAGTTCATGTAGTTCCCTCCATTTTTTTTCAATTTTACATTTCTTTTGTCACTTTTCACAGTAGTGCAACTGTATATACAACACTATTTATCATAAATAAGTAATATATTTTATTACCGGTAGTTTATTATATAACAGGATATAGAGGATAAATTATTTACAAAGAATTATTTTAATTCTTAGCAATGATATATTTTCAAACTGTAAATTTCTTTCAAAGTAATGCCTTAATCCTCCATCTCCAGTAGCAATACCTTCGAAACTGATGAAACATTTTAGGCTATCAGGTTAATCTCCTTCAGTTCATACAAGAAGTTGCTTTTTTTTCTCTTGAAACTCTCATGGTCTTTACCTTTAAGAAGTGACGTAATTCTCGTATGGTAGGGGGTGAAAGATGGAAGGGATGGGAGGGTTACAAGTGAGATTAACGGGCAAGGCGCTAGCCTATAAATCTAGCTTCCAAGCCAGATCTCGTACAAGAAGCCCATCTTCTTCTTCTCGGGTAGAAGTTGACATCACCTCCTGATCACCTCCTCTTGACAAGGCAATAGACTTCGCCATACTGAGAAATAGTATACTCTTCTTCTTTTCTCTCGTGTCGTGGGGAAAAATAATAATTCAGCTCCAAATTCACCTTTCCTTGACATCGGCGAACTTACTGCGTTTTTCATTCCAGTCTTCTTCGACTATTGTCTTGTAATTGTCTCCAACAGGAATTTATGAGTTTCCTTCCATAAGTACACTGCTATCTGATGTTTAATTCCTCTACCATCTTTTAGCAATTCTAAGGGAAGAATGTCATATAACATATTACAATTTTTAATTAACCTCCTTCAAAATAGAAAGGAAGTGACTACAGCACATGAACGTAATATTGAAATTAATATAGGCTACTCATGCAAGCTATTCGCGTACACAGTTAATACAACTAATGATAAAATAGAAAAAAAATCAGCCTGAATTAGGATTTGAACCAATATACCCGCTTTATGCGCATGAAATAATAATACTCCATCCATCGTAATTCTGCCCGAAGGCAGGTCCTTCACTGCAATCGTAGCGTTTTCATGCTATGCTTACAGCTTTACTAGGAAATTGTGTAGGTGTGGTAGCTCCCCGTTGCTTCCCACACCTGTGAAGGATGGTGATGATAATGATAATGATAAGGATGTTGATGATGGCTATATGATTTCGGGGACCGTTTGGGCCTTAAAGTTTTCCTGTCATTTGTCTTACAGGTGAGGAAAACCCCCGATAAAAACCTCACCCAGAAAAACTGCCCCGACCGGGGATCGAACCCGGACCCGCTGCGTGACAAGGCAGCACGCTACCTCGAGACCACAGCGGTGAACATAATAATACTAAAGGAAAAATTATGCTTGAATCGGGATAGGTACCCAAGTTCTCCAGCTCTACGCGCGTAAGGCTGGACATCTTGGGTTTCAGTCCCGATTCAGGCTGATTTTTTCCTTTTTATTTGTATTAACCATAGCTTATTATCTAATGTCAGATGCTTCTCTAGTTTTCCAAATTTAAAGGAATAATGTTTCCAAGCAATATGTAACACCAAAAGCAAATTCTTCCATATGGCTCTATTGTTAATTATTTATCAGAGTTCATAAAACCAGCATAATTTTTAAAGTCTTAAAACAAATACAAATTGTAGGCCTGCTAAAATATGAGAGTTGCAGTAAATAGAAATATATATTTTTAAAATATACCCTTGTTAAAATGATGTGACACTAACAGTTGTTTTATAAGACTTTGAAACATTTACTTTCCCTTCATAAGAACAAAGGTTAATCATTTTCGAAAATATATTATTATGAGAATATCTATAGCAAAGAGAGCGGAGGAAATTACACATCTACCCGAGCATTTTAAAGTCATCCATCCCCAAACTTTATTAGGAACTGTAATCGAGACATAAACCCTGTGAGATGGACATGGTCATTTGCGGAAGAAACAAGAAATGGCACACAAATACATTTGCAATATCGGAAAGGAAGCAACATTTTGGAAGATAAAACGCAATTTTGATATTAAAATGAATTTAAGAGACACGAGTGTGTTATGGGAATGTTGTTCGTAATAAAGAGAAATAAAGAGATAATATTAATATTTTGAGGATTGTATTTCCCAATGAATGTTTACTCTTCTAAAAGAAGAGTTTTGTGAAACATGTTGTAGATGTCTACTTCCATTTCGGAATTCCTGAAACCGATATCCATGTCTGCAGTAGTCTTCTCTTTCTTCTTTACCAAAAAATGTCCACTACACTTGCAATGCGACAAGCCACGACAAGCCCCCTACTATAATAAAAGAAATACAAGGCAGAAATAAAAACAAAAACAACTTCGACTGGTCAAGAAATTCGCTGAATGTGGACCGAAGACGCTAGGTAACACATAAACCCTCTTATTGGAATTCCAAATTGACATCGTGTTTGTTCTCCGAGGCCACCCAAGTGCATGCGCCTGCCTAATCTCAACAGTTTTTTTCCAATTAAAAAAAAATACGTTAAAATAAAGAAAATAGGATTTTATTAATTCTATCCCCGATCGGGAAAAGTTTCCTGGGTGACCATGCTTCTTTATTCGCCTTGTTAGTACGAATTCGTGAGTTCACAAATAGTAGGTTTCACAAATCCTTGACAACATCTTGAGCTGTTCTATAGCCAATCTCCATTAGTCTCTATTTATTCACACACATTCCTCAAAGCCTCTTTATTCCAGTGTTCTAATTACTCCTTCTGTCCATATTAGTTTTGATCTTCCTCTCTCAATTCTTCCTGACGGATTCCATTCATCAATGTTCTTCTCCAATGTGTCTTCCATCTTCCCTTTCAAATAACCAAACTATCTCAACTGTGTCGTGTGTCTTGTCTTAAATGTTGGTATTATCTCTGAGGTAGCCTTGGCACTGAAATGATCACTCATCCGGGGAGGCTTTCCATGTCTTCGTGTAGTGAGAGAAGTAAGGATATGACCCAGAGTTTTAAAATCGAACTTCCCCGGACAGGCCTGATTAGCGTGGGACCGAAAAAAATATCTAAACGTACAAAGGAACACGTTAAACTAAGAAAAATAAAGATAAAGGATCAATCATATGTGGGCCTACGTATAGTGAAACTATAAATAAATCCTTACGTTAAATTCAAGTGAAAGTTTTCATAAATAACCCGCAGTTGTCCCATTCTCAAGCTATGAACTTATTTGAAAACAATTCTCCTTCTTAAGCGGAATTTTAATTTGATCAATTTAGAACATTCCGTATCCTTTTGGGACACGCCGTAGCGTAGTGGTTAAGACACTGCGCTACAAGCCGGAAGGTCGAGGGTTCGAGTCCCGGTGGGATCTGGATTTTTAAACTGACCCAAACCCCCTGGCAGCACTATGGCCCTGGGGTTGACTCAGTCTCTAACGGAAATGAGTACCAGACACTTGTTATGGGGGTGAAGGTGGCCATCACGCAGGGCTGACAACCCGGCTGATATCAAGTGCCGATTGTTCAGAAAAAGTGGGAGCCTTAACCTCCTACTACCGCAAGGGCCTCCTGAGGCCTGTAGTGGGATCACTTTACCTTTACCTTTACCGTATCCTTTTAATGAGTAAAAAACAAGATTTTTCCTGGAAATAGCAAGGCCATTTTTCAAATATTAACTATTTTTTATATCGATAGTTTTTTGAATGTGTAATATTGATGAAACCTTACAAGAAAAAATGTAAAATTGCATGAGAGGCCAACGGTTCAGTATCATTTTTACAGTGAGTCTGTTTGTTTATTTGTGATATTTTGTTATTTGTCTTTTATAAATATTCATGTATGACTAAAAATTAGAGCCTCTTACGAAGAAAATGTTATTCGAAACACGAACTTTCTATTACGGCGAAGTGTAACCTAACTCTTAAGAGAAATGTACACATTTAATTCCAAAATAAATAATAATTCGTATAGCCTATATGCAATTTAATCTTAAATACATAAAACAGTCTCACTTTTTTAATCTTAAGTTGATATTACATATAAATATTGTACTTTTTCACTATTTTGAATCAATGTAGCATCTACAACCCCAATGGATGCATATGAAAATGTCCTATAAGGCCTATAGAGAAGCAGCAGATCACTGAATTACACAATAGACAGAAGCGATCACTCTAGATCTGTAGTTAGCAGTATGTTATGGCTACCATCGAATACAGCAGAGAGCAAGACAAGGCAAGGAACACCAAGATTTAGAATTAAATACTTATATCCTGGCAACAGTCGAAACCGAAACATTGACTATTACATAATCTTGGGAAAATGTTTTGATCAAAGATAGACGAACAGACAGGTGAATGGAGAAGGCTACATTTCAATGAGCTATGTGCTCTTTATGATAAACCAAATGTAATAATTCTAGTAAACTGCGATGGGCAAAGCATATGACAGGAATAGGGAATGGAAGAGGGGCATGGAAATTCCTTATAAGAAAAACAGAGGGAAAACTCCCAGTAAGTAGGCTAAGAATGATGTGGAAGAATAACATTAACCATGATTTTGAGGGAGGTAAATTATACAGCGGATGAATCGAAACTATTAGCTCAGGATAGGGATGTATGTCGTGCGGCCATGAATCTTCGGGTTCGATACTGCCAGTGAGTTAGTTAATTAATATAATAATTACTATTATTTTACAATATTATTATTATTTTACAGCTATGACATGCTGATATATTCACAATTATAAAACTAAATTTATATTATTTGCTGGTTGCCAATCATATAAGGGCCTACACTGAAAAGTGACAATTATGTCAAAAAGTAAAGTGTGTGCTAGAAATTTACGTTAAATTAAATAATTGAGGTAGATTTAAATTATATCCACGTGGTATGCGAAAGATTCTTATTAGTTAAAACACCTCAAATAATTACTTAGTAATCCTATTGATTGTGCATGTTCATTGAATCAAGTTCTGACTGTTTTATTTTGTAAGTGAAATAGTATAATAAGTGAAATTACAAAACTAAACCACAACGTTAAATTTGCCATTTGTCAGTCTATGTGTTCTCTAAATAATAGCATGAGACCTACATTTACTTTATGGCATACATGTTTATTATTGTGCAGCTTTAATTGGGCAGTGTGAGTAGAACACGACTACAGCAAAGAGATGCGGAAAACTACAATAGAATTTTGGAAATTTCGAATCGCATACACAAGGAGAATTCACTTGAATTCTTGAGTATTATTGCGTATCTAATAACAGAATGTCCACAACATATCCTTCTCCCTCTCTATCTACCCTCTCTCCCAAAATACGATTCCAGAAGAAGATGAAACCAAAGCCAATTCGAATATTTTTTCTTTACGTACTAGAATAAAAATTTACTTAAAATCTTAGTGCATAAAGTAAGTTAATTAAAGAAAACTATAGAATGTTTTAAAAACAGGCCTATATAAATGTGATGTAAGCCAGTGTAAAAATCGTCATTGCGTTCTTCGGAAAATTGCTTGTTATTACCGAGAAAGAAATGGCGATTTTTATATTAGTTTATCTCAATTTCTTTCTTTCTCTAAATCAACATTATAAATCTATTTTATACGCAAAGAGGTGTAGTGGACGAAACGGAGTCTGGGCAGGCTTTTCCCGAGGTTTCTCCCGCTTTCTCCTGCCACAAATTTAATTCTTCCATGTCTCTACACTTATCTCATGCATTTCGATTCATTTCATTCATCTTCCCCTGTGATCGGGTGGCACCCTTGTTATTCGTAGATTTTCAATGTAAGGAACTTCATCGCACCTCATCCTTCGACCGCGACCTGCGTCGGACACGAGTTGAGGATAAGGAGATAGAGAGAAATTTTCTTCAATGAATTTCTAATCCACTGATGTCCTATACAAATTGACATATAGTAATTATTGTAACACCAGAAAGCCTAATTACAATATTAACAAATCTTAAACAAATAATTGTTCGAATATCTGAATAAATTCTAGTAGTTCATACTTAGTTCTTAGTTTTAGTTCTTTATTGAAACTGGGAGGACAGACTGCCCTGAGCACCGCGACCTGAGAGACCTATTTACGCTACATCAGTATTATGGAGATGAGTGGAATGAAAGTTTACTGTAGCCTTCAATGTTATGTAACTTATAGGTCATCTTCATGGTTCGGCACACCAGGTTCTACTCTCATGGCCCTTGCCGCCATTTTTAGACTGGGTCCTTGGCCGGGAGCGTGGACTACAACATTCCCGTTGGCCTCTTCAGTCATATTTTATTGTTCAGACTCGGAATCATGAGGCAGTACACTGGTGGGCTCCCATCAGATCCCCGCAACCACTTATTTCCAACAGCTGTAGGTATTAGCCAAACTATTTTTCTTAATGTGAGATGAGATGAAAGATTGTGAAATAAAGTAATGATAAGTAAAATGAAGACAGATGTAATGGAGAAGGTTGGTGAGATGAAACTCGGAAAACGAGAGAACCTCGAAAAAACTCGAAACATTTCTTTATGACACACCACAAATACCCGTCCAGAACTGCCATGATTCGAATTAGATCTCAATCAGGGCAGCCACGCGCGCCAGTTAAGCGTCTACTGTACCTCAGAAGGTTAGATGATATTTAATATTCAGAAGATTATTTTTAAGATGTTATCATAGCAGATGTCCATCGCTGTAGTCTCGAGGTAGCGTGCTGCCTTGTCACGCAGCGGGTCCGGGTTCGATCCCCGATCGGGGCAGTTTTTCTGGGTGAGGTTTTTATCGGGGTTTTTGCTCACCTGTAAGACAAAGGTCAGGAAAACTTGAAGGCCCAAACGGTTCCACAATCATATGACCATCATCATCATCATCCTTCTCATTATCATCACCATCATCATAATAATCCTTCACCGGTGTGGAAAGCAACGGAAAACTACCACACCTACAATTCCCTAGTAAAGCTGCAAGCATAGCATGAACAAATTCTATGATTGCAGTGAAGGACCTGCCTTCGGGCAGAATTACTATGGATGGATGAATCATAGTAGATTGTTACTTTGGACAAAACTGTCGTATTATGAGATTGTTTTTCAAGACACTTGTTATCACCTACTAATTTAACTTACAGAAGGCCTATTTTTGTTGACTATTTAACTCGTGCCCCAAATGGGAGTCAATGACCAATCACGTTTCAATGATTTTTTATTTACAAGCAATCACAGTCGTGTTACGCCTAGAATTTACCAACTAAAGTTATCATAATAAAGGAAGCACCTCCTTTTTAACATTCTGAATAGGTCATAGAATTATTTTGCAGTGACTGACTCTAAGAAATACGGCTACCAGATTGTATATATTGTGCATGAATGTCAACACATAGTGCATACGGGAGTTAATATAAAAACATTTGTAGCAATTGATTATACCACCAAAAAAAAGCAACCACTGTTTGTACTTTCTTAAATGTATTTTTTTCCCAGTAATAACATTCCAGAAAAATATAATTGCCATATTTACATCATAGAACATCAGAAATGAATTAATAATACAGTTTGATGTGTTTCATTTTTTCTCCACTAGAGTGCATTCTTACAATATTGCGTTCCTTTGGCAATAAATAATATGATCTGGTTGCAGTGATGAACAATAGTAGCAAATGAAGCGTACCAATCGTTTCTCATTTATTTTCAAACATCACCGTTTACATTAAATACATAAATATTTTAAAATAACTATATTTTAGTAATGATTTGTGAGTAAACAGCTTAATTGTATTCGTTAAATAGTCCTAACAAATGCCACTCTTGATTTCCAAATTCTCTAGATACATTCAATCCTCACTTCGTGAGTCGTGAATTTATCGATAATTTGGAAATCACTCGTGGCATTACTTATGAAAATTAATACCAAATTGAAAAATTAATTTAGTGAAGCATTGTCACGTATTTTATTGCAGTAATATTCTTGAATTATATATAAGTAATTAATGGTATTCACAAAATAAATATATTTTGTAAAATAATTCATTTCAATTACATTTTGATACTTAAAATATTACATTTAATCCTGAAGTTTACATTATTATCTGGCGAATTTAATATTACATGAACTTAAAAATTATAATAAAGCAGTAATATTGACGTAGCCTTCATAGCCCTATATTTATTACAGGAAATGGTCATAATCATTGTAATCCTATCAGAGTCACAAAGTGTGCAAGAAGTGAGTAGGGTTCATCCCAGTTTTACGATATATGACAGGACCAGAATCATGGTTTTTTATTCAGAATTTCTGACTGTAACTCTTGAGATCGCGGTTCGACTCCCGGTCAGTCCATAAGAATTTTCCCTTAGAGCGAATTATTCTTGCGGTCGCCCATGATTTGGAGTATTTAGGTTAAGCTTATGTTTAAGGACTCTTGTGTTACTTCGATATCATTTATCACCCATCGAAATATCGCGGTAAGTAATTCTGCCTTCGAAGCTTCCAAAAATCACAAGTGAGTTACAATTCCGCCAATTCCGTGGGATAATATTAGAAATGTCTGGTTGCATTGGACAAAAAATAATTTATGGCAGTGATAGTTGACCATTTAGAGGTAATTCTAAATCAGGTTAACATCGGCGGAAATGTGATTCATGATGACTACAAAATATAAATGATCAGAGTTCAAATAATAAAACATCTCAAGATTTATAAATACAGCCTCAACTCTTGAAAAAGTGATGGATTATAAAACAAGTGAAAAATGAATTATGTACATTAATAAACCTCAAACGGTACAAGCGAACAATGCAGACCAATGATAGATAAATTTTGAGCCCGGAACATCTCAATAATGACCTGTATCTCTGACTGAACAATGAAAATAGTTTAATTTGGAACCATTCTATGTTTGTGTAGTACACTTGCGATGAATTCAATCCGGTTATTTATGAAACTTCGGTACTCATTTCAAAATAATATTAATTTCCGGTGAGTTTTACTTACGATGTATTTCATCAAAAATATAAATAGTACAATTTAAGAGATTCAGTACGAATATTTTGACCAATCTCCAGGTATCATAATTTAGTATTCCTACCTACGTACGGAATCAGAAGCCACGGGTTTGATTTAGTGCCTTGAATATGCAGTTTTATTAAGAAGAATGTCAGCTTTCCATCAAAAGTTTGGTTGTATGCAAATATCTTTGTATGCATATGTCCATATGAACTAAAAAAATTGGGCTACATGAAAAAGATAACCTAGTGAGTAGGTTAAGGTGGTAACGTTACAGATTCGTATCTTTGAGTCCCATATTTAAACTCCGGTACTGATAAACCTTGCTTAAGTTAATTTCTACTTTACCTGAATAGTCAAAGTAAATTCTAGATTGAAATTTCATTACAAGTACCCATTTCAACGAAATCGCCACTCCATATCCTTGAAAATATAGTCAGTTCCTTCTATACAAAACTCGAGAAATACAACATTAAATCTCAGCTCCTACTGAATACATCTAAAGATTCTATAGGCCTATACTTACTTACTTACTTACTCACTGGCACTATCGAACCCGTAGGTTCATGGCCGCGCGGACATAAGCTCTCCATACATCCCTATCCTGAGCTAATGCTTTCCAATCATTCCCTGTATAATCTACTTCTCTCAAATCATAGTTAATGTTGTTCTCCCACCTCATTCTTGGTCTACCAACTGGGCGTTTTCCCTCTGGCTTTCCTACAAGAAGCTTCCATGCACGTCTTTCATTCCCCATACGTGCAACATGTCCTGCCCATCGCAGTCTACGAGACTTAACTGTTCTTATTATATCTGGCTTCCTATAAAGACCATGTAGATCATTGTTATGTAGTCTTCTCCATTCACCTGTCTGTTCATCTCTCTTTGGTCCAAAAATTTTCCTAAGAACTTTATTCTCAAATACTCGTAATCTCCTTTCCTCCCTTAAAGTAAGAGTCCATGTTTCGCACCCATATAATATAACTGGTAGAATAATAGTTTTATATATTTTCAGCTTAACGTTTTTTTAAAGGAGTTGGGACATCAAAAGTCTCTGCAATGCATAATAGCACGCATTTCCAGAATTGAGCCTATGTTTAATTTCTTTGTGCATCTCATTCCTATTTGTGATTATTGTTCCTAGGTATTTGAATTCAGCCACTTCCTCAAAATTTCCCTCATTTGTCATTAGCTGTCCATTTCCATTTTATACTGAATTTCTATGTGTGACCATATATTTAGTTTTTACTGATATTTACTTCCAGTCCCAATTTCTTAGTGTTACTCAATAGTGTGTGCATATTGTCCTTTAGTATCTCCTCGCTATCGGCCAGTAGTATACTACATCATCAGCATAAACTAACAGCTTATTAATACCATTCAGTTGTAAGCCTTCCTCATTCCCTAAAGAGTTAATGGCATGCTCTAGTACAAAATTAAATAGTAGAGGAGATAGTGCATCTCCTTGCTTCAACCCATTCTGGATTTCAAAAGTGTCTGAAAACTGTTTGCCTACACGCACCCTACTCTTTGAGCCATTTAGACACATTCGTATAAGTCTAACTAACTTTTTAGGAATTCCGAACTCCAGCAGGATACTATATAACTTCTCCCTCTTAATTGAATCATATGCTTTTTTGAAGTCAACATATAGTTGATGTGCAGTACCATTATATTCCCATTTATTTTCTAAAATCTGTCTTATACTAAAAATCTGATCTGTTGTAGACCTGTTTCTTCTAAATGCACATTGATGATCTCCTAGAATGTCATCAATATAGGGAGTAAGTCTGCTTACTAATATATTTGTTAGAATTTTGTACGAAGTATTCTATAGGCCTATACGATATTATATTAGATGGACGTCTATAAAGAAAAATAATAACAAGAAAAATAATCAAAAGATAATGCCATTACATATAAAGGGACTTTTTTCACGTTATCCTTTACTAATTTGTCGTGGAATATGTACGTTTCACAAAAAAGGTTGAAAGCGACTAAAACAAACCACTTTCAAAACTCAGTGTTGCCACTAGATTTTGTCCATGCACATTTCATTGTAAAACTTAATTGGGAAACCTAATACCTTCTTCTTCTTCTTATTCCTTTCCAGAATTAGGTCAATGCGACCTGTTCCGGTCTCAAGTCCATCGCTTCCTTGGCCATCCCAAAGATCTTTTTCCATGCGGTTTGTAGGTGTTGATCGTTTTGGGTAATCTTGTTTTATTGTCCGTTCTGTCTAAATGTTCTATTCGTTGGTATTTGTGCTCTTCTAGTTTGTCGAGTATTGAAAATATATCCAGTTCATTTCTTATTGATTCATTGTGTAATCTATTCATGCGTGTACATCCTTTCACGGATCTTAAAAATGTCATTTCAGTGGCTTGAATGTGTGAGATATCTTTTTTTGTAAGTACCCAAGATTCAGATCCATATAAAAGAACAGGAACAACCATAATTTTATAAAACCTGAACTGAGTTTCTCTTCGAGTCTTTCGGAGGGTTCTTCTTATGGTGCCACACATCATTTGATATCGGTTTAATTTATTATGTATATCCCAATCATAGCTATATGTTATATCTGAACCAAGATGGTTGAAGTGTGCTATCTCTTCTATTATTTCATTATTGATTACTATTTTTGCTCTGACTGGCACATTGCCCTGAAAAGCCGTAATTTTAGTTTTTGAAGTTGAGATTTTGAGATTATAATAGAGTTCTAATTGATTCAACGTGTAAATGACTCTTTGTAAATCATCCTCTGATTTCTGTATAATTTCCAGATCGTCTGAAGAAATTAAAATATTCATATACGTTTCCTTATTAATTTGTATTCCTATTGGACTTGATTTTTTTCATTTTCGTATGACCTCGTCAAAATATATATTAAACAATGTAGGTGATAATGTACAGCCTTGTCGAACTCCTTGATTTATTAAAATTTCATCTCTGGAATAATTATCTAAATTAAGGATAATTTTCGTGCCATTATAAAGAAATACTTTTTATTCCTTCTATAAGTTGAGCCGGGTACTCTCTTGCCTTCATTATTTCCCACAATTTTCTTCTTATCACCTTATATCAAAGGCTTTTTCAAGATCAACGAAAGCTAAATACGTAGATAAATTGAATTCTCATCTCTTTTCTATTATCTGTCTCATAGTGAATACATTGTCAGAGCAGGACGTTCCTTGTCTAAAACCATTCTGTCGTTCTAACTGTCCTTTTAAAAGCAATGAATCTGCTATTGGTTTTAATCTATTAAGTAATATCCCTGCATATATTTTATATACAGAGTTAAAAAATACGGGAAATCTAATACCATTATATAAATAATATAAAATAGAATAATATGAGATTTATTCACAGCTTTTGGAGCTTAAATCTGCTACCAAATATTTGATTATAAAATGAATGTTCCCTCATTATGAAATTAAGATTGTTATATCTAGAAATTCAAGAGTACATATGACATTTTTGCTCTCAAATTCTAGATTTAGCTATTACTCTAGGCTTGGGATATAACTAAACAGTTGATTCAAACTGTTTGGCAACTGAAAGACAATAGTACCACATCGACAGACACTAGGGGTTTGGATTTGCTAGGACGTTGTATTGCTACTACCAAGACATATTATAATATCCCCTTAAGAGATGACGTTGAGGAGGAGGGGTACAAGAAAATGGTTGATGAATCGAGATCTCTCCTCCGAGTTTCTCTCCTTACACACACATATAGAGGATCCTCATTTTCAAATAGATTTCCAGAACTAGCATTCCAGTTTCCCGAATGGTGTTGTATAGATACGATGAGACGAGGTTTAAGAAAGATGGCTTTTGTACTTCAGGATTCATGCACGCTATACCTTCTGTGTGACAAGCCAGTCAGTTTCAATAGAGTTGTAGGAAGGATGTATTAAAGTTTCAATTTCAAGATAAACTGTATATGTCTAATAATATCTGCAATGTATTCAAAGACGTCGCGACTGTAAACTGCATCGTTTTGACGGAGTAATATCAGTTAATTACCATTATGTCAGTCTAGTAGACGGGAATCTACTTCCTCATATAGTTAAGTCTCGATGTTGACTAGCAAAATTACAACTTCTCCGAGTAGCCTTGTATTAGAAAGGTAACTTTATAATAACCAAACATTTAAAACTTCCTCTTTATCTGAAGAAACTTTATTTACATGTAAAATTCAAACGATTGAAATATTCCTTCATGTATTTTTCTTCTTGATCTGCTTCTTCTTCTTCTTCTTCTTCTTATTATTATTATTATTATTATTATAGTATTATTATTATTATTATGTAGATACAAATTGAAAATGTAAAATTGGTACCTGTAAAGTGTCGCGTCATCTTCAACGTAATTATTTCCTTAAACTAATAGACCGTGGGGATTCCGGTACCATCGTCAGCAGATGTTATGTTACTAATGGTAAGTTGAGGTCGACGGCATCTGCAGATACTAATTTCACATTGTGATTTACTGTAATATCTGAATGGAATTTTTGTCATATTATTTTTATTAATGTAGATCTACATTATTATATCCAAGTTTAGAACCTCAAAGTAATTTTACATATGAGCCTACTGTGATTCCCTTGTAAAACTACTTTTAGTTTAAATTTATAAAAGCCTTACTATGTATCAATTCATTGCAAACGAAATTTTTGAGTTTGTCTATTTGTTCTCTTACAGATTCATATCATCTAGAGACTACAATAGTAGATTCGTCCTGAATGCGATGTAAAAATTATTTTGACTTGACAATTGTTCGATTTTTAAATTGGTTCTAATTACTTTTCATAACGAGTAGGACGTTTTACTTATTTAAGGCACAGAAGCAAATATGCTCAAGGAAACATTTTTTTTTAGTAAGTAGGCCTGTATTTAGGTCCAGTCATAAATAAAAAATGTTGCACAGCATTTTCAGAGTAAAACACTTAAGAACTCATTTTTATTCGAAGACAATATATTATAGATGATCCTGGTAGACCAAAGATTACCATACTCTATTTGAATTTCATGTTCACGAGTTCAAACCTGGGACAGACGGATGGATTTTTCAAGACGTAAAAATACTGAGTATGGGTTCCTTCAGGAGGGAATTACAGCTGTGAGTCCCGTGACGTAGATTTAAGATACTTAAAGAGATTCAAGACTGAGTGTGTGACCAAAATTTGTTGGCCCTTTAACGCACATATTTGAATCGCGACGCAAATTGCCTGAGCTTTTAAAGAGCGTCATTAAAAAAAAGCTATTTAATACCCCGACGGCAATTGATTTTTTTAACTGAGACACGCCTAATCATCCACCGCAGTGGTTTTGCTATAACATCGTTGCCTGGGGGAAAAAAAGGATGGTGAAGATACCTAGGTAAGCTTTTTTATTTATTCATTCTTTCGGAGATCCACCAGTAAGACAAACGTCAGGGACCTAAGACTCAAATAGTCCCCGAACATCATCTGCCATCATAATTATCCATATAATATTAGCCTTATTTAGTATGTACCATATTGTCTCGGAGGTGGCCCCAGTATTAAACTGATCACTCATTCGGGAATGGTCTCCATGTTCTTGTTTCAAATAAAAATGTATGTATGCGATCCTAAAATTAAAATCCTCTTCTAACAGGTCGAGCCCCTCTAACTACCGGAGCATGCAAAGGTTATAAACAAAAGAGAGAGAGAGAGAGAGAGAGGGAGAGAGATAAATAAATAAGGAAACATAAATAAAGTAGGATAAGCTTAATAGTTATAGTTTTGAAGAAAATAACGATTCTATAATACAATTAGTTATCCTAAATTACTGATTCTACAAACGTCGAATCAGAAATTGTGAAAACTAAACGGAAAATACTTAAACGCCGTAAAAATGATGTCATTGTTTAAAAAAAAGAATACACAATATTATCTTCCACAATACTGTCTTATTCACTGTAGTTACGGCCAAACTCAATGTTCGACAACTTTAACAGTTCAAATAATGATGCAAATAGTTGTGCACACTGCAATCAGCATGCTTAATGCTTAATTTTAAAAATATATACATATCATGTTTTAACACTTAATATAATAAATGTCTACCAAATGATCACATTTCAATCATTCCATGTGAAATCACCAGATTTTGCAAAAAGTCTTGTGGCAGGCGAATTTTATAATTTTATATTTTCTTTGTGTAGTGCAGTATAGATAACTGGTAAATTCAGGTTTTTTCTTCCCTCTATATAGTAGTTTCAGAAACATGGCTCTGTAAATATTGCAGGTTGCAAGTAGATTGCACTATGTAAGAAATGTGCACGGAAAATTAAAATATTTGTATATTTCCGAAAGTAATTATTGTAAGCTTTCAGGAAATGTAGTCCATTTCAAAGTGCCAATTTACTAAAAGAAGAATGAAAATGTTTATAATGATTAATAAAATATATTAACTTATTTACTACGAAAACTTGTGAAATGTAAGTTGCTGGATCACAGGTAGAGAAAGACAGAACATTCTAAAAGTTGGATAAATAATTTTTAAATTTTACATGTGATTTTGAAAGATTTGAAAAAGTATAAACAATTTTTCAGTTAGTTTTCTATTTCACTAGAAATGATTTTAATCTAATTGACTAATAGCTTTAAAGCTATTTAAATATTAAAAATTGATTCCGATTTTAGCAGCCTAACTAACTACCGAATCGTAGGTTCATGACCGGACAGACATAAGCTCTCCATGCATCCTTACCCTGCGCCATTTTCCATTCAATCCCTGCATAATTTACCTCCCATAAATCTTGCTTAATTTTATTCTCCCACCTACCTTGGTCTACCTCTCCTCGGCCTACCTATCGGGAGTTTTCCTCTGGTTTTCCTACAAGGAGTTTTCGTGTCCCTCTTTAATTCCCCATTATTTTTACAGCCTCTGATGAAAAATAACTACTTTACAATATTATTTTAATATTCTAACTCAACCCCGGAACGGGGACACGAGACTAGCTGAAGAAGAATTGTAGTACTCTATCAGTACAAATTCAAGTTAAATACTTTTTAAGTGTAATTACTTAATTTTTTACAAGACATTCAACAAAAACAATGTGATCCAGAATACCTAAACACTTTCTTGTTTCTGTAGTCAATTGGACTGAAGCTACGATTCAGTCGTGTATTAGGGTATTCTACGGAGTGTATAAACCTTTTCTGGATATTACTAATAATTACATGAATTACGACAAGGCATCTAATTATTTTACTTTATTTTATAAGATGCCTTAAAAAATTCCCACAACGTTACAAAAAATAAAATCATTTGTTAGGTAAGCTTTATATTCTTCGATATTTTTGGGTGAAAATATAATTATCTGCTAATTTTGGTCATTTTAAGCACCTTTAGTTTTTTTTCAGATTTGAGGATTTCTTTCTTAATTTAAAGCTTCTCAGACAAGCACACGTTCGGAAACCAGCATATCTGTAACAATAGCTTCTATATTCCAAGTTTATGCATTGTCGACTTGCCCCCACATTCTGAGTATGTTGTTAGAACAGAAGATTTGGTACAAAAATTAAGTCATCTGATAAAGATTTGAATTGTCAATTATTTTATCTAGTGGATTGTGAGTTAAATCTAGGAGACAAACATGAACTTCATATACTCCAGTCTATTGAAATTAATAGATTTTTTTATTTTCTTATGAGAATCTTCACCAAGTTTTCATTGTGAACTTTAAATAATATTTATTTAAAACTCAAATCATTAGAAACACTACAGTATACACTTGTCATTTGCTATTAATCACATTACATAAATTGTGTTAAGGTAATTCAAGTAACAACATATTTTAAATAATAAACATTGCTCGCTGCTAAACGAATTGTGCCAAAGAAAAACAAATACTGACAATTTTAAAGAATTGTTCCATCTTTTTTAATCTATTATTTCTACTTTAATTGTAGGTTTTTAAATATCTAGTCCAATATTGTTATAGATAAAATTAGGGCAATGTATACAGAATGGAATATATATATATGAAAAGAAAAATACATGCCTGAGTTCGGATTTGAACCCGAGTCTCTAAACTCTGTACGTTTAGCGCTCTAACCATCTGAGCCACTCAGATATCCTAACACACACAAAGACACACACACATATATATATAATAAAAATGACAGAGAAATTAGCAGATGAGCAACCACGAGATAATGGAAGACTTGGCTCAGATGACAATGGTACAAACTCGTAATCAAGAGGTCCCGAGTTGATATTCCGGTACCGACCAAATTAACTGAGATTTCTCAGTATTTTTCTTACTCGTCAAACCAAATACTGTATTGCAATGTTATTACATTGGTCTGCTTTACGATTAATTACCATTTGATAATTAATTAAATTTAAAATTAATGTCATTTACACAAAATGCATGGGTATAACGTTACATTTACACGGTTACTCGTACAAAATAGGAATTACATGCGATAGCCTATGGAGAAAGATATTAAAAAAAAGTCGCTAAATAATAGTGAAAAAAGTCTAGTGTTGTAAATATTTTTGAAGGAATCAGAATGAGGAAGGTTGGTCAAATTTTGAGAGAATAGATGGAAGGATGACAGAGTATACAAGTAGATATCATCATCATCAAGACAGGAGGGTGGGTGGGTGAATAAGATGATGGCTGAAGCACTGAATAGTTGGCAGAGCAAGCAAGAGATGTGTATCTATTGTAAGACTAAAGATGGAGAACTTACTGACAAGTAATGCAAGACAGTGGCATATATATACACACACAGACAGACACTTCGATGCTAAATTATACGTGCTACCAGTACTAAGATAGATATGTATGTCGCCGTAATAATATGGCAAGTTAAGCGTAAAATGACTTGGCATTGTTCTTCAAACCCCTCATACTCCTCACTCTGTTCCTTCTCAACCCCCATTTTCCTTCTCGTCAAACTTACAGTCAGTAAGACAGAACGGCTTGGATTTGGGGATGGGTATCGTCTTGGAGTTTGCTATCAAGAGTTGTGCTTGATAGACAAATGAGGTTTCTCATATCATAATGGTATTGTAACTATTTTATATCCAAACCCAGCTCCAGATGTTTATCTTAAATACTGTAAAAAGCTGAATCACTAAATTATTATATAAAATATATTTGAGGAGAAGAAGAGAAGACCGATCACCTTAGCTCTCCAGGAATGTTAGCATTCCATACTGATATATATATGATGAATCGGCCTCTGTGGTCTGGAATTATGTTCCTTGTTTATGTTACCCAGGATAGGGAGATCAACCCCGACCGATTTCGATGGATTTTTGGGATGGAAAAATTCAAGGGACAAATCTTCTGGGAGATACTTTAAATCATGATTCCCATGTCTGAAGATTTAGGAGTGCGGTGTGGGACATGTAAAAGTACCTATAATATAAGAGGTTAAACTACGATGGGGAAGAAGTGAAAGAGCCTCAACTCTAAATTAGAGTCTCTGAGCAATTTTTTTTCGGACTTTCCGTTCCAAGTAAAAGCTGAGTTGCTTATTAGGTGTTTCTTAGATGCGATGGACTTGTCACTTGCCCATTCACTGATATGTGTAGTAAAATAAGCATATTAAATTAAGTAATTCCCGCAAGGGAGCACCATGTATAAACAGGCATTAAGACACTAAAAGCATTAACAATAATTTCCGAACACAAAATTTTATACATTAAATTTATTATCATTATTAAACAAATCTCACAAGAGAATCTTAATGTGACCAATGTTTATAACTTGAACATTATCCCACATTTTTCATTATTTCTGTCTTGAATTGATTTCTTTGTGTCTACATGTTCTGAGATATATTTATATCTTACTCTTTTTTCCATTGGAGTCCATTCCAAACTAGTTTTAGTAACTTTCATTTTCAATCCACTCCTATGCACCATTCCAATTGTCTGTATTTTACAACAATAAAAAAATATATTTATTTAATAATATTTTGATTAATTATAGTTTATTTGTAAAAAAATGCATTAAGAATATGTGATTCAGTTCTTATCCTTTGTTTTGTAGTCTGATACAGAACTCCAGAAATGGCTGTGTGGGAAGGTTAGATCCAGCAAAACTTGATAATTAGACAAATGACCCTAATATTTATTAAAACTGCGGCCATATATCCCCGTCAGAAACTTTGAAATTTCGATCCCCTATTAAGTGATTTCCTCTTTCCATTATTATCAAAACGTCCTCCTCCCCGTCTCCCTTCCTTTCTCCGTACATGATGAATCTCTGATGTGGGAATCCCCTTTGACTTTGTACATTGCGCATGTTGAGAGGCATTCTTCTTGTTTATGCCCAAGCCTACACTCCTATAAATCAAAACCTCCGATCCTTTGCCCTCCGGCCCTTAACCTGGGAAGCCGCAGTGTTCGCCTCAGAAGCAAGGCCCGACCTGAAAACAGTCCGAACCACGATGAATAAGTAATCGAACAATTCTCCAAGCCGCAACATCTTGGCTAATATACGATATAGGTCTCGCCTCTCTAAAGGCTACTCAATTCTTGGTATCAAAGTTTATTCTTCGTTGAACTATTAATATATAGAGTAGAATTACACATCGTAACCAATTGTATTCTACAAGCTCGAATCTATTTTGTTTTAATCATCATAATCATCCTGCCAAGTAGTAGACCTATTGGTCTGTTACAGTCTCCAACCATCTTTTATAAGATCTTCCAGTAGATGTCTTCCCATGGGATATGTAGTGAAACTTTTGTCCATGCTGAAGCCAGTCCTGACTGTTATTGTAGGTAATGAATGAAACATGGGTGTTATTTTTAATTCTTATGCTATGAGAGCATTTATTTTTAAATCCAGAAAAAAAAATAGCCAGACATGTTTCGTAAAAATCTCATTTCTGTAGTTGTCAACCGTCGTTCAGCTTGGAGTCTAATGGTCCTGTAATAATAATAATAATAATAATAATAATAATAATAATAATAATAATAATAATAATAAACTAACTAATTTATTTTACTCGCAGAGTTTACAATAGAAAAAATAAAATACAATATTGTTTACAATAGAAAAAATAAAATAAAATAAAATACATTTCATTGTTTGATAAAGGAAAATTAATTATCCGACAAGTAACTGATATAATCAAAATGAGAATTAACAAATGCAAAATATAAAGTTTTGTGAAAATTAAATAGAAGAAAAAACAACTACAAAAATATAGACAGTTTTTAATTTTACAAAACATTTAATTTACTCATAATTTATTTTAGAAAAATGAGTTAGTTAATCTTTTAATTACGAAAGGTATAAAATAGTATTTCGAACTAGATAGTATCAACATCGCACTTAAAAAAACAGTTGGGATAGTTCTAATTTTAATTCTATCAATTACATAAGCTTTATTAAAAATGTGCAGCAACCTTTGAGGGAGAGAATTCAAGGAGAGAGCAATGGATACTGTGAAAGAAATAAAGTAGACAAGTATCTTGCGGAGATGCGTATTTAGTAGAAAAATAATTTATATTAAATATATTTTAATACTTTTAATCTATGATAAATATGGGGCTGTTAGTTCCATAAGAATATAATTTAAAGGACGAAAATATGTTTATTTATTTGTTTACAAATGCTAGTTTCACAACTCTTAATTATGCTAAAAGGGAAATATTGACGCAAGTTGAGTAATCTCTTCCTTCCACTACAACCCGTTCTGAGTTTTGGCCTCCTTCACAATTTTCCTCCGTTGATCTCGATTCTGTACTTTCTCTTTCCATCTTCTTATTCCCATCTTTCTTAAATCTTGGTCCACATCCTGCAGCCACCTCTTTCTCGGTCTTCCTCTTCTATTAGCCTATGTCATCATGTCATCATGTATTAATTCTTTTGGTATTCTTCCACTTCCATCCTTTCAATCTCAATGACTTGATGTATCTTACAAAATACTCTCCTCTGAGTATATGATCAATTTCAGAATTTGATTTGATTCTCCATGTATTGTTTTTCAATACTGGTCCATATATTCGTCATATTACCTTACTTTCGAATATACGTCAAGCATTTTCATCTTCTTTATTCTCTTGCTCCTGCTTATTTAACCAGACTAACTACTAACTAACTAACTAACTGGCTCTATCAAACTCGTAGGTTCAAGGTCGCGCGGACGTAAGATTTCCATACATTCCTATCCTGAGCTAAAGTTTTCCAATCATTCCCCGTATAATCTACTTCCCTCAAATCACTTACCTCATTCTTGGTTTACCTACTGGGCGTTTTCCTGTGGTTTTCCTATACGAAGCTTCCTAGCGCCTCTTTGATCCTCCATATGTGCCACATGTCCTGCCCATCGCAACCTACGAGACTTAACAGTTCTTATTATATCTGGCTTCCTATACGTATCATATAGCTCACTATTGTCAAGTTTTCTCCATTCACCTGTCTGTTCATCTCTTTTTGGCCCAAACATTTTCCTAAGAACTTTATTCCCAAATACTCGTAATCTTCTTTCCTTCCTTAGAGTAAGAGTCCATGTTTTACATCCATATAATATAACTGGGAGAATAACAGCTTTATTTTATAATATATTTTCACTTTAACGCTTTTTGAAAGGAGTTGGGACGACAAGAGTCCTGTAGGCTAATGTATATCAGAATGCATTTCCAGAATTGAGCCTATACTTAATGTCTTTGTGTATCTCATTCCTATTTGTAATTATTGTTCCTAGATATTTGAATTCAGCTACTTCTTCAAAATTTCCTTCAGCTGTCCATTTCCAGTATATAATGCATTTCTATGTGTGAACATATATTTGGTTTTATTGATGTTTACTTCCAGATTATACTACTATTCTTAAGGTTCACGTGATAGAAAAATTGTCCTCCATAGAAGCACGGTCCTCCAATTTTCATCATCCGAAAAATCCATTGACCTTAAAATCGCATCTACAAACGATCACGCTACCATTAAATCACCAAAGAACGAGAGCACATTGAATCATTCATTAGTCTTCAAAAGGAACCATTCATGCCGCCTATAAAAATTACGATTAAAATGGATACTCTATAAATGTATTATTTATTCTTTGAAAAAAAAATTAAATAGACTAAGTAATTTTGATATGAAAACAAATTAATTTTATTTAATTTAATTTGTTCACCGGGTAGCGTCGCTGTCTCTTAACACAGCGGATCCGATTTCGATCCCCAGTCGGGACAAGTTTCCTGAGTGATTTTTTTCGGGTTTTTTTTCCTCACTTGTAAGACAAATGTCAGGAATAGGCCTATTTAAAGCCCAAACGGTCACCGAACATCATCTGACCATCATAATCATTATCGTATTCGCCATGTTTGGTATATTTCATCTTAATGTTGTGATGTCTCGGAGGAGACCGTGATATTGAGCTGATCTTTCATTCGGGGATGCCCTCGATGTCCTTGTGTGGTAAAAAAGTATATGTTTGATCCATAGTTAAAATCTCTCTCCCGAAAGGTCCGTCACGCTGAAGTCCGGGTGGCATGTGGCACGTAGAAGTACCATTAAGCCGAGAGGTTAAACTGCATCGATGAGAGGGAATGGAAGTAAAATAATCTTTTTCAAAATATTTCTTTAAGAAACAGTTTTTAGTTTGGGTAAATTCTTCTCAAATTCTCACCGATTTCTTATATAGGATAGAAATTTATTTTTAATCCAGCTAACTATATTTAGCTGGAACTAGACTATGGGCTGTTGTCCGCAAAACTAATGCAACAGATTTGTAATTCAATTCACACTCAATACATAAAATGCATCTGCTTCGAATGTGAGTTATTAAATAAAATAATCTTAAGTAAATTGTACTACGCCCGTTATTCAAAAAGGATTTTGAAAAGTGAAAAAAAAAAATACTTCTCCGCTAAAATAATCCCATCAACATGTATTTTATAAATCTATTTTAAAGCTCTTTAAATATTAAAAGTTCCGTGGGGCACTTGGTTAGACTAACGCCTCTCACCGCTGGAGTCTCGAGTTTCATGCCTCCGTCACTCCATGTGGGTTTCGTGGTAGAGGAAACGGAGTGTTGGCAGATATTTCTCACGGTTTCTCCCGTTGTCCTCTGCCAAAAGTTTCATTTCACAATTTTTCCATTGTCGTCGCTGCCTTTGTGATGGTGCGTCAGGCATGATCGGCAGGTCTCCTTGTTATCAGAGACCTCCAACATAGGGGGTTTCAACGCATTCATCTCTCCACCCGGCCCTGAGTCGGACACGAGATTTAAACATCTAGAACTGCCATTTAAATATATTCAGTCTTTGTATACACTTTTACATGTGGACCTTAATTTAATTCACTAAATTAAAATAAATTGTATAACTAATTAAATCTTAAAAACAATAAACAGCAAAAATATTGTTGATGTGAATCTCTTTGCAAATAATTGACATTCCATTCATCTCATGTCTATTGTAGTAAACTGCGTGTGCGTGTGTGTGTGTGTGTGTGTGTGTGTATGTTCCAATGTCAACACTACACTTTTAGTGTTTCGTTTCAGCGATATATAGATAGATGCCGTTATTGTGGTCTATTTTAAATTAACGCTTCACTTTGGTCAAGTAGGTGACCTGTAATTGTTTTGTGACAAAGATGAGTGGTATCCTGTTAGTATGTAGTGTAGGATACTTGTGTTTTATGATGAGAAGAGAGATGAGGAACACGGTGCCGAACATAATCTATTGTCGTAATCACCAGGTCCGCCAGGTTGACATTCCACCCGTCTCATGGTCATTCTGTCGTTTTTGTGTAAATTCGTGGTTTGAACGCGCGGCTACCTCGACAGGAATCCCAGGTTCGAATCCTGACGATTCCAGAGTAGTATTGATTGTGGGCCATACCGGGATTTTTTTTTGTTTTTCTAGGGGTTCTGCCGTTTCATCCCATTAATGTTCTCCGATTTCCCTTCCCTATTCTTCATGTCATTTAATGTTTCATTCAGTCATTTAATATCACCCTTCACATCATATCATATAAAGTAATAAATAAATAAATAGTTTGGTTGACAATCCACTTGTGCTGAAAATATGTTGTTGCGGGGATCTACTGGTGCACTCCTAGGTGCTCCAGCAAGCCTTCGGAGCTGGGAAATAAAAATGGCATAAATGGCCGATGGGAGAGTTGTAGTCCCTCCTCGCGGCCACAGGCCCAGTCCAAATATCCCGGTATGGGTCATGAGTTTAGAACTAGCTATATCGGACCTGGAAGGCGACCTGCATAACAGTGTACAGTAGACTTTCATTCCACCCATCTACATAATAGTGGTATAGAGCAATAGATATTTCAGCCCGCGGTGCTCGGACAGTTTTTTATCCAGACTGAATGAAGAAATAAATAAGAAATGACCATTCTACTAGAAGAGTTTAAATATTATTATTTTCTGGCTAATACCCGCCGTGCGCTGCCACACCTAAATAAATGATGTGTTTTTGCATTTAGTTGAATAACTAAAAGGACAAATAAATATAAATTTATATCGTTTTTATTTTTAGATACCACGTGCTGATTACCCGGCGTTGCCCGGGAATCTACGCATCCCGATGTACTTGGCATAAATGAGCTGAAAGACAAAATTCGTTATTTTGAGTTATCCTTAAAAGATAAACATATGCTGTCGCGGGCTTTTCTGTAGAGTTTTTTGAGATATTCAATTCTGTAAACATTAATTTTGTATGTTTCTTATGGTTTAGGTAGCGTAAGACATTTAAGGGTGTAGGAGTTGAGTATCTCAACTCTCTTACAGCCTATCTTCATCCCGTGTATCTCCTGAACATTTTGCAAACAAACAAAGATTTTTACATATTAGATTATAAATATAATAATAATAATAATAATAATAATAATTATTATTATTATTATTATTATTATTATTATTATTATTATTATTATTATTATTATCCATCGCTGTGGCATAGGCGGTGGAGTCCCTACCTTCCACTCCGGCGACTTCGGTTCGATTCCCGGCGGGGTAAGGGATTTTAAAATCTCAACCTTGGGACTGGGTGTGTGTCGTGTTCTAGTTGTATCCATTGGCTTTAATTCCTCTAAAAATATACATTATATTGGAGAGGTACATGACAATTATAACTGTATGCCTATATCTGTATTTTGCGGTGTGCCTACATGTGGTATTGAAAGGTTGTATTTTACTAATATTTCGGATGTTTGACAGACCTTCGTTTCTAGAGAACAGAATGAGAAGTTGAGTACCCCGATGCCGCTTTATAATTCCCCTTCTGCAGAAGCTGTTCAGCGGACTTATTCATAAATTATTTGCATCCAAATCTTCTGGCTGAGGAAAAAAACATTGACAGGAGGAAATTATGTGCATTCTGTTCCAGGAAACAGAATTGTGTTCCATAAAGTGAAGGCGGGTGTTAATGAATGTGTGTGGCTTCATTACAGCCACCTCCACATTCTTCAAGTTCCCATCTCTAAGAAACGCACTTTAATAAACTCATACCTCTCAATTTTATTTTTAACGTCCCCATAAATACATGTTACGGCCTATGGGGGAAAATTTCGCTGGGAAATTGCAATGAATAATTCCACACAAATTGGAATATTACGAAGACCTAACACAGAGATACGAGGATCAACAGTATTAACTAATATTGTAATGTATATATATATATATATATATATATATATATATATTATAAAACTGAATAACTTGCAGTAGACATTTACAAACTGTTACAACATTTTATTTTCTGTATTATTACACTAGTAAGGTACGACCGCCTATATTGGACCACTGTTTAATGTGAACGGTTAACACAAAATTAAGGTAACTGTAATTTGTTTCACTCTATTGGTGTAAAATCGAACCTTGTATTCCCATAGTCACAAGGAAGAAGTTGAACAGTGTTACGATAGTGTGACTTGGTTTTACATATATGTTTAGTTTTGGCAGTTACTACATTTAATTTTTGAGATCTACTTTTAGAACAATAGGTGGAAATCTTTCGATTTGAGGTAAGTGTCATTATGCATTCATCAAAACAGTTTAATAATGATAACAATAAGGCATTTACATACGTGTTCGGGTGATTAGTTTACGAGGTGTTATTGAAAGAAAGAAATATTGCATATTGTTCTATATTGGACCGGTGGTTTAGTCCTATATTGGACCACTTATGCCGATAAATATTCTATTATAAAACACATTTATTACCTCAATTAATTTCGACATTTCTTCTTAAAGGATGTCGAGTAGAGGTAAATATGGTGCCTGGGAGGAAAATTGATGGGCACAGCATTCATGCAAATAATATTGATGATATGATCTTGGCAAGAGAGAAAGGAATAATAATTTTCTCTCTTCCAGTACACACCACACATCTCCTACAGCCCTTTGATATGGCCTTCTTTAAGCCTCGTTCTATGTAATCCCACAGTGCTTGTGATCCTATGATGCGTGAACATCCAATGAAGTCTATTATTCAATTTCAAATTAATAATTTGCTGGAAAATTCCTACATACTAGCTGCAACTCTGGCCAAGACAGTAAATGGTTTTCCAAGAACTGGCATTTGGCCAGTTAACAGAATATATTTGAAGATAGTGACTTTGCTGCAGCTGATCTGGAGGATGCTGACCAAGACAGCGCTTTTCATCAAAATAAGAGGGCTAAAATCTCTTCAGCAACAACTCTTGATTCACCACCAAAAAGGGAGCGCTACTACGTCTGCAGAAACACACCTATAGCTTCAATTATCATATACTCATCAGGACAGTACTCCTTATCAAGATAACAGAATCACACTATCTGAAAACTATGTTAAAGTGCAATTCATATCACTAATGTCTAAAAGAACTGAAAGCAGAACAAGAAAGACTGCTGATTCAACAGTTTTAACCCCAACACCCTACTAAAAGGATCTAGAGAAGGCCACAAAAACAAGTTTGTCAATTCAGGGAATATCAAAGAATTGTCAAGATACCTGATTTTGCAATCTATGCTGGATGCATAATATGAGAGACATGATTCAATGCATGAAGTGTAAGGAGTGGGCTCACCAAGATTGTGCAAAAGTGGGACCTGAGAGAAAGAAGTACAATTGTGATGGCTGCAATTAATATCCTATAGCTTTTTTTATACTTTCCTGTTTCAACCCTGGTCCAATTTAGGAAGCTTATAGTCCAACATAGGAAAGTGTATTCCAAAATTGAACAAAAGCAGGCCTTTCAAAAAATGTAAATTGTGTCGTTACTTGCAGAATAAATTAAAAATTATATGCATGAATCAATAGCTAATGAACGCGCTGTTAAGAAAACCTCGTGTTTTAATTTATTTTCTCTCACATTTCGTATCTATGGTGTAATGTTCTTAGGGGGTCCAATATAGGCGGTCTACCCTATATATGATTGTGGGATTCCTGTAAAAAGATAATAATTCACTATTTCTGATATGCTGATTTCAAAATTGTAAACCGATTTTTCCTATCATGTATACTATTATTTTACAATTACGAATTTTAGAGTTAATACGTTTTAATGTATTTCTATGTATAACTTTCAATTCATCTGAAGATAACAGTTTTAAAAAACTGGGCTAGTATTCGAATGTAAGCGATTAATTAAGAACAGTGTCAAATATTGATTTAAGATTATGTTCGTTGAGTATAATATTCACTTACAGTTAATAATAATACAAACTTTATAGGACGGAGATTAAAATAGTTTATCTTATGATTCCTCATAGGGGCCTATAGTCAAAAATCTGTACGCGATGGAGGAAAACTGACTTCATATTTAAATTCAACATATTTGAATTTGGCCTCTTCATATATTAGAAAATTATAAACCCCGTGGGAAAAATTAAAATTTTATATCAGTGTTTTCGTTGTTTCATGCGTTTGATTAATTGCTACTTTAATTATATCAGTATTTATATGCTTCTTCATTATTATTATTATTATTATTATTATTATTATTAGTAGTAGTAGTAGTAGTAGTAGTAGTAGTAGTAATGGTAGTAGTAGTAGTAGTAGTAGTAATAGTAGTAGTGGAATAATTGAACGCATGAAAATGTTATAAAACACTGTTAAATATGTTAAATAATAATAAGAATAGTAAATTAATAATAGTAATAATATAATTATAATATTAAAATTATAATACCAAGCAAATTCTGTTTAAATAACAAAATTTTTAGAGAGAGTTAATGAGTTTACTTATTTAGGATATAAACTCTGTTTTGTTGAAAATTTGGATTTACCAGAGAAAATTGTGAAATTCAATAAATCAATGGGAATCATTAATAGAGTTTTAAAACCTTCATTAGTGCAAAAATCAACTCGTACTCGTCTTTATTAAATAATGGCTCGACCAGTCCTATATTATGGGAGTGAAGCGTGGACTATAAGGACGAGAGATGAAATTTATTGGGATCGAAAGAAAAACGTAGAAATCCTTCAAGAACTTAATGTGTCATCAATACTGGACTACATCTTCAGATATCAGCTAAACTGGAAGGAACATGTCTCAAGAATGGCTGGATCCAGGATCCCCAAGTCAATAATGAACTACTGTCCAAATGGGAAATGGTCACTTGGTCGACCTATGAAAAGATGGCACGAAAACTGCTTTCTCAGGCCATAACAGTTCTTCTAGGACTAATACCTGGCAGGATGATGATGATGATGATGATGACGATAATATTAACATTAATGACAATAGCAAATAATACTAATTATTATTATTATTATTATTATTATTATTATTATTATTATTATTATTATTATTATTATTATTATTATTATTGTCGTTATGGCGTAATGTTTAGCATACTCATTCTATTTCTAGAAATAGGCTATCATAGACATTTTTCTATGCGTAAAAATACAAGAGACTGAATCCATGAGGAAAATTTGTATAGTCTTTCTTGAAATTAAGATTGAATAATTATTTTACGCTAAAAATTGGTCCCGTTTACTGTCTTCTGCTTGTCATTGTCAGGAACCAATGAAGTAAGCCGGCATCTTCAGAGCTTTGATGCCACAAATATATTATTATTATTATTATTATTATTATTATTATTATTATTATTATTATTATTATTATTATTATTATTATTATTACAACGAACTGTTCTGATAAAATTAAATATCACTTATAATGAATCAAATTTTCTCATTGTGTCAGGTGTTTTAATCCTAAATATTCGTATTAGAGTGCGTCAAAACTTACTTAGGATCTAGGCCACTGCCATTTTACATAAATCAGGACACCGCGAAATGTTGTTCATATCTTAAAGTAAATATAATGCTGATTTTTACTGATTTTAAACAGGTATAATCAGTTCCATCCCTTGGCAAATTTTTCAAGTCAGTTCCAACCCAAATATATATTTGAACATTGCACCAGTACCGTCCAAGGAACATTTTCGTTCCTGAGCACAATAACAAAAATACTGTTAGGTTTCGAATGAAATTATTCTATGTTATTTTCTTATTCTCATAATTGTAACTCCAAATTCTATACATTCTTTTTTGAGGTAAATTAGCATATGCTACATCGCAATGCTACATCAGTTAATGCGTTGTTATAATTGTAGGGTCCCAAAAGCTAAATAAATTTAAAATTTTGTAATTTCAGAATTGTACAAACGGTACTATTTGGTAAATCCGAGACTCTGTATCTTACGCCATCATTCTTAGGTTAAGTTAGGTTTGACGAGATAGTTAATGGACAATTGAAAATTTAGGAACTGAAATGACGCAAGCCTTTTCCGTAAACATGTTCACGGGAATGGAACTTATTGGACCATTTTCAATACTTAATAACAGATTGCAGCAAAAAAAAAAAAAATCAATCTCTGAAATACTTTTTAATAAAACATGACACTTCTAGAAATTAATATGTTCTGGTCGCACATTCTAAAATTCAATGTTTGTTCTAGATGTTTTCTTTTAATTTGTTTTCTTTTAATTTGTTTTATAAGATAATCGTAGTTTCCTCAGAATATACTGCATTTGCAGATAGAAATAAGCCACAGGACATATATTACAATGTTCATTTGCTTTCATTATTCAAATCTCTGCTGAACCGTGATGTTGTATCTACATCATTACTTGTAGATTTACAGTTCATACCGACACTATGAATTGTACGGCGCCCCCTCCTGTTTTTGGAGGGTTGTTAGAAAAGGGGAGGAGGAAGAAGATGGTGGCCTACTGGCTAATTTGGGATGTGGTCAATTGTAGATGTAAACCACTAGAAGTACATCACGGTTAGTGGCATTGTATCGTCTGCCCACTGCCACCCCGATATGAATAATGTTGCCGCAGTGGCTAAAATGTCCGCACTACGTCTTACTTCAGAACAGTTACTTCTGGAAAGAACTCATCCACACACTAAATGATCGTTTACTTTCCTTTAAAATGTCTTGGAAATAGAATATATTTTCAAATTCAAAATGTATAATAATCTGTAATTTCATATGCACCATCATCTTCTAAAGAAAATGTTAAACGATTATTCTGTTCTTCCAGCGCACTTTTCATTTCTAGATAATCCTGGTATCCTATAAATGCTGTTACATCTTCCAAAACAGTCTTCTTTGTTCTTCCTCTTAACTCTTTACCGAGTTTTGTCTTCGAAAATGGTTGTAAAGGAAATTATTTGATGGATATTATGGCCTTAAAACTATTTTTCCACCACTTATTTTGAAGATAATGACCTGTATCCTTCTATTTCATCCAGTGGGTATATTTGTTTGTTTGTTTTACTATATCTCCAATTTTCTTTGTGAATCAATTCCATAACCATATTCCATTGCTGTCGGTTTTTTTACATAAACTTTATACTAAAATTTTAACAGGAAAAATTAATAAAACGCAGAATATTAGTATGTATTGTGATACAGGTGTTGTATAATATATACTATAAGAGAATCGAGGAGAATTAAAAAAATGGGGCCACCTTTCTTTTTAATTATTCCAGAACCTGTTCTAACACTTCGGGTCATTGTATACAAATTTTGGAATCTGTAAACTGAACTTTTTAATATGCCGTTATGTCATAACAATAAATAGTTATATGGCCTAATATGAACTTCATATTATCAACAATGGTTTAACTGCAATAATGGGAGAAAAGTTCGGAAGGTTAATTTGTAGCCTATTGTTAATTGTATATTACGATGCTAGTTTGGGAAGTGGTTTTTACAGAATTGAGGAATTTTTTCCATTATAAACAATTGACGTGTAGGCAATGTTTATTAGTTGAAACAACAGGAGGCCTTGAGATGAATTAATGATAATATGGCTGCAAGTTCGTATTTATTGTTTTATATTGTTTCAAATAAAATGCAGTTCATTTAAAATGAAGTGATTTGTTTCGTATAATGTATATTAACCTTTTTGGATATTTTTTTGTATATACATTGTATGTAATATACATAGAGGACAGTGGTTTTACTTCCCGCACGTGGGTGTCAATGTAATATTACAGTATAATTATTTAGGTTGGTAATCCCGAAACTTTCAATCATGGTCGCCATTGCTGTAAGTACGACAAAACGCACAATCGCGCAAAAAATAGTTTTAAATATCACGTGCTTCATTTGATCAACGTAAAAATGTTTGTCAATGAATTAATGAATATATATATATATATATATATATATACAGGGTGATTACAAATGATTGGAGCGATTTCATGATTTTATGGTAGCTGTAGTATTCGACATATTTTCACGAACTTTTACAGATACATAGAGCAACTTCCCAGGTTTTTTTTGAGATGTTACAGGTGCTCCATATGCTCCCCCTTGGTGATTCTGCAGATATCAAGTCTGTAATCAAGTTCGTCCCATACTCGACGTAACATGTCCCTATTAATTTGTTCAAAGGCATTGATTATGCGAGCTCGCAGTTCTGGTAAGTCTACTGGTAAAGGAGGCACAAACACTGAATCTTTCACATACCCCCAAACAAAAAAATCGCACGGCGTCAAATCGGGGGAGCGTGGAGGCCATGACAACAATTTCTGATCATTCTCTCCACTGCGACCGATCCATCGGTTTGGCAATCTCATGTTTAAAAATTCACGAACATCGTGATGGAAGTGTGGTGGAGCACCATCCTGCTGGTAGATGAAGGTCTCACTGTCGGTCGTCAGCTGCGGCATGAGCCAATTTTCCAGCATGTCCAGGTACACGTGTCCTGTAACGTTCTGCTCGCAGAAGAAAAAAGGGCCATAAACTTTGAACTGAGAAACCGCACAGAACACACTAACTTTTGGGGAGTCGCGAATGTGCTGCACAATAACGCGGGGATTTTCTGTGCCCCAGATTCGCACATTGTGTTTGTTCACTTTGCCATTCACAAAGAATGTTGCTTCGTCACTGAAGACAAGTTTCTCACAAAAACCATCCTCATCCATAAACTGCTGCATTTGTGTACAAAATTCAAACCGACTCACTTTGTCAATGGGCGTAAGGGCTTGTAGAAATTGCAAGTGGTAAGGTTTATGCTTCAATCTTTTCCGCAAGATCTTCCAAACGGTCGGTTGTGGAATGTTCAGCTCTCTGCTCGCTTTTCGTGTTGATTTCTGTGGGCTACGTGTGAAACTCATCCGCACACTCTCAACCTTTTCTTCACTCACTGAAGGACGACCCGTTGATTTCCTTTTACAGAGGCATCCTGTAGCTTTAAATTGCGCATACCATCGCCGAATGGAGTTGGCACTCGGTGCATCTTTCTCGAACTTCGTTCTGAAGTGTCGTTGCACAGTTATCACAGATTGAGTTGAATGAAATTCAAGCACAGCATATGCTTTCTCCTCGCCTGTCGCCATCTTTGATAACTGCTGCGCTCTCTCGGTTTAAAGCTGAAACACGGCTGCGAGAGAAAACAAAAAAAAACCTTATGAGTTTTTATACATAACTTTAAAGTTCTGTGAAGATATGTCAAATAAGATCGCTACAATAAAATCATGAATCGCTCCAATCATTTGTAATCACCGTGTATATATATATATATATATATATACAAATAAATGCCTGACCCAGGATTTGAACTTGGGACCCCTAACTCTATGCGTTAGTGCAATATCGACTTCGATATCCAGGCATCCCAGTGCAAACATTGATTTTTATTTCCTTATATACAGTTCTCCATCATAAGAGACAGCGGAACACACTCGCAGTGCCATCTTTTGACTTATTTAACAAGAAAACATTTTAATGAGAATATTTTACTTACAGCAATGACACTTTTGTATTTCGCTGTTATAATTGAATTATGACATTTAGCAATGAAAATCAAATAAGACGTGAAAATAAAAATTTGCGGTCCCATTTTTCATATTCCTCCTTCAGCTTATTGTCATATAGGCCTACTCTAAATCTTCGTAATCTTATGCCATCAGTAGCTGATCATCAGCAAGTAGCAAGGAAATAAACTGTATATGTTTTACTTTTATTCCCATGGGTGAAAATTTGTTTTCCAGTATTTTAAGGCGTTTTGTAGATATATTTTAAGGTCGGCAATAGAAACATCCTTATCCGAAACCTTTAATAACTCCAAAACCTGAAGTAATAGTTTTACCCATTTTAATTCTAGAGATAGAATCATCATATAACTTTTTTATTGTTTGGATAATGTTTTTATATAGGCCTATTGTTACCGTTTGTAAAACTTCCAACATTTAATCAGGTGCACATTGCCGTAAGCTTTCTCTAAACTCTAAACCAATAAAGAGTAAGTGAACTGGCCGTTGGAAGGCGGATTTTTTCTCAGTTATTTTAAACTAAATATATTATCAATGGTGGATCAGCATTTTCAAAACCCTGCCTGTTCTTCTGTTTCCACTTTCTATATTCTTGTTATACAAAATATATATTTTTTTTTTTTCCATTTGTTCTGCTGAATGTGTTTATCATAAGAAATGTCACGAATGATTTCCAAATCATCGATAAATTCACTTGTCACTTTGTGACTCGTGAATTTATCTAGAGGACTTCGAAATCAAGAGTGGCATTTGTTAAGACTATTTAACGAATGAAATTAAGCTGTTTACTCAAAAATTATTATTTTATATAGTTATTTTAAAATATTAATATATATTTAATGTAAACGGTGATGTTTGAAAACAAATAAGAAATGTGTAGTTATGTTTCGTTTGTTCATCCACTGCAACTTGATCATATTATTTATTGCCAAATAGAATCGCAATATTGTAAGGATACACCCTACTGGAGAAAAAATTAAACATATCAAACTGTACATCATAACCAACATTATAGGTTTATTAATTTATTTTTTAGGAAACAACTCAGTAAAATAATTATTTAAAAACACGATTCTTGAACACACACTTATCAAATGTGTAGTTCGCAGGAATCTGTATATTATTTGCTATACTCAATGTATTTGTTGGAGAGTCAGTCACTGCAAAATATTGATCTGACCTGATGAGAATATTTAAAAAAGAAGAGCTTTCTTTATTATGGTAAAGAGAATTCGATAAAGAGCCAGGTGAAACACGACTGTCATTGGTTGTAAAATAAAATTAATTGAAAAGTGATTTTTCATTGACTCAAATTTGGGCGTGAGTTAAATAGTCACAGTAATTCCTCTGTAATTCTCTATATATATATATATATATATATATATATATATATATATATATATATATATGTCGACCGCTGTGGTCTCGAGGTAGCGCGCTGCCTTGTCACGCAGCGGGCCCGGGTTGGTGAGGTTTTATCGGGGTTTTTCCTCACCTATAAGACAAATGTCAGGAACACTTTAAGGCCCAAACGGTCCCCGAAATCATATGGCCATCATCATCATCATACTTCACCGGTGTGGAAAGCAGCGGGAAACTACCACACCTACAATTCCCTAGTAAAGCTGCAAAGCAAAGCATGAAAATGCTATGATTGCAGTGAAAGACCTGCCCTCGGGCAGAATTACTATGGATATACTTATTTATTTATTTATTTCAGTTTTTATGTATAACTGATATAAGTTCAATCTTCCAATCATTTGGAATATATACCCCATTTATTCATATTTCACAAAGGATTCTTATTGATTCATCATCATCATCCAGGGATTAAGCCTGTTGGCTCGTTCCGGTTTCATGAAAGCTAGAATTGTTAAAATTGTTCAAACCATCTTCTGTGTGGGCGTCCAACATTTCTCCTTCCGTGCGGTTTATAATTTAGCAATAATTTTGGAAATCTTCCTTCTGGCATTCTATCAGTATGTTCTTTCCAGTCGTTCCTATATTTAATCATTCGGTCTGTAAGTTTGAAAATATTTATTTACTTTCTTATATCTTCATTTCTTTTCTTATCCAGCAGAGTATATCCTGCTATATTTCTTAAAAATCGCATCTCAGCTGCTTCCAATCTTTGTTCTTGTCTTTTAGTGATCGTTCAATGTTCTGATCCATTCATCAATACAGGCACAGTCATTACTTTATAAAATGTAATTGTTGTTTCTTTTCTTGTGTTTTTAAGGGTTCTTTTAATAGTGCCACACATTAGATTAAATTTATTTATTTTGTCATTATTATCTTCAGTTTTAAGATATGATAAATCGAAGCCCAGATATTTAAAACTGTTCACTTGCTCTAAAATGTTATTATTAATTACTATTTTTGCTCTTAAGGTATCATGTCCTTTAAATGCTAAAATTTTAGTTTTATTATTTTCTTATTAATTCATATAGGCTAATTTGTTTTACCCAATTTAATAAGTTCCACCGGATTTTTTCCAACTCCACACGCCCTGTTATTATTATTATTATTATTATTATTATTATTATTATTATTATTATTATTATTATTATTATTATTATTATTATTATTATTATGTATCATCATTCTTGGCCGAAATTTGCACTTTGCTTAAAACTAATTATTAATTTTGCAGTTTGGCTCATTCAATGTTACGTGTCAGTCGTTCTAGTGCTTCAGTTGTGAAAGAGATTTAGAAATATTTCAGAGAAAATCTTCAGAGTAGAGAATCACGACTTAAACGTCCGTCCTAGAGAACTAAAAAATCGATTGACCCTGTCCTGATTTGAATCCTTTACCAGAGGCAAGAAATTTAACACCTAGACTACCGAGGCTGATAATAACAATGTTTTCTCTTTTTATTACATTCATATTCATATTACATTCATATGTATAGATGGTTTAACATCTGAGGTCACATCACGTCCATTTTTTTAAAATTGTACTGTAAAATGGCGAATATGATGAAATGAGTCCTGGGAGTGAGATTTCAACTCACAATTTGCCTTGATTGACAAAATGTAGTCAAAAGTTTTAGGTTAATCGGTACGTAAGTTTCAACCCGGATCTCCCGAATACGTGCCTCACATACCGCCCCTTGAGCCATATCGCACGATAGCATATAATTTCAATGGTTTATTATATATATATATATATATATATATATATATATTATAGGCTATAACTTTAATCCAAGGCTTGATCCTCGGGACTGCGAGCAATTTATAAGATACACTTTGAAGTGGGTTGCTAGCCCGTTTTAATGGCGGGTTTATTATTCGGAGTTTTCTCCCTCCCGTTTTATTTCGTGGTAGTCTCTCCTAAATGGGTTGTCTTGCTGGACCAACGAACCCCATCCGCCCATTTATATAAGATCTTAGGAACTATTCAGGGGAAAACATTATCCGATAAGATACACAACACAGAAATTAAGGACAAATGTTATATTCAAGACATAACCTAATTTATTATAAATAGACGAAAATATTGGAAAGGTCATATAGAAAGAATGACAGACAACCGACTTGCAAAAAGAACTAAAGAATATAAACCAATGGACGGGAGAAGAACAAGAGGAAGACCAGCCAAGAGATGGATAGACAGTGGATGCATATCCAATACATCTTCCTCCTAGTAGTGATTTTGGAAATAAACAAGATGATAATCCTGCAAATTATGAAATAGAAGAAGAAGATTCTACTCGTATATAAATCTTACTTTATCTAAAATAACATAAATTATTAAACAATCTACGAATATCACTAATTTTCTTTTTAATATATGTTATGCAATCTGCAAACAGAAGTAATAAACAAATGATACTAGTGGAAGTTTTCTTGAGGTCTTCAAATGTTGCACATTCAAAACTATTATAGCCTATATGAGGAGCTTCATTTTCTTCAAAACTGGTCATGTCTATTTTACTTGAATTTTTCATGAGAGGGCAAGATAAATAAATAAATAAATAAAATCGCCCAATGTTTTATTTTAATTTTTTTTGGTCTAAACATTTATATCCACACACTGATTTCAATGGAATAATGTTCACATTTGTTTAAAATTTAATAGACAGCTGAAAGATTTAGACCTGCCATAATCAATCAATTAATACCTCTCTTTAGCTTAGTTTAATCTCTCAATTTATGGGTGGAAGATGGATTACCTACGATGGAAAAATCCAAGGAATAAGTCCTTCGGGAAGGACTTTAAGCTATGGGTCACGAGTCTGAAGAATATTTAATATTCTAAAAGAACCTCAGACCTGAAAAAGGAAACTTCCTAGCACAATTTATCGATCTTCATCATCCAAGTAAGGATTTAGTTGCCTACTAGATGCCTCATTGGATCAATATGCTGATAAATAGTCATTCATGACATCTGTAGGGAAATAAGCGTAACTAAATTAACTTGATCTAGAAACTACAAACAAAGGAGAGTCTATAGCTAGAGTCAAAGGGACTTAAAAAAAATACGTATAAATAAATCCATAATCATACAAACTAATTGACTGCCTTATAATTCGAGTTAAAATTTTTCGCAGAACATTTATTACAAACATGATTTTCAGTAGGTCTATGAGAAGTCTGCACGAAATCGTGCAGTATTTAATTTTATATTAATTTATAAATGCTAGAAAATCTAGTCATATTGCTTATAGAATCTTGGTTATATCCAGAAGTCTGTGTAGGCCTCCTTTGTATGTCCTGCCATATTGTTTTCTTTTGTAATTCCATGACTAAGATCTCAGTTATTAAAATAATGGGCGTCTGAAATTTTACCTTCACGTCAGCTTTTGTAGCTATCGGCACCTTACTTTTCTCAAGCCTCTCAGAGCTGTTTGGAGAGGATTTTAAAATCTGGAGTAAGTACCTACTTTTTTACACACATAAGGTCACAGTGAGCCTCCCCGAATGAGCGATCTTCGCCTTCCAGACAACATGAATACATAAGACAAGACGAACTATTCAGTCATACATTAGCATTAAATAACGCAATTGTAATATAGGTAATTATGATGTCCAGACTGTAATTGTGTTCTTAGATTCTCCAAATTTGTCATCATCATCATCCAGGGATCAAGCCTCGTTCCGGTTTCATTTAAGCTAGAATTGTTAAAATTGTTCACACCATCTTCCGTGTGGTCGTCCAACATTTCTCATTCCATGCGGTTTATAATTTTAGAAATCTTCCTGTTGGCATTCTATCAATAAGTTCTTTCCAGTCGTTCCTATATTTAATTATTCGGTCTGTAAGTTTGAAAATATTTATTCCTTTCTTATATCTTCGCTTCTTTTCTTATCCAGCAGAGTATATCCTGCTATATTTCTTTAAAATCTCATCTCAGCTGCTTCCATATGTGTCTTAGGTAAATAAAAAACACATCAAAACCTTACCCAGAACACGTGTTTTGACCGGTCATCAAACCCGGTCTCGCATAGTCAGAAGGAATGAGACCGTAATAGACGAAATAGAGGATCAGTGAATTAATATTTCCAATAAAATTATTAAATGGATTTATTGTGTTTAATAAAGGGTTTTCTGCTGTTTTTTGTATTTATTGTAATGTAATGATTTTTATCTTGTTCTTCTTCCTTTCATGTGATAGACCTAGTGGTCTGTTACGGTCTCAATCCAACGTTTGAAGGGTCTGCCCAAAGATCTATGATGATGATTTTTATATTGTACTCAATTCAATGTGATTATGTGGCGTTGGCTCTTTGTTCATTGAGTATTATTATTCTTACGCCATTTGCATTCTTGGTTTCGGAAATGTTGGCATACGTTCGATTGATTACTTGTTTGCCGCAAGGGCGCAGTTTTTTTTTGGATCATGTGGATCGTAATTGTATTTGAAAATTTGTGAGGATTCTGAGAGTAGGGTAATGTATGTCCATTCTCTTATTCGACTTATTAGTCAATTGTTCTTCTTCTTTTATTTCACGGATTAGGCTTTTTGCTAGCCTGTTCCGGCTCCAAATTGCTGCTCTTTTCATCTTTTCTTTGGTCTTCCCAAACTTCTTCTTCTTTCCTCTTTGTAAAGTTTTATTTTTAAGGGGGGTAGAATTTAAGTTGGTATATATCTAATTTGCAATATGCTGCTTTTGGTATTCTTCTGTTCTCAGTCATCCTTGATACGTCTTCTTTCCAGTTTGTTCTATATTTCATTATTACTGTGTTTAATTCCTCTGCTTTTAATTGCTGTCTTATTTCTGTGTTGTGTTTTTTGTATGTTCTTTGATATCCTGGTATATCCTTTTGGTCTGAGCAATTTATTTTCAGCTACTTGGATTCTGGCAGATTATTGTGTTGTCACTGTCCATGTTTCTGATCCGTAAGTAATAATAATAACTGCTATTGTCTTGTATAAAATCATTATATAGTATTTTTTGGCTTTATTTTTCAGAGGGTTCGTTGATAAATATACCGTCAAAACACAAGTCAATTGTCATTTCGATAAGAAAAGCACACATTTTTGACGAATTCTAGGATCGATGGAACCTCGTAAGTGATGCTTCTGTAGCTAGTTTGTGAAAACCTTGAAAATATCGTTAGTTTCAAGTTATTCGTTAGAATTATTATGAAGAGTAACCAAGTTGCCACTCAATCAAAAAAATTTACTATGTTGTGAATAAATTATATTACTCACTCACTATATTAAGAACTTTATATACATTCTAAATTCATTAATCACTAGCGCCTCTGTATACGTATACAGTCCACTATGCTTCTTTCATTATTAGAGCGTTGGATCGCTACTCTTGCCTTCAACATATTGTTGGGCTTCTACGTACCAGATATTTTGAAGAATTGGCCCTACAGGATTATGGTAATAAATTTTCCAACTTAGTATTTACTTTCTTGGCCGTAGTAAACTATAACGATGACCGGCCTCGGAATTAAAACATAAAATTTCTCCAATGTTCGTCGAAAACGACATCGTCTAAAGAAATATGGTAAGTGTTCCCAGTCTGTAGGTCTCGCAGTGATGAATATTTTTTATGAGGAAGAACAGTTTTTAACTTTTTTAAATAATAGAATATACAGTATATTATTGCACATCCAATACGTCTTCCTCCGAGGAGTGATTTTGGAAATAAACAGGATGAAAATCCTACAAATTATGTTTAAGAAGAAGACAGCATATTATATTTATTTATTTCTTCTGCATACCCGCTTTAAAATGTAATGTCATATCACGTCTAGTTCCTTAGGTGTATCCAATAATCTGTTTATTTATATTTTATTTTTTCTTATAGTTTTCCTGAATAATTCTACATAGATTTTATTTTATTTTAATACAGTAAAAGCTCCGTATTCGTGAGGGATATGTTCTGCAAGTATGCCGCGAATACAGAAACCGCGAATATGATATGGTAATTTGTATTGGGTATATAAGGTACGTTCCAAGGTTTCAAAATAAGATAAAAATCATCAAAATAAAATAAATTAATGAGAGATTTTGAAAAAAATTCTATTAATCATTGCTATAAGGCTTAGGCAAGAGCTTAAAAAAGTTAATACGTTTTTTCTGTTTTGCCACTTTTAAAAGATGTTTCAATTCAGATTGATTGTGAATTGAGCGATAGAATTCTTTATTTTGCCTTCGGATTTCTGGATGAATCGTACAGTTGATTCAATAACAATGAAACAGCGTGATATAGACGCAAACGACTCGCCAACGAGTAAACAGTCAAGCATTTCTGTTTTTACTTTAAGTGGCAAAACACTATTTTTTTCCTCTTCGGAACTAATATTCTTTCCTTTTACTCGACATTATTAATTGGCAACAAAACAGAACAGACACGTATCATTCAATCAAAATTAATGCAACGAATGAGAAGTTGAAACAATAAAACACCGATCGTGGTGAGGGCGGCATTTATAACGGACATAGTGGCACGTGAAATACGACGGCGATGGCTTTTAACAACGACTTGGTGACAATAAGGTTTGTTTTACTTTGATATTAATTTGTCCATTTGGTTTTAATCGCTCTTTGTAAAAGTCGCCTTGGCACGTGCCTGCAGTAAAAATAGTTGCCGATGCATTAATAAGGGATACTAATCATTTTAATATAGCAACTGAATCCGGGAATACAGGAATTGTATCGTAATTTTTTAACCCGCGAATAAGGAGCTTTTACTGTACTATGGAATAGATATTATTAGGTAGCGCAGAAATGTGTGTTTATCTTTACATTGAATATCAACGGATTGCATTGTTTTCATTGGATCGCTTAAACAGCGGGAAGAGGGTACAATTTCATAATGAGAATCTCGTCGCTCCATTCAGTCTCTAAACACACAACCTATGAAGACTCGAAAGAAGTTATAATATAGTTATGATTAAAAAACTTCCTTCAAATATTAACTCACATCACTACAAGTTGACACTGAACGTCATTTGTTGATTTCTACAGCCGCTTTCTCATAGTTCATTTGTTTACGGCGCAAAAAGTGTACATTCGAATTTCGAGATAATTATGGTTTTAAAATTAAGCTTAGGAACGTCAAAGATGAAAAAAAAATTAAAAAATTGCAGACCACGCAGAATCAAGGAGGAAAATAACAATTTATAAACCACTATTTCCTACAAAGATTTAAATTAAAATATTACGGTATAAAGATACAAACAAGAATGGAAAAATCATCTGAGAATAATTGTACTCCAACTGGACATAGGGACCAAGGAAGACCAAAACATCGGTGGAAAAATCAAGACCATCTTCGTTAGGTTTACCGTCACAAAACACATGGTCTAAAATGGCTTGTTCATGTTGATCCTGGATATTTCCTATGTTACCTGAGTTCCGAGATTCAGATGTTCTTCCAGATTGGAAACAGGTTAGGTGTTTTCTTCAATAGAGATGCGAAATAGAATAAGTATTTTATCATAAGTGATGCCACGAGTGATTTCCAAATTATCGATAAACACAGTGTTGAGCGAATTTATCTAGAGAATTTGGAAATCAAGAGTGGCATTTGTTAGGACTATTTAACGAATAACATTAAGCTGTTCACTCACAAATAATTATTTAAATATCCACCTATCCATAGTAATTCTGCCCGAGGGCGGGTCTTTCACTGCAATCATAGCATTTTCATGCTATGCTTTGCAGCTTTACTAGGGAATTATAGGAGTGGTAGCTTCCCGTTGCTTTCCACTTATTTAAATATAATTATTTTAAAATATTTATATATTTAATGTAAATGACAATGTTTGAAAACAAATGAGATACATTTGTTATGTTTCACTTGTTCATCACTGCAACTGGATTATATTATTTATTGCCAGAGGATCGCAATATTGTAAGAATGCACACTAGTGGAGAAAAAATGAAACGCATGAATCTGCTTATAACCAACATTATAAGTTAATAATTAATTTCTGATGTTCTATGACGAGTTATATATTTCTGGAACGTTATTACCTGGGAAATAATACGTTTAAGAAATTGCACACAAAGGTTTATTTTTTGTGGTATAATCAATTGCTACAATTTTTTTATATTATATCCCGCAAGCACTATCTGGTTATATTCGTGCAATATATATATATATATATATAAATACAATCTGGTAGCCACATGCACGCAACAGACAGACATGCATTATAGAATTCTTATATAAATTGTTATATTCAATGTATTTCTTAGAGAGTCAGTCATTGCAAAATAATGGTCTGACCTATTCAGAATGTTATTAGAAAGGAGGAGCTTGATTTTAAAGTGATAAAATTAAATTGATAAAATCGAGGTGAAAAACTACTGTGATTGGATATAAATCAAAATTCATTGAAATGTGAATGGTCATTGACTCTCATTTGGGTCGTTAGTTAAATAGTCGTAATAAAATTGCAGTGTTACATTTCCAAAATTACCGTACGTAGCAAAGAAATTAAAATTTAAAGATATTTACTTCCACACAATGACGAATCGTAAATATCTGTTAATTGAAACGATTGTCGACAACAATCAATACTTCATCGTGTGTATGTCTAGAAAATGAATAGCTGCAACATTAACCCATTGAACCTAAGAAATACATTACATAATACATTTCTCTCATCTGGTGTACACTAACGTGCTTTCGTCTAAACATTTAAACCCAACTAAATAAATTACACATCTTACAAACTTATCTTGTGTGCATTATTATAAGTCGACATATCGAGTACTAATATAAGTGTTCATGCGCTCAGCATTGCATTTTAGCCATCAATTTGATCTAATTTGTATGGAGGCGGAATGTCATAAAATCCTTTACAAATTGTTATTTTTCAGGGTTCTTTCTGGATGGCCCGTAATTTTTTTTAGTTTTATTATTGGTCATTCGTAAACTTCATTTTAAAACGGAAATAATGTCTAAATTCGGATGTCCACTTTTTGCGCCATAACCATGCATTTTAGTTAAACCAGAAAAAACGTGTGACGTCATAACAATCTATCCTGGAATGCATTTAAATGCACATTTCTTTCTTATGTTAAAAAGGGTCCTAGTATCCTAGTAAGGAAATTCCAATCTAATATTTTGACACCGAAGAAACACAGGGGAAGACAGCAGACATTTTGGTCGGCTCTGGATTTGAAGCCAGGACCTCCAGAATAAGAGTCTCTGAGCCAACTCGCTCCGTCAAATAATATTTTTGCACTTAACGCTTATAGAAATTTTAATCAGAAATATGTATAATAATTTACCTTCATGCAGTGTATTGTATCCAATGATGAGAATTTTATAATGTTGTGTGTGGGATGTCTCTGAATAAGAGAGATGTTATTTAAAAAGAAAGAATAGACCGTTGTTAGAGCAGGCCAAGCATGCAGAGAGTGAGCCGAACTGTAATAGTTGTAATCAGGTTTTCCTAATATTCTCATCTGCGCTTTATGATAAATTAAAAAATAAAACTCTTCCATTTATTTCAGAGTAATATTGTTATTTGATTAAGCTTTAAACAACATGAATTAGTACACAATTGTAATTTTCATTTCCTTTTACATAGCAAGTTAATTTTTAATTTTTACCCAATGTCTCCTTAAGAGAAAATTTTCCTCTTGTAATTTCTTTCTCAACAGTCGATCCCTTAAGCTATTCAAACACACACACTCACAGGCCTATTACATAAACTGCATACATACAGAAAATACAATGGCTAACAAATTTTCCACATGAAATCCAATTGAACCTCATTCCCCACCCACATTATTTTCTCCCTCCCATTCTCTTAAATTTAACCTCCCTACACTCACTTCTGTTATAAACACCCCTTTCCACCCCGTACACTAGTAGCTCTCTGCTTGTACCGCTACCCACCACTAAACTGCCTTTTTCTTTTCAGCATCCTTTACCGTCAAATAAATTTTGTTTACATTACTAATTACATCTTCGTCATTGAATGAATCTTAATTATTTGTAATTCGCCGGAAAGGAAAATGCAATTATTCTGGAAGGGTTAAAAGCAATGTGCACCGGAGCGACTGAGCAAATGGCTAAAGCTTCCCTACCCCACCACCTCCTCAGCCAACAACCCCCTTCTCCCATGTAAAGCTACATTAGCGTTTGTATAAAGTTCTAATTTTCCGAAGTAATCATCTGAACAGTGTACCAGCTTAGTCCCATACACACTTCTCCAAATAGCAGTACACTTAACTCCAGATTTAAGACTTTCTTAGGAACCCAACTTGTCTAAATTTGAAATTTTGCTAATTTTTAATACTACAGAACTCTCTCTCTACCTGATAATAACCAGTGAGACCTGAAACCACACATCGAAGGTAGATCAAGCTTGTCAGAGCTGCGTTTACTATTTTCTCATAGTTTATTAGTGAGGATCCAAAGAATAGTGTAAGTTAGGAGTGCTGTTATGTAATCAAAATCTAAGACGTCGGTCCTGGTGAATTAATGGTTACCATGCTTGCATTTGGTTCCGAAGTTCAAGGGGATCGATGGATCGATGGATTTTTTCAGGGCATAAACTTCATGAGTATTGTTTCCTTCCAAAGTGAACTAAAGCTCCGGTCTCCTGTCATAGATTTACTGCACATAAAAGGACCTCACACCGGAACAAAGAGGTATCTGAGCAAAATGTATCAGTACTTTCATATCCAGATTTGAATTGTAACGATAAAGAACTTATCTGTTAAAAGTCGTCGTTAAATAAAGTAATGACAACGTCAAAGTCATTACATAACAGCCCATTTATTCAAGCACTTCGCCATTTTTGTTTTATTAAAAGATACAAGAATAAGTTACGGGATTGTGCAGAGATTAATAGACGAAAGTGCCTTTTCCCTTTTTATAATAACAGCTGTAAACATTGTTTATTTAGGTTTTTGAGAAGTTGGGATGACAAAAGTTCTTTTAACACGTAATAGCACAAATTTTCCAGAGTTCGGCTGAATAAGTACCCTATTAAAATACCTAGAATCAATAATTACAAACAAAAATGAGGTCCAGAAAGAAATTAAACATACGCTGAACTCTGCAAATGCGTGCTATTAGGCCTACTCATTACAGGAACTCTTGTCATCCCAATTTCTATTAAAATAGAGTTAAACAAAAAAATGTATTAAACTGTTATCCTTCCAGTTACATTATGTGATGAAAAAATGGACTCTTGCTTTAAGAAAGGAGAAAATATTACGAGTATTAACAACGACAATATTAGGAAAGTGTTTGGATCAAAGAGAGACTATCAGACGGGTTAACATCAGCATAACTAAATTAGCCTTAGTTAAGTTATTGCCGCATAGGAGCAGCTTTGTCCTACGTAGGGATGCACGGGTATACACAGGCAGTTTCATTGTTATATCATTTACACGCCCCGGAATAGGGACCTAAAAGTTGAGATAGTCCGTGTTAGTTTCTTCATAGCAACTATAGAGGCAGGCGTCTCATGTGACATAACATATACTGCTTTTCAAATTTTCATCTGAGGTTCTTCACCTATAAACATTTTAAAAATTAGATGATCTAAAAAATAACCTCTGACTGAAGCGGTAAATGGTCCTATACCCTGTCCGCTCTTAAAGTGATACTCGTCAAAACAAAACCATGTGAACTGCTCGCTTTTCATTGGTTATGTTGTAGAAGCAATATCCTTCCGCCATTCGCACTACAATTACTGTCACTTTTGACAGAGAGATGACGACACAGCAACAGAAGACTCGATACTTTCAGCAATTTTGTTTCATGAGAATCGACTGAAGCATGACTCAAATGCATCACCCATATATAATAAAATATTTTAAATTGTAATTATTGATTAGGTATATTTTAGAATATTTTGTATGTTTTGAATATTATTATTTTCATTCTCGAAGAATCTAAAGTAAATTCAGAGGACATATTTTTAATTTAATGAAGGGAACTACTTCTCCGCATACTTATTGCTTCTACAACTTACGTCGGTGTCCATAATCATTGAAAAGCGAGCAGGTCACATGGTTTTGTTTTGACGAGGATCACTTTAAGAGCGGACAGGGTTTACACCATTTACAATCAGTATTATAAGTATATTAATTATAAAAATAATTAATTTATTTTTACCATAATTAATATATAACATATTAATAACTTCTAATAATTTTATTTTAACATTAAACTAAAAATTTCTAACTTTAAATATGAATCTAACACGGGAATAATCAAGGACTGTCGCCCCTTTTAAAACAAACTGACAGATAACAATATATATTAAAAGATTCTTACAATAACGATAACAAAGAAAGATGTATTAACAACACTGTTGAATACATACAAATTCTAAAAGTGTTATAAAGAAAAGAAAATATAAGAACAACATATCTCATATTATCGTTAAATTTAATAACCTGTCACACCCTCTGTAAACAAATCGATAGATAAGACTATACTTTTAAAATTAAATTAAAGGATAAGACCGTTAATATTGATTATTATTATTATTATTATTATTATATTATTATTATTATTATTATTATTATTATTATTTAGTGAGATTTGACAACGCTGTAAAGACGCTACCGGAAAAGACGTCCTACTATTTAAAATCGTCCAATACGAATATTTATTAAAAATATCGAATCCCCCCTCTACACGTATTTCAATATCCATGGCGTGGGTTCATATCCTATAAAATGAATGGATCGCTAACTCTCCTTCTCAAAAAGGTATCAGTCTCGTCTGAGTAGTGCCACATTCTACATTGAGCTTCTAAAGATACAACATCATTGAAACTCTCCTAGAATTTCGTGAATCGGCTCCGCCGATACCGCCACCAGCTCCCGCTACTGTGGTATAGCACGAGCATCGAGCATCGAAATTGTCCAGCGACATCGAGTCTGTCTTGTTTGTGGATGGTGACCGGTAGTTTAGTGTGCTGTGATTGGCCGAAATAAAAAGTGATCCTATTGGCCAATTAAAGTGCGTGGCAGCCTTGAGACCGGGCACGTGCCCGGTCCATTGTTTATAGTGCAAATTAGCACTAATATATATATCGTGTGCTTTGTGGCATCAATAAGAGTTATAGCTCAGCGCAAAGTGTTTTTTGTGTTAAATTCTACTTTAGTGTTGGTGACAAGTGTATCTAGTGCATCTTGCATAGTGAACTAAGTCTTGGAAATACCAAGCATGGCATCTATGCCAGATTTAAGTAGGTCAATGGATGTCGAAGAACCCGGACCTCTCATTTATTGGGAGGATGCTGATGATAAATTTGAGAAGCATGTTGCTTCATGTAAATTCAAACGTAGTGAGAGTGAAGAAATAAAGTCTCTTCTTCACCATATCCGGGGAACTTTCATGATAATCATAAATTACTTTCAAACCTACAAAAAATATGAGAGGTCCGAGTCAGCTGGGGATCTTACACGCCACTGTTTGGATCGATTGAACAAAGTTATTGATAGATACGAGCCGGGACTCGCCTTATTTCAAAATTTCCATGCAGAATTACGAGCCTGTACTGCTGAAATTCAAATCGCTTGTTTTTCATTCCAGCAGGAATTTGAATCTAGATCAGCTTCCGAGCTTAGTGAACTTAGTGATGCTCCTACAGGGGCTATTCCTAAAGATAAGAAAAGAAAAAAGAAATCTAAAAAAACCCTAAAGTTAAAGAAAGTGTTACACTTCCTAAAGCTAAAGAAAGTGCTATACTTTCTAAAGTTAAAGAAAGTGCCATACTTCCAAAAAGAGATGACAAAACGCCAAAACGTTATAGTAAACATATACAAGACTTGGAATTCAAAACTCCAGTAAGTCGATCCAAACAACCGGTGGATGCTCCTGCTGTTGTTCCAGCAATTGCAACAGAAAATACTTCTTCAGTTCAAACTGAATCTTCTACACCAATAGCTGGAACATCTTCACAGGTAGAGCCATCTCCAATGGAGGAAAGTACACCAACCGTTCCGACAGTGAATGCACCTTCTTATAACCCTGTTCGTATGGGACCAAGACCCCCACCAATTACTATAACTGGTCACGGGGACTTGTTCCGTATGAACCGGGAACTTAGAAACTTACTTTCTGAACCTTTCAAAGTAGTTAATGTATCAGAAGGATTGCAGTACTATGCCTCAAATCTGGATGACTTTTTGAAGTTAAAGGAGTATTTTCGTTCCCTTAATAAGGAATATTATACTTACCAACTCAAAAAAGATCTTCCATTGAGACTGGTACTCAAAAAAGTTGCCATCAAGCATACCTCTAAACGACATACGAGAGGAAATCCTTTCATTAGGATATCCTCTCAAGGCGATAAAACAAATTTCTAAAACCGAAAATGATCTTACTATAAAGCTACCTATCTGGATTCTTGAGTTAGAGAATACTCCTCAAGGCCGGGAAATAGAGAACTTGAGGCGACTTTTGTTTACTGTTGTAGCGATTGAACCTTACAGACCTCGCTCTGGGCTGAAACAATGTTTTCGTTGTCAGTCCTTTAACCATACTTTCCCTGGATGCAACCGGACTCCACGTTGTGTTGTCTGTGCTGGGTCTCACAATCACAAAGAGTGTGCAGTTAAGGCCGAAGCACAGCGCAACAAAAATTTGCTAAAGTGTGCAAATTGCGGGGAGTCTGGCCATCCAGCTTCCTATAGAGCTTGTCCTGCTTTTCAGGCAGCTCAAGAAAGATACAACCAAGTCACTCGACCTGTCCCGAAACTTCCAGTTCAACCTCGGACCTTTAATTCTACACCAGTTACTCCAAACGTTACCTATACCGCAGCCTTACAATCTGGCAACGCTTTACCAAACAATAATGTAAACAGCAATGTTCCAGTTCAGGGCCCGCTACAGTGTACTATACCTTCAAACGATACAGTAGAGGCAATGCTCCGGAAAGTTGAGCCATTATTGGCTCAACTTTCCACTCCTATGGAGCGTTTCTTTATGAATCGTATATTTAACCTATGCTTTGCATAAATCAAAATTACAGATGGCCTACCAAGTAAATTGTGTGAGTGTACTCGCCTAATATAGTGAGGCTCAGTACTGCACTACCTGGCTTTCGGACTCTCTGCTTGCCAGCTATGCAGTTACTGACGGCCTATTTTAGTGTGATAATTTTCACAATTTACAAAAATCTATTGACTGCTTGATGAAAACAACTTGTCACCAAATGGCTAGGGTTGAAATGAGCTATAACCCATTAATGATAGCCACAAAGGAATTTGGCTGCCAAGTATGACCTTGTAGGTACACAGAGCAGCACACTGGACGGTGCCAAGTCACCGTCAACACTCAGTCAGTCTCTCCTTCTCAGTTGTAGAGTCTCTCAGATCTCAGTTCTCTCAGTTTTGCTTAGCCTTCAAAACAAACTTCAGGACGTGGACAGTGGAACGTAGTTAAAGTGTACATAAATTTAATGTGGTTTAGTGAGTCCGGTAGTCAATAAAGATGTTAACAAATTAAGTTATTCAACAAAGTTTGCCAATCCTCAATCTGCCGAAAACGGACATGGATCGTAGAGGAAGAAGAAAACCTAAATAAATCGTCAAAGAAGATTAATGGTAAAAAAGGTGAGTTTGCAAGGACATCCCTTAGCTAAAACTTCAATCAATTTTTAAATTCATACACCCAACGTTAACCCTGGCTCACTCCACCAACTCCATTACATAGGCGATCAACGGACCATCCCAACCCCATTACACGACTATCTGAGATAGAGAATTAATATCGTATGAATGAATAAAAAAAGAAGTAAAAATAAACTTAACTCCAAGCATATCTGAAGTTTACCAAATTTCCAATAATTAAAATAGCTGCTGTATAAAGTGTATTACAAAACATATCATCCAGTTTGCTAATGTATCGTTAAATAATAGGTAGGATCAATGGGAACTTAAATTTCTCGGAAAGGTGGGAGTGATGTTGCTTACAGAAGAGCAGGAAGTTAAAGAGAAGGATTAGAAAAGAAAATATAAATTCTGTTCACAGCATTACATTTTATATTCTATGTTTTTATTTATTTATTTATTTTCGTTTGACATTCCTTCCTTTTGCTTTTTTTAAAAATCAATTCGCAAATCGGATATTGTGCAGAAGTAGGCCCACAATTAGGAGTTTGCTATAGGCCTACTTAGTTTTTACAGTTGCTTCGCTAAGGGATGGCCTCGTTTCGCAAACTCCAATAAAATATAAATTATACTCAGTTTATAAAAATTAAAGTTCCGCGCCGTAGCTGAGCGATTCAGGCAAGATGCCTTGGCGCATAGCACTGGTTCGAGAAAGAAATATTCTTATGGAATTTCGGCCAGTATGGGACCGATGTCCAGCTAGCATTATGAGGCATTTGGGTAGCTACAATAAGTAGCGGCTCCAGGTTGAGAAAACCAGCTATAACGGCTGAGGGACCCGAAATGCTGACCACATGTCACCTCTTCAAGCTGGATGATCGTCTATCTCTGTGATTAATACGTGTGGATATGAGGCCATCAACCTGCTGGTTGGCCAAGGCCTTCTAGGCCTATCGCGCCATGGAGTTTAGTTTATAATAATTAGTTCTATGTAGCTTAACTACTCTAATATATAATTAGGCCTATAATATGCAAAACCTTAAGGCGGGATTTGAAATTTTATTTATGGAGTGGTGTAGTCCTGTAGGTACTATATAATTTTAATCGCTATATTGTGATCAAGATGACTGCACTTCCGTACTACATATGCTGAGTAGGAATGTGATACTGTCCATTAGGCCTGGCACCGGGTATTATCTCCTATCTTCCTTTCATCATCCTTCTGGGTACAGCACACTTACATTACACAAACAGTTAAAACTATACTCATCAGTCTCATCTTACATTCCTCTCTACACACAATACAGCATCTCGTGTGTAAAGTCGTCTGCCGAAGTGGTACGTAAACTGGATATAGACCACATTAACGAATCTATCTGCATAGCGTGGAATCCGAAGTACGAAACGTGCATTAGGTGATATTGAAATATATTAAAATCGATAACTAGTTGCATCCAAGATGGGAAGTAATGAGAGACAATTGTTGAGAAAAAAAAATAAATGAACGATATTGAAGCTGTTGCTTCTTATGAAAAATGATAATAAGAAGAAACGTAATTATTTCTTTAGATCTAATAGGTTATACTTAATGTATACATTTTAAATATATATATATACCCCATATGTCCCGCATGGGGAAATGGGTGTTTTTCAGTGCGAGTTTCTTAACCAGACTAATTTATTTATGCCTATTTCCCTACATATGTGAACTAGCGATATGATGTTAGCACATTACCTCAATTAAACACCTAGTAGGCAACGAAGGTATTACTTGAATTGATGAAATTGAATTACATTTTGCAAAAAAGGCCTTTTTTAATCAGGCTTACGTTTATTTTGCGAGCCTGAAAAATATTCAGACTCGGGACCCACGGCAAATTACTGCTTACATATTTGCGAGCAATTTAAAAAATAGAACACCAATACACAGTATCAAGCTACACAATTGTGTTAAAGTATGTTTTTACTTTTGTTTACAAATAAGGAAGGCATAATATGACTCGTTGAAATGGATAAAAACTTGAAACCTACTCCCTTCCCACAAACCCTTCCCTTTTTAAAAAGAACGATACATTTGGAGTCTTAACCAAACACATGTAGCCAAGGTTTCAACCGACAAATCCAGGATTTTCACGTTCGTCTTAGTGTCTTGGATACACAATCGTTCTAGGTCCTAGACGCCGTCATTTTCCCAACACATTGTGGATGAAAGTGACAAAGAAAAGAACATAAAAACTGAAATATTGCGAAAATTACAAGGCAAAAAAGAAGTAGAAAATAAGAAAAAAACATGGAATGGAAAGAAGTATCAGGACCAACTGCAGAAAGAAAAAAAGGTCTTATAGAACCTAAGCAAATGAAAGACATAAATTTCTGGCACGATGAAAGCAAAATGCGAGAAAAAAGTAGAATAGGGAGGTAGTGGTACAAATATCAATGCCATCTCTTGGTAAGGAAGCGAAATTGTTCTTTATTACAGTTTCTGCTTCTAAAATGAAAAGAAACTAAATTGCACTTCATCTATGAATAAGCAATCGGCAATTTTTAAATGTAAAATTCTATGTTAATTGAAGAGTAGACATATGCAATAATCAAGCTAACATTTTCAACCAAATTATGTTTACTGGAACTAACTATACCATCAGTGTGTCTCTACATGAAACCGTACGATTTTTTATTTCAAATATCTTCCATTCTAGTTCCTCTCAACCTCAATTCCCCCCATCCACCCATCGCTACCCCTTTTCTTCCATTTCTTCAGGAGAAATTGGTGTAAGAGGAGATATTTTTCTTTAGGTCTTACAAGATGGAACAATCTTCTCTTTCCCTTAAGAAAATATCAAGTACAAATCTCCCCACACTCTCCAAGCACGATTAAGTGCTTGCACATATATTTTACGAATACATTTTCTCTCAAATAGTATGTAAGAAAAATATGAGGATTTCTATTTAATATGTATATATGTTACAGCCAAAATAATTAATCTAGTCATTATGTATTATGTCTATCATTTTTTTATTAGTTGCTGTGGTAGGCTAATTATACATAAAGTTTAGTGATTTTATATATATATATATATATATATATATATATATATATATATATATATAATTATGTACGTGTGTATGTCACTGAACTCCTCCTAAACGACTGGACCGATTTTGATGAAATTTTGAGTGTGTGTATGTGTTTGAGTGGGTCCCCTGAATGGTTTAGATTCACAATTGGACCCGGTAGTTGGCGCTGTGATCGAGTTATAGGATTTTGTTTACGATGTTTTTAATATTTCGCATATTAAAAAATATAACCCCAAAATATCACCCCCACACCACTTCCCAATATTTTTAAAATAAAAAATATTAATAATTGGCCGATAAAACCTTCTGCGAAGTTTATGAAAAATAAATTAACTTTCCGAGAATAATTCATTGGCCTGGTTATGTTTGTGTACCATAGATGACGCTAATGTCGAATTCTGTGGGCTAGTATTTTTTTCGTAGCTTGGCGATGTTAAATCAATTTAACCTGCAACTTTTTAAAATTTCAATTATAAATTACTTATACCCGCCAATATTTTTTTAAAATAAAGTTCCCCAATGTTAAATGTCACTTAGCATATAGTTAATCGAAAATTCGAATATCGAAAAAATATTTGCTGATCCGGCTATAACAGACAAGTCAAGGTTCGGGCAGGACAGTGTCTGTAGGTTCCGCTAGTATATATATGCTATAATTAAATTTTTGACATTGAATAATGCAAGCCTAATATGACATGATAAAAAAATAAATGTCTGGATGGGATTTGAGTGAGTCCGGGTTCAAATCCCGTCCAGGCATTTATTTTTCTTATCATGTCATATATATATATATATATATATATATATATATATATATATCCGCCGCTGTGGTATCGAGGTAGCGTGCTGCCTTGTCACGCAGCGGGCCCGGGTTCGATCCCCGGTCGGGGCAGTTTTTCTGGGTGAGGTTTTTATCAGGGTTTTATCTCACCTGTAAAACAAATGTCAGGAAAACTTCAAGGCCCAAACGGTCCCCGAAATCATATGGCCATCATCATCGTCATCATCCTTATCATCATCCTTCACCTGTGTGGAAAGCAACGGGAAGCTACCACACCTACATTTCCCTAGTAAAGCTGCAAGCATAGCATGAAAATGCTATGATTGCAGTGAAAGACTTGCCCTCGGGCAGAATTACTATGGATGAATATATATATATATATATATATATATATATATATATATATAATGAGTACAAAAATCATCGAATGATCACTTGTTCACATTTATACTTTGTCTATGTAACCATCTAGTAAGAATAAGTATTTTTATGATTTGGAAAAATACAAAAAAATGGCCACTTTAAAATCGATCTATTAAGTTTAGCTTTATAATGACTATTTAACTCATACCCCAAATGAGAGTCAATGACCAATGACGTTTCAATAAATTTGGTTTTACAATCAATGACAATCGTGTTTCACCTCGCTCTATATCGAATTCTCTTTACAAGCTTCTGCTTTTGTGATAAAGAAACATTCTTTTTTAATATTCTGAACAGATTAGATCATTATTTTGGAGTGACTGACTCTCCAAAGAATACATTGAATATAGCAAATAATTAACACATTCCTTCGAACTACATATTTTATAATTGTGTGTTTAATAATTGTGTTTTTAAATAATAATTTTACTGAGTTGTTCCCTAAAAAAAATTAATATCCTATAATGTTGGTTATAACACACAGTTCGATATGTTTCATTTTTTTCTCTACTAGGGTGCATTTTTACAATATTGCGATCCCATTTGGCAACAAATAATATGCAGCGGATAAACAAACTAAACATAATCACATTTTTCTGATTTGTTTTCAAACATCGCCGTTTGCACTACATATATAGATATTTTAAAATAACTGTATTAAATAATGATTTTTAGTAAACAGCATAATTTTATTCGTTAAATAGTCCTTACAAATACCACTCTTGATTTCTAAACCCTCTAGATAAATTCACTCGTAACGTTACTTGTGACTATTTAACTCGTGCCCCAAGTGCTAGTCAATGACCAAACACGTTTCAATGAATGCTGTTGTACAACCAATGACAGTCGTGTTTCACCTCGCTCTTTATCGATTTCTCTTTATCAGATCCTGCTTTTGTGATAAAGAAAGCTCCTCCTATTAATACTCTGATAGCTCAGAGTATTATTTTTCTCCAACAAATACTTTGAATATAGCAAATAATGAACATATTCCTTGATTTTACTGCGTTGTTTACTAAAAAAATAAATTAATGTGTAATGTTGATTATGATATAATTGATGTGTTTCATTATATTCTACTTGGTGCATTCTTACTTACAATACTGCGATCCTAATTGACAATAAATAATATGATTAAGTTGCAGTGAATATACATAACGCAACATTTCTGATTTGTTTTCAAACATCGCTGTTTACATTATATATATATATATATATATATATATATAAACTCCAAGCGCGTCAGGCCTAGAAGGCTGAACAGCCGGCTGCTGGCCTGACATCCATATGCGTTAATCACATAGGTAGACGATCATCTAACCAATGTAGGAATGACATGTGGTCAGCATGTCGGGTCCCGTAGCAGTTATAGCTGGTATTCTCAATCTGGAGTCGCTACTTATTGCCTCACGATGCTGGGTGGGCACCGGTCCCATACTGGCCGAAATTCCATGAGACAAATTTCTTCCCCCATGGAGACCCGAACCAGCGCAAGTTCCGTAGCTCTGCGCCAAGGCTTCCTGCCTTAACCACTCGGCTGTATATATATGTGTGTGTGTGTGTGTGTGTGTGTGTGTGTGTGTGTGTGTGTGTGTGTGCGTGTGTGTGTGTTATATTGCAGATTTTCGCGGATATAAGTATGAATAAGATTCTTGGGTTTTCCGCGTCTTGAATTCAATTTCGGCCCCTGGCCACTGACTCCGACGTTTCGGAGTCAGTGGCCAGGGGCCGAAATTGAATCCAAGACGCGGAAAAGCCAAGAAAACTTTCTTATTCATATATATATTAACATACCGGCAAATATATATATATATATAAATAATGACTTTTGAGTAAACAACATAATTTTATTCGTTAGATAGTCCTAACAAATGTCACTCTTGATTTCCAAATCCTCTAGATAAATTGGAAATTACTCGTGGCATTCATTACTTATGACAATGTTATCTTAATCAGAGCTAAGTAAATTGTAAATTTATAGAAACATTTTACAGACATAAGAATAAGGGTTTGAACCATGGTAAGACGTAACAAATTTACATGATATACGATTTTTTTAGGCTGCAGTTTATTTAGATTTTAATATTATTTTAAAAAAGACTATTTAACCCATAATTATCAAAAACACTAAATTGTCATTCCAGTTATTGATATGTGCCAGTTTGCTATAGAAGAAAAATTGTGTAAATCTGTTATAGGCCCCATGGCGTAATTCGACACAAAAATTAAATAACTTCTACGTGTTGGACTTTCTATTGTTTCATTTCTTAAAAGTCCGTCGCGCAAGAACTGCGAACAGTAAGTGAATTACTTAGCAATTCGAATTTAATGTCCTATTTTACTGGTTTACGGAAATACATAAATCATTTTTTACCCTTATATTTGAGATAATCAATTACTTATGCCAATATATTTAAACGTGTTGGACTACAGTGAAAACAAATAATGCATAACCTAAGCTATTATTAATATTCCATAATTTGACACAAATTTAAATAATTTCCACTGATGCATTTTTTCCATTTCTTCCCTAAATATATTGAATAAATTGAACCCAATTTATCTAATGGGTTATATTGCTAATTTAAGTGCTCATTGAATAATTATCTTTATATATAATTTTTCTGTGCGTGTGTTTGTCACTGAACGCCTCCTGAATAACTGGATCGATGTTGATGAAATGTTTGTGTGTCTGATTGGGTCACTCGATGGTTTAGATTCACAATTGGACCCTCTATAAGCATTAGGTGTAGGAGTTCACCTGAAGTGAAAATTTAAAAGTCACATTATTATATGTTTTGCAATGAAACTCAGTATAGTATATCATATTAAAATAAACCTAGGTAGGTGCTATCCAAAAATGAGCTAAATCCGACAATTAGAAGAAGAGGTTTACCTGAAATCCGAAATTAAAAACTGGCTAGCAACTGTCATGTTTGGTTCGAATCAGCGAATACCATACGATTTAATTAACCTTTAATATTTCATTTATTTAGGCGTAGCAACGCACGCCAAGTATTAGCTAGTATGGTATAAAGTTATATTGCTGCAAAGCAAAATTGGCGGCAGCTAGAGTGAGTGTTCTTTAATTTTATTTTCAGGTTAACTGCTACTATAAATGGCACAATTTTTGCTGGTACACTAACTCAATCTTACTTTTTAAATGTATTATTATAAGCAAAGTTTGATTCTGAAAAAAAAAATATGTATATTGAGGCTGCTAGAGCGTTAAGACACACACACACACATATTTGTCATGAGCATTTTGCATATGTCAGCTAAATAGGATCGCTGATGATATGTAAAAATTGTTCACAAATATTTTTATAATAATAATAATATAATAATAATAATACTTTATTTATTCTGGCAGAGTTAAGGACATAAGGCCCTCTCTTCCACTCAACCAGTACAAATACAAATAAATATTCGACAAATATAGATATACACTATACTAATTATAAACAGTTAAAGATACAATAAATGTAACAATGTAAATGTCATGTACAAACAACATTTTATAGGGTAATAACAATAATGATACGATAATAATAATAATAATAATAATAATAATAATAATAATAATAATAATAATAATAATAATAATAATAATAATAATAATAATAATAATAATAATATAAATATGATACTGAGAACAGCCTTAATAGATTCATTCTTTCGGAATTTGCTAGTAATATTAAATAATTTGAACCAGTGTATTTATTACCAATTTATGAGTTATAATGTTGCTTGAACGAATTTATTTTATGTACAGCAATAATTTTAATTACTTCAGCATTTATATTATTTTTTCCTAAAATCATGTAGACTAATGTATTACACATTTTTTCTTGAATTCTGTCAAGCCAATAGCTAGTGTAGCAAAAATTGTTCTTCAATTTTCTAATGCTATCTTTTAAAAAATTTGATATAAGAATATAGGAATCAACTTTACCAAATAAATATTTCCTTTTTTTTTCTTTCGTGCAGTATAAACTGCAGAGAGGATGGTTTTTGTTGTAAAGGAACATATAGTCGCAAACACGTCGTTTATGAGTTATGCGCAGTTGAAGGTGGTCACCCGTAAGGGTCGGAATTGAATACCAACAATTGTACACGTATCATTTTATTAAAAAACATATTTGTACAATAAGTTTTCAAACAGTCGACCCAGTGCCTCATTGCATGTTTGATATCGTCGCAGCAACGATCGGCCATAACGGCCGGTCATGGTAGGATTATTTTTGGCGTCATCAAAACATTTATTGTTTGAACACTTAATGTTAAAACAATGCCTTTTTCAATAAAATATGTGTACAATTGCTTGTATTCAATTCCTACCCTTATGGTGTACACTATCATCTGCGCGTAACTCATAAACGACGTGTTAATGACTATTTGTTCCTTCACAAAAACTGATCCTCTCTGCATGGCCTATTATCCCTATCACATTATCGGTGAGGTCCTGTTACATCCTGTATATATATATATATATATATATATATATATATATATATGTTATATTGCAGATTTTCGCGGATATAAGTATGAATAAGAAAGTTTTCTTGGGTTTTCCGCGTCTTGGATTCAAGTTCGGCCCCTGGCCACTGACTCCGACGTTTCGGCATGATCCCACATGCCATTATCAAGGAATGATAAGTTCGAGTCACAGGTTTAGGTCTTATATAATTAAACAAATAGAGTTTTCGCTGTAGTCCGTTTCCGAAGACGTACACCCATCCAAGGTTGTTCTTATGTAGTTAAACATTTTCAGTTTTCAGTGCGGTCCGTTTCCGAAGCCGTACACCCATACAAAGTTCAGTTCTTATGTGGTTAACCACTTCAGTTTTCAGTGTGGTCCGTTTCGGAAGCCGTACACCCATCCAAGCGTCGACCACGCTCGATGTTGCCCAACCGTTGTTTTCTTCGTATCTTCTTCGCTGTTCTAGGGATGACATGGTGAGCAGCGAGAGCAGTTTTCCATGTAGATGGTAATCTTTGGGCATCATCTCGGGTGTTTTCATAGTATGTGGCCTTTTTTCAATCTCTATTGCTTCTCTGTAGATCCTTGATTTTTCATGATCTATTTTAGCCAACGTTCTAGATCCGGTGAGGTCGATCTTGTGACCCCTCTGTTTCATGTGTTGCACGAGAGTTGATGTAGGTTCTTGACGATTTATTGCAGCCTTATGTTCTTGAATTCGGCAGGAAATTCGTCTGTTGGTACGTCCTACATACGTTTGTTCGCAAGAGGTGCAAGGGATCTCGTAGATGCCTTGTGATTCTAGAGGTATATTATCTTTAGCACACCTAAGTAAATTGGAGATGGTGTTTTCCGAGTGAAATATAGTTTTAATTTGATGTTTTTGTAGTACTCGGCTTATTTTATCCGTAGTGCCTTGCACATATGGTAAGAAGGCAGTGCCTAAGGTCTGCTCTTCTTCTCCGATGTGCTTGGTGCGTTTCCTGCTCGTTTAAAACACTCTTTTCACTGCATGTTCGGGATAACCATTTGCTAGAAGTGCATGGAAAACTGCTCTCGCTGCTCACCATGTCATCCCTAGAACAGCGAAGAAGATACGAAGAAAACAACGGTTGGGCAACATCGAGCGTGGTCGACGCTTGGATGGGTGTACGGCTTCCGAAACGGACCACACTGAAAACTGAAGGTGGTTAACCACATAAGAACTGAACTTTGTATGGGTGTACGGCTACGGAAACGGACCGCACTGAAAACTGAAAATGTTTAACTATATAAGAACAACCTTGGATGGGTGTACGTCTTCGGAAACGGACTACAGCGAAAACTCTATTTGTTTAATTATATAAGACCTAAACCTGTGACTCGAACTTATCATTCCTTGATAATGGCATGTGGGATCATGCCGAAACGTCGGAGTCAGTGGCCAGGGGCCGAACTTGAATCCAAGACGCGGAAAACCCAAGAAAACTTTCTTATTCATATATATATATATATATATATATATATATATATATATGAAAAGAAAAATGAATGCTTGAGTCTTTAGAGTCTTTAGAGACTCGAGTTCGAATCCCGACTCAAGCATTCATTTTTCTTTTCATATCATATTTGCCTTCATTGCCAAATGTCAAAAATATATTTATAATATCTATATATATATATATATATATATATATATATATATATAAAGGACAATTAAGTAAATACGGAAAATATCGTAAAAGGCCGGTCATCAATAACATTGTTCGCTTTGGATGGGTAATAAAGTCAATACTATCTTGCCATCCATCACTAACATGGCCATCTAACACTAACTTGCTCACCTAACACTAACTTGCCCATCTAACACTAACTTGCCCATCTAACACTAACTTGCCCATGTAACACTAACTTGATCATCTAAAACTAACTTTCCATCTAACACTAACCTGCCCAGCTAACACTGACTTGCCATCTAACACTAACTTGCCATCTAACACTAACTTGCCATCTAACACTAACTTGCCAATCTAACACTAACTTGCTCATCTAACACTAACTTGCTCATCTAACATTAACTTGCCCATCTAACACTGACTTGCCCATCAAGCACTAACTTGCTCATCTAACACTAACTTGCCCAACTAACACTAAATTGCTCATTTAACACTAACTTGCCCATCTAACACTAACTTGCCCACCTAACACTAACTTGCCCACCTAACACTAACTTGCCCATCTAACACTCACTTGCTCATATAACACTACTTGCCCATCTAACACTACTTGCCCATCTAACACTACTTGCCAATCTAACACTAACTTGCCCATCTAACACTGACTTGCCCATTTAACACTGACTTGCCCATCTAACACTAACTTGCTCATCTAACACTAACTTGCTCATCTAACACTAACTTGCCCATCTAACACTAACCTGCCCATCTAACACTAACTTGCCCATCTAACACTAACTTGCCCATCTAACACTAACTTGCCCATCTAACACTGACTTGCCCATCTAACACTGACTTGCCCATCTAACACTGACTTGCCCATCTAACACTGACTTGCCCATCTAACATTGACTTGCCCATCTAACACTAACTTGCCCAACTAACACTAACTTGCCCATCTAACACTAACTTGCCCATCTAACACTAACTTGCCCATCTAACACTAACTTGCCCATCTAACACTAACTTGCCCATCTAACACTAACTTGCCCATCTAACACTGACTTGCCCATTTAACACTAACTTACCCATCTAACACTAACTTGCCCATCTAACACTAACTTCCCCATCTAACACTAACTTGCCCATGTAACACTAACTTGCCCATGTAACACTAACTTGCCCATGTAACACTAACTTGCCCATGTAACACTAACTTGCCCATGTAACACTAACTTGCCCATGTAACACTAACTTGCCCATGTAACACTAACTTGCCCATGTAACACTAACTTGCCCATGTAACACTAACTTGCCAATGTAACACTAACTTGCCCATGTAACACTAACTTGCCCATCTAACACTAACTTGATCATCTAACACTAATTGATCATCTAACACTAACTTGATCATCTAACACTAACTTGATCATCTAACACTGACTTGATCATCTAACACTAACTTGCCCATCTAACACTGACTTGCCCACCTAACACTGACTTGCCCATCTAACACTGACTTGCCCATCTAACACTGACTTGCCCATCTAACACTGACTTGCCCATCTAACACTGACTTGCCCATCTAACACTGACTTGCCCATCTAACACAGACTTGCCCATCTAACACAGACTTGCCCATCTAACACTGACTTGCCCATCTAACACTGACTTGCCCAACTAACACTGACTTGCCCATCTAACACTGACTTGACCATCTAACACTGACTTGCCCATCTAACACTGACTTGCCCATCTAACACTGACTTGCCCATCTAACACTCACTTGCCCATCTAACACTCACTTGCCCATCTAACACTGACTTGCTCATCTAACACTAACATGACCATCTAACACTAACTTCCCAATCTAACACTGACTTGCCCATCTAACACTGATTTGCTTATCTAACACTGATTTGCCCATCCAACACTGACTTGTCCATCCAACACTGACTTGCCCATCTAACACTGACTTGCCCATCTAACACTGACTTGCCCAGCTAACACTGACTTGCCATCTAACACTAACATGGCCATCTAACACTAACTTGCTCATCTAGCACTAACTTGCTCATCTAACACTAACTTGCTCATCTAACACTAACCTGCTCATCTAACACTAACATGCTCATCTAACACTAACTTGACCATCTAACACTAACTTGCCCATCTAACACTGACTTGGCCATCTAACACTGACTTGGCCATCTAACACTGACTTGCCCATCTAACACTGACTTCCCCATCTAACACTGACTTCCCCATCTAACACTGACTTCCCCATCTAACACTGACTTGCCCATCTAACACTGACTTGCCCATCTAACACTGACTTGCCCATCTAACACTGACTTGTCCATCTAACACTAACTTGCTCATCTAACACTAACATGGCCATCTAACACTAACTTGCCAATCTAACACTAATACTTGTCCATGTAACACTAACTTGCCATCTAACACTGACTTGCCCATCTAACACTGACTTGCCCATCTAACACTCACTTGCCCATCTAACACTCACTTGCCCATCTAACACTGACTTGCTCATCTAACACTGACATGACCATCTAACACTAACTTGCCAATCTAACACTGACTTGCCCATCTAACACTGATTTGCTTATCTAACACTGATTTGCCCATCCAACACTGACTTGTCCATCCAACACTGACTTGCCCATCCAACACTGACTTGCCCATCTAACACTGACTTGCCCATCTAACACTGACTTGCCATCTAACACTAACATGGCCATCTAACACTAACTTGCTCATCTAACACTAACTTGCTCATCTAACACTAACTTGCTCATCTAACACTAACCTGCTCATCTAACACTAACATGCTCATCTAACACTAACTTGACCATCTAACACTAACTTGCCCATCTAACACTGACTTTCCCATCTAACACTGACTTGCCCATCTAACACTGACTTGCCCATCTAACACTGACTTCCCCATCTAACACTGACTTCCCCATCTAACACTGACTTGCCCATCTAACACTGACTTGCCCATCTAACACTGACTTGCCATCTAACACTGACTTGTCCATCTAACACTAACTTGCTCATCTAACACTAACATGGCCATCTAACACTAACTTGCCAATCTAACACTAATACTTGTCCATGTAACACTAACTTGCCATCTAACACTAACTTGCCCATCTAACACTAACTTGCCAATCTAACACTGAGTTGCCCATCTAACACTGACTTGCCCATTTAACACTGACTTGCCCATTTAACACTAACTTGATCATCTAACACTAACTTGATCATCTAACACTAACTTGATCATCTAACACTAACTTGCTCATCTAACAATAACTTGCCCATCTACCACTAACTTGCCCATCTAACACTAACTTGCCCATCTAACACTAACTTGCCCATCTAACACTAACTTGCCCATCTAACACTAACTTGCCCATCTAACACTAACTTGCCCATCTAACACTAACTTGCCCATCTAACACTACTTGCCCATCTAACACTAACTTGCCCATCTAACACTAACTTGCCCATGTAACACTAACCTGATCATCTAACACTGACTTTCCATCTAACACTGACTTGCCCATCTAACACTGACTTGCCCATCTAACACTAACTTGACCATCTAACACTAACTTGCCCATCTAACACTAACATGCCCATCTAACACTGACTTGCCCATCTAACACTGACTTGCCCATCTAACACTAACTTGCCATCTAACACTAACTTGCCATCTAACACTAACTTGCCCATCTAACACTAACTTTCCCATCTAACAATAACCGCCCATCTAACACTGACTTGCCCATCTAACACTGACTTGCCCATCTAACACTGACTTGCCCATCTAACACTGACTTGCCCATCTAACACTGACTTGCCCATCTAACACTGACTTGCCCATCTAACACTGACTTGCCCATCTAAACTGACTTGCCATCTAACACTGACTTGCCATTTAACACTGACTTGCCCATCTAACACTGACTTGCCCATCTAACACTGACTTGCCCATCTAACACTGACTTGCCCATCTAACACTGACTTGCCCATCTAACACTGACTTGCCCATCTAACACTGACTTGCCCATCTAACACTGACTTGCCCATCTAACACTGACTTGCCCATCTAACACTGACTTGCCCATCTAACCCGAACTTGCCCATCTAACACTAATAATTGTCCATCTTACACTAACTTGCCATCTAACACTAACTTGCCCATCTAACACTAACTTGCTCATTTTATCATCCCAACTTGCCCACTAATGTAGGTCAAATTAGGGTGATAAAATGGAAAGTTAGTGTTACATGGGCAAGTTAGGATTAACGTTATTGTCCATCCTAAGTGAACAATATAGTTAATATCCGGCCTTTTACGACATTTCTCGTAATTATTTCATTATGGCTTTATACTATGGAAGATCCCTCCCTTTTTTTAGTTTGTGTGTGTATATATATGTATATATATAGCTAGCCTATACACACAAACTAAAATAAAGGGGGGGATCTTCTATACTATATATATATAGCCTATACTCACAAACTTAAAAAAAAAGGGGGGGGGATCTTCCATAGTATAAATCCATACAAGAGTACTCCTATATAAACGTTAGCCAAGATCAGTGCTATGTTACGGAAGTTAGGCATGAACCATGAGAATAAGGATATGTATTGAATCACATGATGAAGTTGATGAGATCAACAGTAGTTTATTTTCGATGGGATAACAAAATAATTGAAGAGGTCTGTAAGAAATTCAGTAAGAATCAGTTATCCATTTCATAAACAATTACCGATTAAACTGGAAAACATTTGTAAAACGTATGTATAGGAACATAATTCCAAATGCATGTTTCACTACCATTCACATAGAAATATATTGTTCGAGCCATTCAAAGAAAAGATGGATTGGAAATCCAAGCTTGAGATCGTAAAAGGTTCAGGCCTTACATGATGATGATAATGATATATCTTCGGAATTCACTAGTAGGCCTACACAGTATATCAAACAGTACTGTTACCTGAAAAAAATTTTAAAAGTTACATAGGGTAAATATCACACATAGGCTATAAACGAACCTTAAAACAGATTTGTAAAGTGTTCAGGGGACAGGAAGTAAAACTGAGGAGATTATATTTCATATTAATCTTCTGTAGATATTATTACATCCACAGCTGTGGTCTCGGGGTAGGGTCACTACCTCGTACGCAACGGGCGCGGGTACGATCCCCGGTAGGGACAATTTTCTAGGTGACATTTTTTCGGGACATTTCTTTACCTGTAAGACAAATGTCGGGAAACGTTAAGACCCAAACGGTCATCTAACATTATTCGGACATCGTAATCATCATTATCACATTCGCTGTATTTAGTACGAATAGGCCTATACGTGTAAATATTGTGCTTGTCTTAATGCTATATAATTTCGGATGAAGCTCTGGATTGAGCTGATCACTTACTCGGGGAGGTCCTCCATGTCCTTGTGTGGTCGAAAAAGTATGTGTGTGATCCAAAGATTAAAATCCCTCTCCCAACACATCATGTCACTGTAATGCATGAGAGGTGCGTCGACTGTAATCGTGCTTATAAGGCGAGAGTTTGAACTACGATGAGTAAGAAAGAGAATACAGTAAAAGCTCCTTATTCGCGGGGGATATGCTCCGCAAATATGCTCCGCGAATACAGGGACCGCGAATATGGATGGTAATTTGTATGGGTATATAGGGAATACGTTCCAAGGTTACAAAGTAAAATAAAAATTATCAAAATAATATCAATTAATGCGAGATTTAAACAATTTCTATTCATTATTACTGTCAGGTATAGTCAAGGATTTAAGAACTTAGTATTTTTTTCCTGTTTTGCCGCTTTTGAAAGGTCTTTCAATTAAGATTTATATTCAGCTGTGAATTCTGCAATAGAATTCCTTATTTTGTCTTCGGATTTCTTAATTCACTAACATGGAAACAGCGTGATATAGACGCAAACAGCTCGCCAACGCGTATAAACGGTCAAGCATTTCTATTTTTACTTTAAGCGGCAACACTAAATTTTCTTTCCTTTTACTCGACATTATAAACTGAGATTAAAGCAAAAGAGACACGTGTATTTAATCAAAATGATTGCGACCAATGACATATTGAACCTTTAATATACCGATCATGGCGATAGAGGCATTTATCAAAGTAGGCCCTACATATCGGCACGTGAAATACAACAGCTTTTAACAATGAACTTTAGGGTTAGTGACAATAAGGTTTGTTTTGTTTTGATAGCCTATTTATTTGTTCATTTGGTTTGAATCACTATTTGAAAAAGCCGCCTTGGCACCTGCCTGCAGTAAACAAAAAAAAAATTAAGAAACTGCTGATGGTTAATAAAGGACAATAATCCTTGTAATATACAGACTGGATCCGCGAATAAATACATTTTTAGCCGTGAATACAGCAACTGTGTCCCAATTTTTTAACCGGCGAATAATGAATTCGCGAATAAAGGAACTGCGAATAAGGAGCGTTTACTGTAGGCCTATATTGTTGTACATGCATTACTGGCCTCACTATTGTAAGAGATGTACAAGGCTGAAACAGATACGATATTGGCCTAAATGATTACTGAAATTATTGATCATCACGTGACCACTAAATCAGTAGAGTATAAATAATGTCCTGCATTTAACAATGATTTCTAACCAGTCTTTCAGACCCTGATGTGGCTTAATTACCTACTCAAGATAACTATTTTTATTATGCCTGTAATAAAAATAATTGTCATTTATGTAACATATAACTTACCTGTGTTCACTTGCCTTCTTAAAAAGTCGATAAATTGCAAAACAGCTAGAAATAAGTTATTGACTTACAAAACGCTCTTATAGCTGAGCTAGTATTGAACAGTGTCCCTATAGCCTGCTATTAGCAATTCTACCAGCATAAAGAAAATTAGCCTGTTTTTCTACATGACATAGTAGATTCTTGTATTGGCAATCGATGGTACACACGTGGAGGACAAATTAGTAAATACTTTAGTCATAAAGTACACTACGTGTTTAATAACACTAAAGACAACATTATTGAACGGATTAGTTAAATTATGGGGTCTGACACTCGTTTTCTGGAGGTCTTAATTTCACGTTTCGTCACATTTCTTTAAATAAGTCGAATCACAGTAAAATCAAAATCGTGTTTAACTGTACGTTATTACTGTATATTCTGCAATTCGGACACAAATTTAAGTAATTTCTACTCGTTCGTTTTTATCTTTCTTCTTCTTCTTATCCATAATTGTTTAACCTCTCGCCTTATACTTCACGCCACCCGAGCCTTAGAGTGCCGCAATTTGTCGGGAGAGAGATTTTGTATTTCACATCACGCTCATAGTTCTAACCACACAAGGATATGAAGCATTTCACGAAGAGTGATCAGCTCAATCAAGGATCTCCTCCAACACAACAGGAACACTTAAACCGAAAAACATCTTCTCTCACAAATTCATACTAAATATGGTGAAATGTTAAAATAAAATAAAAAGAACTTGTACTTGAGAAGTCAGTCTCCTCTACAGATATAGGCTTTTCAGAACATCTTGTTCCATCTTCAGCGGCTGATTGGGTAACAATTATTTTCAGTGAGCATTTTGTAGAGAGTTTTTGTTCCTTAATAGGCCTAGTATTTTATTTGTGAGGACGACTGACATCTCAGGTAAAAATTGTATAATTTAACGTTTTAAACAATAATCTCAAAGGTGGTTCATAATGAATTTAAGTATTGTCACCGTAAGAATGATTAAGATGGCCAGATGGTGATCAGGGATCATTTGGGTCTTACGGCTTCTTGATATTGCCTTACAGGCGAGGAAAAACCCAGAAAAAAACATCACCCAGGAAAGTTGCAGAACCAGAGATCGAACCCCAACCCGCAGTGTACGAGGTGGCGACGCAACCTCGAGACCATAGCGGACTCTATTGTTGTATTACAATATTAAATAAATTAAATTCAAATCTTAGCAACTTTTTCTTCTTCTTCTTCTTCTCTTCCTTTCATGTGATAGACCTAGTGGTCTGTTACGGTCTCAATCCAACGTTCGAAGGGTCTGCCCAAAGATCTCTTGCCCGGTGGCTGGTAATTTAAGATATCTTAGCAATTTAAAGTTTAAAATCACTGGACCCATCAAACTGAGAGACCTTGGGTGACTTTTCTAAGGAAATGCTGGGTTAGAATTTCGTTGTCACCATATATTACACCATTAATATTAATTAACTAACCAACTGGCAGTATCAAACCCGTAGGTTCATGACCGCACGGACATAAGTTCTCAATATATCCCTATAATGATCTACTGTTTTCCAATCATCCCCTGTATAATTCTTCTCCCTCAAATCATGGTTAATGTTATTCTCTTGACTGAGCGCTTTCCCCTGGTTTTACCATAAAAAGTTTCCATGTCCCTCTTTCTTTCCCATTTGTGCTACATGTCAAATGCCCATCGCACTCTACTAAATTTAACTGTTCTTATTAAGTACAACTCGTACATCTGGTTTCCCACAAAGACCACATGGCTCATTGTTATGAAGTATTCTCCATTCACCAGTGTGTTCATCTCTCGTTGTCCAAATTTTTTCCTAAGAATTTTATTCTTAAATGTTCCTAAACTTGTCTCATCCATGCTTTGCATTCTTATATCACAACTCTGAGAATAGCTAATTTATACATTTTCGATTTAAAGCTTTTTTGAGAAAAGCTAGGATGACAAGAGTCTCTGGTATGAGTAATAGCATGCATTCATTAATCATAATTTTGTAATAATAAATAATAGTTTTAAAAAACTAAAACAACACGCTTTATTAGATAACCGAACTAAAAAATGAAAAATAATTTTAATTTGCAACACGCTGGGGATAAAATTAAAGTAGCCAACAAAAAAAATCATCTCCAACATATCTAGAATAAAACTAGTTATCTACAAAAAATAATTTTACCATCAAAAGTGCTCTATATCAATTAATATATCGTATTTAATAATAAACAGATATTGGTAAAAGTAAAGTCTCTAAGAAGAAAACGTGAACACCATAAAAAGCACCCCACCGCTTTTGATGGTAAAATTATTTTTTTTTTGTAGATAACTCTAGTTTTATTCTAGATGTGTTGGAGATGATTTTTTTTTGTTGACCACCTTAATTTTATCCCAAGCGTGTTGGTAATTAAAATTATTTTCCATTTTTAGTTCGGTTTTCTAATAAAGCGTGTTGTTTTAGTTTTTTAAACTATTATTTATTTTTATTTTTTTAGTTTAGTTTTCTAATAAAGCGTGTTATTTTAGTTTTTTATACAATTATTTATTTTTTTAAATTTTTAGTTTAATTGATTGTCATAAACCGAAATCCTATGAAAATTTTATTCCTAACGATAATTTTTAGTGTCTAGGCACGATTATAATAATTAAAAAAATTACTGTATTATATTTTTTTAAATTATTATCTAACCTTATTATAATATTTTTGAATATTTTAATATAGATAAATAGTTAGTTAATCGTATCCTTCTCATATTTTTTGGATAAATTACAATGTGGCAAGTTTACAAAATTGTCATTAATATTTTACAGAATAAGATAAAAATGTAAATATCTTTAAATTCGATACTATTGAGTATGAGCTAAAAGTAATATTCCTCTAAAAAAACCTCCGGGCCGGATTTAAACCAACGACCTATGAATTACTGGAATTATATACCACTACAGTCCACCGCTTTACCAACTGAGCTACCAGAGGATATAATATTAATTTATTACAACGATGGACTAAAAAGTCGATAAGTCCGCAACCTATTATACTGGTCTTTATTTTTTTGATGTCCTGATGATTGTGGCCAGTATCTTAGAAAAAATTATGAAATTATTGTATTGTCTTTGGTCCTTTACAAGTGTACAAAGTTCAAGTCATCCAATATGTTTAAGTGGGTGATAATCGTGTTGAAAGATTCCGTTGCATAGATAGACAGATACAGGTCAAGCTAATATAAAGTGTGTAAAATGAACATCACTGATTTTGCACAATATATATATAAACATTCTACTGATATATTGTAAGTTGATATAAAACTTAGATATATCCGATCATTTCAAACTGGTTTGAATGTATAGTGGTGCAAGTCATACTCGTTAGCATTAAAATGTAACTATTGCAACCCACAAATTCAATTGAAATACCTATAATCCTTAAATTATAACATTACAGTAAAATAATTTTTCCCGGATGTTTTACAGCATGTTTTCCGTTATGTTGATTTCTGGAAAAAAAATTGAAATGTGGTACACCAACAACTTTTACTACGGCATACGACCAAAATAAAATTGTAATAAAAATAATAAGAAAATCAATGTCACACTATATTTATTTTTCGCATCTTATGCCGTATCTAATCAAATGGGGGCATACAATCTCATGAGGGTAACTATCAACTAAATTTTTGCTTACTGCGTTACGCTAGATGACATCCTGTATTGTAATCTGTTTGTCAATGCAGAAAAATTTAATCCATTTTGGCTGCATTGCCGTAACACATATTTAATTTTACGTAATATAAATAATACATAAAATTAATGTAGTTTCTATTTTATGTTGATGTATTTCTTTCTGCAAGACTATCATCGGTAATTTAATAAGAATTGAGCTTTTTCGCCCTTAAATTGGCGAAACCATAATTTCTCGTTCAAGTTATTTAATTTATTTTTTAAAATATCAAATACGAGTAAGTACCTATTTAAACCGTCTTCCTCAATCAAAATGGATTCCTGTATAACAAACGTCGTTAATTATTCAATTCATGAGGCCTTTCAAAATATGTTTCATCTTCGGCAAGTTATTTGGTACCAAAAAAGACATCTTTTGAAAGGCCTTCATGATTTTGAATAATTAACCATTTTTATAGGGATCCATTTTGATTCAGGAACACGGATATAAAATCGTACTTACATTGATATTTAAAAAAAAATACGTAATCCCAATTCTGATTACAGAGAATTTTAAAAATATTGATTATTTAGTTTTATCGGACCGCAGTGAAAACAAAATCATGCAATCTGTAAATTATTACTTATATTTGTGTAATTTGACACAGATTCAAGTAATTTCTTTTCCTTCGTGTTTCTATTGTATTAACAAACATATTATACTAATGTTTGTTATAGGATACATTGCCAATCTAATGGTTAAATACTGCGATCCCAAGGGACGAGCTTCTAGTTCTGAAAAAAATACATATTGCACTTAAAATTTGTAGGCTATAGGCCTATGATGCATTATTTATTTTTCATACCGGTAATTTAAAACTGAATTCGGACATAAATACATAAATAAACTGGATTAATAAATACATGAATTATTTTGGTGTTAGATTTTTTGCAAGTTTTTTAAGCAAGCATTATCTAAAGTTTCTTCCTAATATTTCGAAGTTTTTCTCTTGTTAGAGCCCTAACGTTTTGCATATGGTAAAACAGCATGTACACACATATGCCTTAGATCAGCACACATATCATCCCTCCCCACTCCAGCACTCTCTACTTTGCATTTTACTGTCCAACCTACATTATTGTAACCAGTATGTCGTAATTTTTTCCTGCTTATCACCAGAGTTCTCTGCAAGAATTATGAATATCATGGCCTTCTGTTATACAGTTAACGCTCGGGAAACAGGAGCGAATCTAGGTGGACCCATATGTGCATGTATGCGATGGCGACGGCAAAAACTGTTTACCCAAACCATATTACCTTTAACAGGCAACCACACTCCTCTCCGCAATCTTTATGTCTGCGAATAAAGGAGAATTATAAATGGCAGCCACTTGCTGATTCCTGCTCCTTTGTTCTTCCTGTTATTTTGTTTTAGATATTTTCAGACGAACGATAAAGATCATTGCAATTGTGATTTATTGTTGAAAAGGTTTTAAAATCAATCGAGATTTAAATTTTTCAACACTAAACTACAAACAATCCACTGCACTTATTACGATAAATTAATTGCCCTAAAAACACTCTAACTCCATAGCGCGACAGGCCTATCAGCCGGCTGCTGGTTTCTTATCTACATGTGTCAATCACAAAGGTGGACAATCATCCACCAGTGCATGTTGGCACGTATGTCGGGTCCCCCGCTGTTTTAACTGGTTTTTTTAACCTAGAACCGCTACTTACTGTCATCATCATCATCATCATCAGCATCAAGGATTAGACCTTAAGGTCTGTTCCGATCTCATGCTGTCCATCTTTTACTGGATCTTCCAACATTTTTTCGTCCTAGTGGTTTATAATGACGAATCTGTTTCGGTATTCTAATGTTATCCAATTCTATTGATTTGGTCCATCCATTCATCTCTGTATTGTGCAATTCTATCTAATAGTTTGAATATATTTAGTTCACTTCGTATATTTTTTTCCGTTTTCGATCTGTTATTTTATAACCAGCCACACTCCTCAGAAACCTCATTTCTGACGTTTCTATTCTTCGTTCCTGGTTTTTGGTTAATACCCAGTGTTCCGATTCATATAGTAGTGTTACAACCGCCATTGTTATTTAAATTTTTAAAGTGTATCCTTTCTAGTTCCTTTGAGACTTCGTTTTATGATCCCATGTTTATTTGCATTCTTTACAATATATTTTGCGATGCTTTGGGTAAGTGTCTTGTCCTGGAAATATAATTAGGAACATATCCTACCCTTCTCTAACTGGTCACACATCCATATGATACAGGGCCCATGGCTTTTAACTTTTCACTCAGGAGGAATATAGTCCTTGAATTTTCCTCACACTTCAAGTTCCATCGAACCTGCGATTGTCGTGTCCAAATATGGAATGCTTCTTTGAGACCACCAAAGTCATTTTAAGAATTGGTGCTATTTTACGGACTTAATTTCATTGGCGACATGAACGATCAGCTAATCCATAGCTATTTAAACATCGATTAACCCTCCCCCAGCACGTAAAAAACTGAGTATGGCTTCTTCGAAAGAAAGTATAGTCTTGGTACCGTTTCGCAGATTTACGTAAAGCCTGAAAAAAAGGCCTCTTAGTACAATTTGTCGCCCCTTTCACCCCAGATTTGAATTGCGACGCTATTGGCCCGAATTATTGAAGAGCGCTTTAAAATAAATTACTAATTAAAAAATGTTAGACATTAACTAGAAAATTGCAAATTATCATCTGCTTTTCTTTAAAATTAGCAGCATTTTTATGACAGCAATAACGAGTTTATTATTTTTTAATGTTCATACGTAACTGATTTTCTTATTGAATTATATATGTTGCCTGAGATCCCAGTCTTCCTCAACTTTGGATGTAAGATGTAGAATACTTTCGGAGCCTATGCTCCATCATCAGCTTGTAAATCGGTACTAATTGTTCCCGAGATTCTTGTATAGAGGGTTGACGTCATTGGGTGTGTTTTTATTACGCAGGTGGCAGTTTCTGGTTTCTTTTAATATCTCGATCTCTTCAAGAATCCTCTATACAAGAATCTCACGAACGACTAGTATCAATTTACAAGCTGATGACGGAGCATAGGTTCCGAAAGTACTCCACATGTTAAATCCAAAGTTGAGGAAGACTGAGATCTCAGTTATCTATTTTTATATTTTATTTTAAAGTTTAGAAGTGACCTCAACGGTGTTTCGTCATGAATTTTAAAAATATTGGTGATATATTCAGTTGATACTTTTAACTTGAGTCTACATTATAGCTGTGATTATGTGAAATACTACACAAATATTAAAACAATTTGTACTTGAATAATGATAATATTTTCTCTATCTTTAAAATTTAGGATTGAAAGGCAGGCCTTAGTAACGCAATACGGTGCCTTTCCAAATGACCGTAGATCCTTCAAATAATCGCAATATATTAAATGACGTTTCTGGGCTAGTTAGAAAAATGACAAAAATAGCCGTAAAATAGACTCTTGTAGAAAACTGAATTGTTAATCTACACTATGTAATCCGAGCGTGCAGTTTATTGTCTGGTTTGGCTTGACGTGAAGTTTAAAAATGAAATTAATGATATTCGTAAAAATAGTTTTGATAATTAATTTTAAACGAGGAGATTAGACGCCAGTACACTTGATACCTGTAAAACAGAATATGTGAGATAATACGCTATGTCACCAGGTTGATGACAAATAGTTGGTCCAAGTGTTGGTTGTCACGGACTCAGGATGTGGCCACTTCAGACAGGTTGAAGCGTTTCAAAACCACCCCTCAACCCCTTCATTATCCCCACTACCCCGTTCTCGAAAGAGTGCGCGACAACGATTTTTACCATTATACTATTTTTTATCCTTGCTGGTGGCGTCCCAATTTATTCTACACATCGCAAATACGTGCCAGATCACGCATTCCCAAAGCAGCCTATAACATTAGTAGTACGCGAGTTGCAACAACGGCCATGTGTTAAACACGATAAGATACATCACCTAACTAAAAAAAAAAAAGCTTTAGCTAAAGTGGTGGATGTCAGCATTGTCTATAACGCAACCTCTACATGAAAGTGGCATATGTGAACTTTTTATACTTCTGAAGTACTTCATTTTTATAGCAAATTTTTTTAACATTTTAGGAAGAACAATACTACCCGAAATTTATATTTTTTCTTTTTGCATTCTTCCTCCTGTGCCTACGCCTCGTTTTCCTACTTTGAAGTTTAATAAGAACTATTGCCTCGGATCAAAAATTCAAGGGTTCAAAATTGGCCGAATCAGTAACATTTAACATCAAAATAAAGGAGATATATTTAATTCCATTTTTTTACGCTGTAATAATCTTTGGAAGGGAAGTAAAGATGTAATCCCGTATCGTAGATTTACGGAAAGTAAAATAACGTCAAGTACGAAATAAGATACTTTCGAGCAAGATTTTTGGCCATTTCACGATAACTTTGAATTGGGACTATAATGACCTGAGTTGTTAAAGAGTGTCATTAAATTAGGTATTGTTCGTGCTTTCATTTCACAGAAAGTTTACGTTTTTCTCCCACCTACCCATCGCAGTGTGTTCTTATTATATTTCGTATCCCATAAAGATCATTAACTCCCCCCCCCCATTTACCTGTCCGTTCACTTTGATCGAAAGGTTTTCCTAAGCTCTTTTATTCTCATTACTCATCATATTTTATACTCACTTAAAGTAAGAAAACATGTTTCGCATCCGTATAGTATACTTGGAAGAATCGCCTTTACAAAATATATTATTTTAACACTTTTTAGAGAATTTAGGAAGACAAGAGTCCCTTCATGTAACCTGTGTAATTAAAAGCAAGCCTAAGTGAATACATAAGCCTACTTACTATTATAAATAGGAGTACACTGTAACTAAATTTAAGAAACTTGTTTATTTTACAGTAATATAATTTACGGTTAAAAACTATAAAATAGTTACCTTGTAGGTTCGTCTCATGAACTTGTTATTTTAAAACTCTGTAGGTCTTTTGGGACTAGTCCCATCATCAGCAGAATGCATTAGGTCCGTACTTGTTGACCCTTGTTGAAGCACTACAACAATTTAAGTTGAGGAGACGGACCTACAAGGTAACTATTTTATAGTTTTTAACCTACTTTATACTGTGAACTAATACCTCAACGGAAACTTACCATGAATTTTACTAGTATTGTTTATTTTATATTATATAAATTAGGTCACTAGACCGCTAAATAATATTGTCCATTAAAATAAAAAATAACTACATCATATACACAATTATCTTACAAAACATTATAAAATACAGATAGTTTAAAACCATACTTTTAAAACACCAATTATTTGTACAGAGTAGATTTAAACAATTTCAAATTAACTTTATATCAGGTTTTATATCAAAGTATTTCTTAAGAAACTGATTAGGCCAATAATAAAAATTGAGGTTATCACTGGATCCTTTAGGTATATTATGAAACTTCTTTCTATGTCTATTGTATTTGTAATTTCCCAATATGATGTACTTCATGTGAGAGAAGAGTTTCAGAATTCGGAAAAATGCGACTATTCTCTGGGAATCGTGCAGGAATTAATTAATTGAAAGTGTCTAATTCTTGTCTAATTAACAGAGTTTGCCAATAAGAATCTTGACGTTTGTTACTATTGTTATAGGCCTATATCCAAAAATTGTTTGTACAATTTGATAATAAGAAATAGTATAAATATAAAACAATAATACAAATAAGCCTAGATTATATATATTGAATATATTATATATATTGAATTTAACATAGTAATTATTTAATATCAATTCATTTAAAAGCATCAATTGGCAAAATAAGAATAGGCTTAATATGAAATGGAAAGAACAAACTTTATAAATTTATATAAAAGTTTATAAAAGTAAAAGAAAAGTTTATAAAAGTAAACCTTCAAATCAAAGTGGGTTAAAATAACTAGGGAATCCATCCATCCATAGTAATTCTGCCCGAGGGCAGGTCTTTCACTGCAATCATAGCATTCCCATGCTATGCTTTGCAGCTTCACTAGGGAATTATAGGTGTGGCAGCTTCCCGTTGCTTTCCACAACTAGGCTATTATAAACCACAATCAAGATGCTATTGGAAAGTATAAGTTTTTGTTAAAATATGCTCTCTTCACGATTTTATAATACGCGTGAAGGAAATATGAAATTAGTAAACTAAAGGGAGTCTTTCACTTTCCCAACTTATGGCCAAATTAATAATTGCTCTAATTTTATTATTAATAAGGTAAAATGAACGAGAATAAAACCTTTAGGACTAGCTCAGAAATAACTCCTAGAAACTGAGTTGTGGTTTAAAATTGTATCTCAGCTATAAAAGAAAAACACATACTTGTCTCATTTATGCATTAAAATGAGGCAAAGTATCGTTATCAGTGGCGTATAATAATAAGTACAGGAGCTGCCATCAATTAGCAAGTTCACATCATTTGTTGCGCGGACGTGATGGCGGGTGCCTGATTATCTCTCTCTCGCGGCACCCAAACTTGACCGGACATCCATCCATCTCCCTACAGTGACGCATAAACCCCAACAAAACTGCAAGAATTTTTTTTACTTTCATTCTTTATAAAATGAACGACAATGTACTTTTTCTTGAGTTAGACTTTATTTTTCACAGACATGCGCTATGGTTAAAATATAGTAATATCAGACCAGACGTAATAATTTATTAAAAAGAAAAATTTTACTATTATACATTTATACTAATACTTACTTACTTACTTACTTACTCACTGGCACTATCGAACCCGTAGGTTCATGGCCGCACGGACATAAGCTCTCCATACATCCCTATCCTGAGCTAATGCTTTCCAATCATTCCCTGTATAATCTACTTCCCTCAAATCATAGTTAATGTTGTTCTCCCACCTCATTCTTGGTCTACCAACTGGGCGTTTTCCTTCTGGCTTCCTACAAGAACCTTCCATGCACATCTTTCATTCCCCATACGCGCAACATGTCCTGCCCATCGCAGTCTACGGGACTTAACTGTTCTTATTATATCTGGCTTCCTATAAAGACCATGTAGTTCATTGTTATGTAGTCTTGTCCAAAAATTTTCCTAAGAACCATTTATACTAATAATAATAATAATAATAATAATAATAATAATAATAATAATAACAATAATAATAATAAAATATTTTTTCACCAATTACTGATATATTATAGACTATAGGGTTATTCGTAAAACAACTCAAAAACACAGTAGTCATTTTTAAAATTTATGAATTGGAGGAGCTTATAATTTTTCGAAACTTTTAAGATATCGAGTCTGCATACACTGATGAATAAAGCAACATCTGAAACTTTTCATAGGGCTAAAGCGAATATAAATTGTATTGCACCAGTACAGTATTTAAATTTTGTTGTTAAATATTTTAATTTATAGAAAACGTATTCCCAAATTCGATTATCGCGGGCACTGGTAGTTATTAAGAGATACCGTACACGCAAAATCAAACTTTATTACATTGAAATGCATCAAATATTTTTTATTAAAAAATTATGGACTAATAATACACAAATCCACCTAATCAATGTATTATTTTATACCTAATTAATACAGTTATGAACTTCCGTAAATATCAATGTATGTCAATTTGATAAATCTTTATTTTTTACTAATTACAAAAAAAATATTTTTATAAGGTAAAATTGCAACTTTTAGAACAAAAGAACTTCGTATTATACTGTACTGACTTGCACATGTAGACAAATTATGGTAAAGTTAGGTACATGGTGAAACTGGTTATTTCGTGATAATGTATTAAAAATGTTTTTTAAAACCACGACGGCCGCGATGGGATAGTATTTATGTTCCTTGCCTCTAGTTCCGAGGGTCGCGGGTTCGAACTCGGCAGGGATCGATGGGTTTTTAGGATGGAAAAATGCAAGAGGCAAGTCCTCCGAGAGGGATTTCAAGCCGTAGGTCCTGAGTCTGAAGATTTTCAGGCTTGTAAAAGAACCGCAAGCCTGAAATAAGAATCGTCTGTGCAAATTTACCAACCGTTACCCATCCACTAGCTTCTCATTGAGGCGATATGCCGACCCATATCACTCGCTGACATTTATGAGTAAATAAGTGTAAATCATTTAGCTTCGTTGAAACACTCTAGTCCCCACACGGGGAAGAAATGGGTAGGCCAAATATATATATATATATATATATATATATATATATATATAGAGAGAGAGAGAGAGAGAGAGAGAGAGAGAGAGACCAAACAACCCTTAAACGTGTTTTTTTTTTTTCAGAAACAAGGAATAGTCTATCTCATGAGTGAATATGCACCGAAATTCTTGAAGTGGTCTATTATTATTAATTACTTTAAGAACTTAAAACGTTTATCGAGGAATAAATATTCTCACGAAGAATCTAACTTTACCCTATACATACTTTGTTGCAATCTTTATTTTTCGTTATAAAAATATCCAATTTCCAATATTCATAATTAAAATTATAATGCAGAGGAGGAAATAACTGATACAACAAGCATTTATTATTAGTGCATCAGTCATGTAATTTTCAGAATATTTCTTATAGGTCGACTTGATAATTCACAGTTCTTCAAAAATGTTTTTCTTTATGTTCTTACATAAATAATTTTATTGCATAGAAATATTAAAGTAAATTGTAATTTACTCGATTCCCAAAATTTATTAAAACTTTTTATTAAACAGAAAACTTTTTAATCTTCAAATCTGTACACTTTTTATACATACCATAAAAATAGGGAATACATTGAAATCGTATATTTTCGCTTTGTGTTAAAGAAATGCACGTTTGTGATATTCTAACGATAAAATAAATCAATAATACCTTTTAGAATATTGTACATATAAATATGTGGCGACTTCGCGGCGCAAATAGTTGGTCACTCACCCTCCACTTCTGGGTCCCGAGTTCGTTACTCAGTCTCTCCATATGGGGTTCGTGGTGGACGAATCGGAACCATTGCAGATTTGTCTCGGTGTTTCACCCATTTTCCCTGCCAAAAATTTATTCATTACTTCTCCATACTCATGTCATCCATTTTCTTTTGAATTCATATTCTCCTGTGATGATGCTATATATGGTCAACCGGCATCCATATATATAATAAACTTTCAATAACAGGGGTCCCAGGTCATCCATTAATCTGACACGTTGAGAGAATTTACTACTTATGTATAAATTTGAGTTAAACTTTTAAAATATACTTGTACTTCTACTTATAATAATTTACTAAGGGTAGGGATTATTATAAAATCAAATTTATTTATATCTAAACGAATTATCCTTGAAGGAAATAAACAGAATTTACGGTATCTGGACTCTAAAACATACTATACCGGTATTAAAATTAAAGCCTACATAAATTTTAAAAATAGTTTTACTAAGAGAAATATAAAGATTCTTCACATCAAAAGTTTACTGTTTATTTGACCAACAAAATATTCATAGAATTTTATTAAATTAATGATAGAAAATTCCGATCTGTAAAATAAACGACACTATATTAGAGCCTATATAACGGATTCCATGAACTTCGATATTTTCTTGGCTCGAAAAAAGGAATGTCTAGTTCAAACACTGCCGAAAAAATTGGAATCACGAAATTTAATAACAACATGGTCCGCTCTTTGATGAGAATTTCATTAACCATCCACTAGAGTGCTCTTTTGACATCAGCTGTTGTTATCGATACAAAGCACTGCTTTATTTTAACCTGTTAAAGAATTTTAAACTGGGTAATGCACTTCCATAAGTGAGGCCTACGTGCCAGCTACTTGTAGGAAATTAATATAATGATTATTCTAATCAATATAATTTATTTATACTGAATTACCCAGCAGAAATAGTGTCTAAATTGCCACTTTTATGAGAAATGAAGGATCATTATTAGCAAAAATATCTCGTTTCTTACAAAAAAAATCCTGTTTAATGAAGGGTACAGGGAAAGAACCAGGTAAGTCACTTTTTCCTTAAAACTAGAAAACGTACTTTTAGTTTACAATGCCCACACTTCCTTTTCTGTATGCCAAACTTTAGAGGTAAATAAATTCATGACTAAACTGAATCTTTTACTGTTTCACACTTCTAAATGATTGTGCTTTCCATGAAGAATATACTTAAAAAACCTAAAACTCCACTTCGAAAATATATAGGCCTATATATATATATATATATATATATATATATATAATATACCTGCCTCTTTCCTTCTTTTCTTTAATTATCCACCCAAGACTAATTCATGCAAACATAAAATGGATATATATATATATATATATTTATTTTAATTTTCGACAAAAATAATTTAAAGCCGTGTTTTACATCTCATATAGGTATGCACTCCACACTTCCACACACAACAATCCATAGCGCTACGGGCTTATAAGGCCATTGGCCTACCAACCAGCTGACATCTGTATGTGTAAATCACTGAGGTGAATGATCATCCAGCCAATATAGGGATGTCATGTGATCTACATGGGGTATTTACAGTGTTTATTTAAATTAATTATTAGTATTTATTTACCATTAATTATATTGGATATGTTTTTTTTTCAACAAATAAATTAATAAAATTCGTGGTGTATCTATTGGTAACCCTATAGCCGGGGTATTTACATTGTTTATTTAAATTTATTATTATTAGAATTCATATTCAATTAGTTGTTATTGTTTTTAAATCTCACAGTAGACTTAACGGAGGAAGGTCGTCTCTCTAACGATGTTATAGTGGCGCTTCATCGGTTCTTGGTAGAAGTAGAGAACTCAGCAGACTTGGTTTCTTTCTAGTGAAAATAGTCCGTAGTAAGTAGGCAGTAATTATATAAATAATTTAAGAAAAATTCGTTATTAAAAGTAATTTACAATCTAAAAATTATATTTCTGATTCTAATTAGTAAACCCTCTACCTGTGTCCGGCATAATGCCAGATCGATTGTCTACCCCCCCCAACGGTTCTTTCCTAAGGCCTGTAATTGAATCACTTTATATTATTATTATTATTATTATTATTATTATTATTATTTATTATTATTATTATTGAAATTATTATTGAAATTATTGATATTATTGGTATTATTATTATTGATATTATTATTATTATTATTATTATTATTATTATTATTATTATTATTATTATTATTATAAATAAAATAAATATATGACTTCGAAAATAATTCCGAGAGAGTAATTTCGTGACAATATACAATATTTACGTTAAGGAGGTATAAAATTCAGTTTCAGGGCCCGATAAATAAAACAAATTATGGTTTGTCATAATAAATAAGGCAAATATATGTTTCGAATACCCATTATATTCATGCCGAATATTCATATCACTTGTGTTGTATGTTAGAACCGCATTTACAAGGATATTTTTATGTAGCAGTGATCAAGCAAATAAAATAAAATAAATAAAATGACTAACAAAATCAGTATTATATTCAAATTTGTTATTATTTGCATTAAAATTTCAAATATGTACAATTGGGTTGTGGTCTCGAGGAAGCGACGCTGCCTCGTACGCAGAGAACCTGGGTTCGATTTCCTGGGTTTTAGACAAATGTTAGGAAGAGAATATAAAAAATATATAAAATTATAAAATTGTACCCTTTTTGTAGTCTTCTAAAGTGTTATAATAATTAACACATTGTCCTCCAGCCACTTTGAGCTTACAATTTTTCCTTATTTTAACAGTTGAAGAGACTGCAAAAAGGTACAATTTTTTATGTTTTATATTCTCAACGAAATGTTACAGTAGGCTATATTTTCTCAGTATTGACAAATCATGATCGTTTCTAACATGTTTGGTATGAATGTGTGCATCGACGTAGTGTTACGTCTTAATGTAATGTTGTCTCGGAGGAGGCCCTGGACTGAGCTGATCACTCATTCGGGGATACCTCCAATATCCTTGTGTGGTAAAAAAAAGTATGCGCTTGATCCAAAGTTTAATCCCTCTCCTGTCAACTCGTGCAACAGTGAGGCCCGGTAGCGAGTGGCATGTAAAAGTATCTATAAGGTGAATAGGTAAACTACGATGAAGAAGAAGAAGAAGATGATATGTACGATTGGGTATTGTGTTGATATATTTTCATTAATGTTGTATTTATAAAAAGTGGAAATACGAGAAGCATATTGAGAATAAATAAATAAATAAATATATATATATATATATTAAATGATTTTCTTCGAATATAAATAAGCCTATTAGGCTTATAGTGACATATTATCCTCGAAAATTAAGAATTAAATAAATTTATCTCAGTTTTTCACTTTAAATTCAAACTACTTGAACGAGATTATTAATCCTATGCACAGCAGTTAATATCTTTGGTTGTCTTAATATTTTCATTGATAACTTTATTTATACATTTGCAGCAATAAGAGAATACTCAGTATACAATACTAGTTTTTATCGTAAATGTAATATTTTGTAATTAAAGCTACCAATAAAAAATTAAATCCATGAAAGAGACATTTTTATTTTTATAATTCAGACATTTGAACTTATTTGGTTATTCCTGTCTAGGGTCTTTTATGCCTGTCAAAGGCCTGTGTACATATGAATCACCCAAAATGAAAGACCAACTCCAATTTCGTTTCTGTTTTTTATTTCATTACTTTAAACTATATATGAGGTTTTATGATAATTAATGTTTCTAGACAAAACTCTCTATACGCAATATTAAATATAACTAGAGAGAAAAAATTGAGCCCGAGCCGAGATTTGAACACAGGATCTCCAGATTTACGTTCTGGTGCTCTACCATTGAGTTATATAGACACACCTCCAGGAGTAAGCATAAATTCCCCTCTCTAGTTAGGTTATAATTGAGGTTGTTACATATCTACTCCTTGTCGTAAATAACCCAATTCTAACAAATTAGTTAAATTACACAAAAAACTTCTGCAAAATAGTTTCTGGAGTTGAGGTCTTTTGGGTGATTCATATATTGTTAACTATATTCATGTGTCCTGCGCAAATATAACTGATTAATTAATTTGATGAATTCTCAAAATCGTCTTCCGGGCCGTGGAGTGGAGTTTATGACTCAACTTTTCTTTTACTGCTATGGTAGACAGAGATCACAGACAGCAAGCGAAGTCTCCTGTCACAGAACTGGACAAAACGCAGAGTTTCATCTGAACTGGATACTGGAAATTCAATTCAGGCCGGCAGACTTTTCAAGAACCAAGACACCGGCCATGAAAACCCACAAAGTTATACATTTAATTAATTTGAAAATGATAATTAGTGGTGAAATGGTTAGTTTTAATGAAATTCAGCTTTATCTTAAGGATTGTACCTGGTTTGAATCCGGGACCTCCCGACCACGATCTCTAAACACTATCCATGGAGCGACAGGCATAGAAGGTCCTTGGACTACTAGTCAGTTTCTGGCCTTACACCCAAATGTGTTAATAAGAGAGGTAAAAGATCATCCAGCCAATATAAGTATGAAATGTGGTCGGTATGTTCGGTTCTCAGCCATTGTAGCTGGGCTTCTCAATCTGGGGCGGCTATTTATTATACCTATTCAAATTCCTTAGGATACTAGATGTGTACCGGTATCATACAGGGAGAAATTCCATGAGAAATTTATTTTCCATGAGGACTCGAACTAGCGCAATTCCCGTAGCTTTGTGCCAAGGCATCATACCTTAACCAATCGGCTATGGCACTGGGCTCTCAAACACTATCGTCTGATCTAATTCAATGAAATATATTAATATCTGTATCCTTGAATTAATAGTACATTTTAAAACGTCATTAAGTGTAAACTCTTACTAATGGACTGTAACAGTCCTCGTAGGACGATGACCTGCATGGCTTATGACTAAATATAAACATGGTGTAGTGGTTAGATTGCTGACTAGCACCCCATGGGTCTCTCATTCGATTTCCGAAAAACAATCTGTAAATAGGGTGTGGAAGATTCCACTCAGACTCATGAGGATAAGTAAGTAGTTATTTCATAAGACGAATCTAGTTTAGAAAACGTTTGCACGTTTACGTATTTATTTATTTATTTCAATATATGATGCCGGAAATACATTTATATTACATCAATTTCACGATTTAATTAATATATTGTGCACAAATAATATCCAAATGCCAGAAGGAGCTGAGCACGCATTAGCATATTTTATTAATGGAATATGCTACAAGACGGAAGGTGGAGAGTTCAATTCCCGATGATGGTTAGGAGTTTTAAATTGGCCTACACTTTCTGGTGTTATTATAGCTATACGATAAATTCAGAATTTAACGGATATGAGTATTAAACACATGTTGTGAGGGTAAGGAGAGCCGTCAGACAGGGCTGACGACCCGGCTGACATCTTGTGCGAATTACCTGGAAACGTGAGAGCATTAACGTCCTACTACTCCAAGGACCTTCTAAGGCCTCCAGAGGGATCACTTCACGATTTTTCCTTTATCAAAAGGATCAATTTCAGTGAAACATAAAGCACTAATTTAAAAAAAGTTATAGACCAAGGAATAAAATTCTGAAAGCCAATATAAAATCTATAATAGGCCTAAGATATTATGCCTACAGGAAAACAAATTATATTCGTTAAAAAAAATATACTCATATAAGAAGCTATTGGAAGGTATAGACACCTTTCATGAAATACAGAAGCGACAGTTAAAATGGTACGGGCATACAGTTAGGCTGGACACATAAGAAAACAAAATATGATCTTAGAAATTATACCATCAGGAGGAAAAAATAGAGAAGACCTAAACACAGTTGGATGGATGATACCCAGGAAGTATGAAAAGAGTGGGATAATAAGGAAAGGACTGGCTTAGATAGAAGGGAAATTATTATTGTTACTGAGCAACAACGCCAATTAGAACAATCCGTAAACAAATAATAACAAACTGAATTTATTAACATTATTGTAAATGAGAGAAATGGTAGGCTCCTATAGAAAGGAAATAACACCTTCGCTGTAACCATGTAATTTCCTTCCCTGCAGTGAAAGCTACAAATTCAGTCGACTGACCTCTTTAGCGCTCTCGTGTTACGGATTAATCGACAATATGAGTCGTATAAGTTGGCAAATTTCCAAATATGTCATCTGTGTGAATATTGTCATAAGAATTTTAAAAGGCAATAAATAATTGACACAGCTGTGACTTTGAAGTCCGTGTGGGTTAATACCCATAAATATTGTAGCTCACCGTTATGATAGCGCAATTCGATACGCGTTTATACCAAACTTATTAACACCTAACAGAGGTCACCGAGGTGATCAATACATCGACTATTCCCGTTCCTTTTACAACAAATTATACATTACACCATATACAAGCTATTAACCTCTCGAACCCTGCCCACATATTGCTTACAATGTAAACCACATAATATGTTACTGCATTCAAACACTACACACGGTAGCAACGTTAGTATTTGGAAATAAAAACCTACTATCAATATCAATGTGATTTTTTATAAATGGGGGACATGTCATAGCGTATTTGGTGAAGACAGAACGCTATGAGCCGCTACGACAAAGGTTGGAGCCTCGGTGGGGTCAGAAATTTTAAACTGGCCTATAACTTTCTGGAGGAACCATGGATCTAGGGTCGACTCAGCTTCTAACTGAAATTAATATAGACTCTCGTTTGGTGTACAGGTGGCCGTAATGCAGGGCTGATAACCTGGTTGACTATCTACAAAAGTGGGAGCCTGAACCGTCACTACCCAAGGGATTTTATCTTTACCTTTACAATAAACACATGGCTCAGATACATGTTCATTTCAAAATAAGAACAAAAGACAAATTACATTCAACAGAAGTTGAACTCTGGCAACGATCAGCAAATATTTCGAGGTGAGAGAATATAAGTTAAAAGAGAATTTATGAAAGTGCAAAGGATTTTTATAGTATAAAATATCGAACACACTTAAGATGATTTGGACATATGGGGGGAATGACTACCTTTATCTTTAAATTATTTATTGTTTTTTATGGGTTTTAAGCTTTTTTTATTTCCCTTATCATTTAGTGAACATATTTAAGTAGTCATAAAGTTGGAATACTCATTACCGAATAATATTTATGAATATAATCCGATAGGAAGAAGCATAAAGGTAACGTCAAAGCTATTATGGACACATGTAGTTGTCAGGATAATGAAAGAAAGACGCTTGGTGGTAGGGACATGAAAAAATAGAGAGGATTGGATTTTTTTTATAGGCTGTAAAATGTTCAAATGGGTTCAATTGGGTTACATTTTCCGGAGATCAAATAGTTCCCCATTCCGTTCTCTGGGCGGGCACTACTTCAGGGAACCCATGCCAAAGGCTCAAACACAGGGACACGTTCCTAGGAACATGAAATGTTAGGACTTTATACAATAGCGGGGCACTAGAGATAATAACGCGGGAATTAGATAAATCGCCCTTGGATATAGTCGCTTTACAGGACGTCAGATGGCCAGGAGAAGGTAGTCAGGAATCGGGAAGCTTTGCATTATACTACGAGGGTGCAGAAAGATCTGCATTTGGAACGGGTTTTTCTGTCAGAAGGAGGATCCTATTCGCTATCCGAGATATTAAGTTTGTAAGTGATAGGGTATCATATACAATTCTAAAGGGTAAATAACATGATTTTATAATTGTAAATGTACATGTCCCCACAGAAGATAAAGATGACTAGATCAAGGATGTGTTCTATGAAGAATTAGAATGCTTATTTGGTAAACCTTTCACGATATCATATGAAAATTGTCTTAGGAGATTTTAATGCAAAAGAGGAGCGGGAAGATACATTCAAACCAACAATAGGCAAATTCAGTCTTCATGAAGATAGCAACGACAATGGGGTTAGATTAGTCACCTTCGCCACATCAAAGAATCTCATTGTTAAGAGCACAACATTTCAGCATAAAGATATTCATACATACACCTGGACATCTCCAGATGGCGAAAATCGGAACCAAATAGATAATGTCTTAGTGGATAAACGCTGGCACAGTAGCATCATTGATATTAGATCAGTTAGAGGGACAGACTGCAATTCAGATCATCATCTGGTCAAGGTGAAAATCAGACAACGGCTATCGCTTATGAGAGGAACAAACGCTAAAGATGATTCTGTAAAATATGAATTAAAAAACTTGAAAAATGATGAAATGCGGCAAGAATACCAAATCAAAATTGCTAATAGATTTGAAGTACTGGAATCTTCAGATGACAATGTGGCAAACGAAGAGGAAACTGATATAAATAAAGAATGGGAGGCTATAAGAGATACTATTAAATTGTCAGCATCAGAAAGCATTGGTTGTTTAAAAAAGAGGCAAAACAAGAAATGGTTTGATGAGGAATGTGCCGACATTGTAAAGAAAAGAAAGCTAGCAAAAATGAAATGGTTACACGAGCCAAATGAGGTAAATTTAGAGCAATTGGGTAGTATTAGACGGGAAACCACCAAGTTACTAAAGAGTAAAAAGAAGAAATATTTGAGACAGGAGATTAATTATCTTGAAATTAATGCCAAAAATAGGAACATTAGAAAATTATATCAGGGAATTAGTATAGAGAAGAAAGGGTTTCACGGCTAGAACAAACATAATTCGGAATGAAAATGGGGACATGATTGCAGATCCCAAGAGTATATTAAATAGATGGGAAAGTTAATTTAATCAGCTATTAAATGTACATACAGAACAGGACATTGAGGAGGATAATTTACAGACAGCAGAAATGCTAGTCACAGAACCAAGTGCATTAGAGGTTGAAATGGCGATTGAAAAATTGAAGTTGTATAAAGCATCAGGTTCAGATGAGATCCCAGCAGAACTGATAAAATCAGGGGGAGAAAATTGATGGAAAAGATACGCTGGTTGCTTAGTATGATTTGGGAAAATGAAGCTCTTCCAGATGAATGGAAAGAATCAATTATCGTACCAATTTATAAGAAAGGAGATAAAAACTGATTGCAACAACTACAGGTGCATCTCATTATTTTCAACTTCGCACAAAATTCTAACAAATCTATTAGTCAGCAGACTTACTCCCTATACCGATGACATCCTAGGAGATCATCAATGTGCATTTAGAAGAAACAGGTCTACAACAGATCAGATTTTTAGTATAAGACAGATTTTAGAAAAGAAATGGGAATATAATGGTATTGTACATCAACTGTATGTAGACTTCAAAAAAGCATATGATTCAATTAAGAGGGAGAAGTTATATAGTATCCTGTTGGAGTTTGGAATTCCTAAAAAGTTAGTTCGACTTATACGAACGTGTCTAAATGACACAAAGAGTAGGATGCGTGTAGGCAAACAGTTTTCGGACACTTTTGAAATCCAGAATGGGTTGAAGCAAGGAGATACACTATCTCCTCTACTATTTAATTTTGTACTAGAGCATGCCATTAAATCTTTAGAGAATGAGGAAGGCTTACAACTCAATGGTACTAATAAGCTGTTGGTTTATGCTGATGATGTAGTACCGATAGGGAGGAGGTACTAAAGGACAACACGCACACACTACTGAGTGACACTAAGGAATTAGGACTGGAAGTAAATATCAATAAAACTAAATATATGGTCACACGTAGAAATACATTGTTTAATGGAAATGGACAGCTAATGACAAATGAAGGAAATTTTGAGGAAGTGACTGAATTCAAATACCTAGGAACAATAATCACAAATAGGAATGAGATGCAGAAAGAAATTAAACATAGGCTCAATTCTGGAGATGTGTGCTATTACGCATTACAGAGACTCTTGACGTCCCAACTCCTTTCAAAAAACGTTAAACTGAAAATATATAAAACTATTATTCTACCAGTTATATTGGACTCTTACTTTAAGGGAGGGAGGGAGATTACAAGTATTTGAGAATAAAGTACTTAGAAAATTTTTTGGACCAAAGAGAGATGAACAGGCAGGTGAATGGAAAAGACTACATAACAATGAACTACATGGTCTTTAAAGGAAGCCAGATATAATAAGAACAGTTAGGTCTCGTAGACTGCGATGGGCAGGACATGTTGCACGTATGGGGAATGAAAGACTTGCATGGAAGCTTCTTGTAGGAAAGCCAGAGGGAAAACGCCCAGTTGGTAGACCAAGAATGAGGTGGGAGAATATCATTAACTATGATTTGAGGGTAGTAGATTATATAGGGAATGATTGGAAAGCATTAGCTCAGGATAGGGATGTATGGAGAGCTTATGTCCGGGCGGCCAAGAACCTATGGGTTCGATAGTGCCAGTGAGTAAGTAAGTAATGTTCAATGGGCACGGGAAGGTATTAAATGCAATGTATAAACAGAGAATAAATAATATTATCATATGCATATTATGACACTTAAATCGTTTAGTTTTATTTTAAATATTCTTTCTACGTCTTACTACTACTCTACCCATGACAAGACAGACATAGAAAGCTTTCAAACAGTCAGTGTAGATGTAATATGAGTTCAGAATGAAGCTATCCAAATTCCTCAGATTCTGGTTGCCCATCAGATCTATTATGAATGAAATTTGAATGAGAAAAGTCATCCCCAATTGGGACTCGAACCTGCATATGTTCTATTTAGTTCCAACTTTCGGGGAATTCAATTCAATTTTACCCTATTAACCAAATTATATTCTGAATTATAGTAAATACAGTAATCTTACTAACCTGAATTAGTTCTGCGCTTAAGGATGGTGCTTTATTCCAATCGGCTATGATGGCGTGGAATAATTATATGGAATAATTCTTGAATTTTGTGATCGATAAAATATAACAAATATGAGAAATGAATAAATAAATCAGTAATTTATCCCTCTCTCTCTGTCTGTTTACCTTTGTTTAACCTCACTTTTATATGATTACTTCACCCGGGAAAATAAATAAATAATAATAATAATATTAATAATGAAGACGATCAAATGAATAACCTCACATAAAACTTATTAGCTTCATAATAGCTTCATAATAAATTCACCACTGTGGTCTCGGTGTTACCTCAAACGCAGCGGGCTTGTGTTTGATCCCGGTCGTGACAAATTTCCTGGGTGAGATTTTTTCGGCTGCTTCTTCACCAGTATGGCAAATCTCGGAAAACTTTCAGTTCTCAATAATTACGGAGTCAATGATTTGTTTCATAATGAATAACCGTGTTGTTTCGCAGGTGCCCCGGCATTGAGCTGATCCTTCATCCTGGAAAGCCCTCTATGTCCTTCTGTTGTCAAAAAATATTTATATAATCCAGAGTTTAAAACTTTCACGAGTGCCTGTAAAGCCCTTGAAACGTGTGAAACGTTAAAAAAAACTACTAAGGGAAATGTTAAACTAACGTACAGAGAGAAAGATTCAAAATAAAGTCCAGTTCTGCAGATATTTCTTGCAGTAACATGATTTGATAAATGAACAAACTTTTTATCCAAGATATTCAATATGATCATTTGAGTATTATTAAATAATGTATAATCTATTAAATAATTATTCCATTAAACGATGGAACCTATAGACGTCCTTGTTGTTCCGGAGGAGGTTCTGGATTGAACTGATCAGTTATTCGGGGAGACCGTCCATGTACTTGTGTGGTCGAAAAAGTATGTGTGTGATCTAAAGTTCAAAATTCCTCTCCCGACAGGTCGTGCCACTGTAAGGCCCGTGAGGCGTTGGAGTGTAAAAATGCCTATAAGGTGAGACATTAAATACGATGGAGATTAAGAAGAAGATGAGAACTGATCATTCACCCTAGAAAACCCTACATGTCCTTCCGATGTCAAAAAATTATTAAACAAGTGCAAGTAATACATTACATAATTAACTGATGTTGTTTGAAGTAAGAAAAAATTTGTTTTTCCTAGTCATTAAATATTACAATTTAAAAAAAAGGAAATATACTACTATAAAACTAGCAGATCATAAACAATGCAATGGACTTATCTGAACTGAAGGGGTATTAAGAACTTGAAATATGAATTCTCAATTATTTTCCAAAATCTAAGAGGTTTAAATCACGCAAGGAAACAAATTACATGCTTCTAACCTCTTATTTATCTTTCTAAATATGTTTCCTTCGAACATTAAAATATAACGACTAAGAAACACATAAAATAGCATAAAACTCTCATTAAATGAAATAGTCGCAATGTTATTGTTACAATACTTATATTTTATTGCGTTGTAATATTTAACTCTGGTAGGCCTAATAATAATCCAGAAAGTATTCAAATAATCACGGTTTTGTAACATCTTATTAAGGCTGTACATCGTTTTTTTCTTTCAGAGAGTATAACTTATATATATTGAAAAACTGCTTTATTTTTTCCTTAAATATTTAAGATTTTTTTTTAAATTTGTGAATATATATATATATATATATATATATATGTTTATGGAGAAATTATAACAGTTTTTCATAAAATGAAATGATTGATGACAGAGATGATTGTAGATAGCTGGTAGGCCTATTGAAAAAGTGATTCATATCGATCTATTGAATGATTAGCTATATAGAATGTATTGCTGAATATAATGACTAAAATTTGCATTTGGAGTGAAAATATATCTTATGACCAAAAGTTATTTCAAAAGAAGACACACCGTGCACGTCTGGACAAATTATAATTTTCGGTATATATATAAATGTATTATGTCACTTTGTGGATATATATTTATATATATATATTATTCTTCTGTACGTGTGTTTGTCACTGAACTCCTCCTAAACGTCTGGACCGATATTGATGATTTTTTTGTGTGCGTTCGAGTTTCATAATTGGACCCTCTAAAACCATTAGGTGTAGGAGTTCACCAGAAGTGAAAATTTAAAAAATATTCTAGCGGTCACAATTTTCGGTGTTTCACAACAAAACTCAATATATCCTATTAAAATAAACCGAGGTATGTATTATCCAAAAATGAGGAAAATGCCACAATTAGAAGTATAGTTTTACCTGAAATCCGAAATTAAAAACTGACTATCAAACCGCCGTGTTTTGAGCGTATACCATAAAACTTAATTAACCTTTAATATTTAATTTATTTAGACGTAGCAACGCATGCCGGGCATTAGCTAGTTGTATTATAAGTTACTTCTGATCTTACGAATCGGATCATATATGTAGTTCTCATAATATGTCGACACTATGATCGTTACAGACTGTAAAACGCTGTTTAATCTAAGAGATATAAAAATAAAATAAAAATTATATTTCGTTGCCTTATAGATTCAAGACAGCTTGATCTCTCACGGACTTAAGGTTCGTTGGCCAAGATCAAGGATATTTTAGAGAACTCGATTTGTGACGGAGAGAACATTTTTCGAGTCGGCTTCATGCAGAAATGTGGCAAGTTAAAAAAAAATCATGGTGATATTCCTAGTGTAGGTACCTTCAAGATAAGTCCCACAGTAGCTATACAATATACTATAACTCACTGCCACTATTGAACCCACAGTTCATGGCCGCGCGGACATAAATCACTATTCTGATCTTATGTTTTCCATTCATCCTCTGCATGATCTAGTTAATGTTATTCTCCCACCTCATTATTAGCGTGCTTAATGGGGCTTTCCTGTGGTTTTCTTACAAGGAGTTTCCATATGGCAAGAATGATATCTAGTTTTATGGGAAATAATTTTAATTTAAAAACTTTTCTTTTACCCACATCCATTCCCCATTCGTGCCAAATGTCCAGCCCTTTGCAGTCTATGGTACTTAATTGTAATCATTATATCTAGTTTCCCATAAAGCAAATATATTATAAAATATATTATAAAAATGTGGTTGTTTCATTTGTATGAAAGTATGAATGAATTGTATGTGTTCTCTTGAATGGCATTGAACTGAGCATTCCAAGTCTTTGTATAATCAGAAAGTATGTACAGTTCGTATATGACCCAGAATGAAAATTCCTCGTCCAACAAAGCATATTTCTGTAAGCACTGGGCAGCGTAGAGCGCGCAAATATATGGGAGTTATATTCAATAAAGATGGAAGTAACGATGAGCATATGAATTAAAGGATAAATAAATGCAGAAACTTAACGAGGTGTTTAAACTCTAGCCTTATCGGGTGATAAACATACGAAAGAGTAAATAGATGCATAGGTATAAAAACACTGTCCAGTGGAAATGAAGTATAGAATCTAAATCAGTTATTAAGAAAGAAACGTCTGGTTTCTGAGATACATTTTTAAAAAGTTGTTGTATAAACACAAGATTAGATAAAATACCAAGTCTACAGATAAGAAAATCTACGAGAGGAGATATAAACGTAATAGATGAAATACAGAATTGACGGTTAATGTGTGGTATGGGCGCTCATTTAGGATGGTCAACACGAGATGGCCAGAGAATATTGTAGAATGAGGACCACCAAGAAGGAAAATATTGGGATGAGCTGAACATAATTGGAAGACTGATATTGAGAAAATAATGAAAGGAAGGAGGCTGAACGAAGACAAAAGAAAAATGAAATTGGGAACAAAAAAAAAATGCCAGTTGTAACAATCTGTAGAATAATAAATAAACGAGAGTTAAACCAAGGCAAGAGAGAGAGAGAGAGAGAGAGAGAGAGAGAGAGAGAGAGAGAGAGAGAGAGATCGTAATTGAATGAAGCTATTATTTGAATTCGGAATATAACTTATCGAGTAAGTTGTCTGAGGAAACTGCCGCATTGCATTATGTTTAATTTGTATGGGTGAGAAGTTCCATTTTCTTGAAATGGCGACTGTACTGTCGTGAACCCCTTCAGCCCTGGCGCTCTGCGCAAACATTCATATTGACAATATTTATGTACTGATATTCTCAAGTAGACGGGTAATAATGACAAGGGTAGGCGATGGATTTGCATACGATTATAAACTTTTTATACGGTTCATTCTCTATTCTTCCATAAATCTCCCCTTTCCATCTTCAGTACATAGCAACAGTCTAAATATTATGCCTTTAAATATATCTCCCACCTCCTTCTAAAACAATCTCATTCTGTCATCGCAATGAAATATATATGTGAACGTAAGGAAAGGTATGCCATTAAGGCTTATAAACTAGCGCATATCAAAACTAACTAATCACACAGTTCTCATAACGTCACTCAAATGTTTTCAGGGCTGTACATTTCCTTGTTCAGACACGTTTAACAAATTTACTTTCTTTGTTCAGATGTTTTTCTTTCATATACAATGTGGACGTGGGATCAGCAGCCGGATATATAAATTAAGGTCTTAATAGACCTGTTGCATTATGGAGTCCTTCGCCGGACTTGGTTTATACAGTCTCTACCTTCAGCTCCGGGAAGCCAGGGTTCGATTGACGGCTGGGCACAGAATTTTTCTTCTGGAAGTGTATTCATTCTCACATTATATATATATATATATATATATATATATATATATATATATATTTGCATACTTTTTCTGCTTATGTTTACATGTGTTAAAAGGAAATAAAGTATTAAAATATGAAACAAAATTGGAAAGAAATAAGATATATATATATATATATATATATATATATATATATATATATATATAAAACAAAATACATAAAAGAAGATGAACCAATTGAAGTTAACGAAATAGACGAATTGATTTTAAAAAAATTGAATTAATTGATATAGGCAAGGCGGCGACTCTAGCCTGCAGCGAACAAAAAGCTGTCGTTTGCAAATGCGCTGGAATTCAATGATGTAAATGTTACCCTTCCATTCATGTTTTGCTGGGGAGTTCCCGTAATCACGTGTCTTTTGTAACTTTACAGTCGTTCAATTACATCAGAATCGTTGTGATTGGTTATTACGTGGCATTGTTTTGATCTTGATACCACGTTAGTACGGGTACTGACGCTGATTGGTTGAAAAACATAGAGGAGAAGAACGCTCTGTGTAGAGAGAGAGAGAGAGAGAGAAGAGAGAGAGGAGAGGAGAGAGAGAGAGAGAGAGAGAGAGAGAGAGAGAGTTGTATTGTATAGATTAGGCAATGCATTTTGTTCACTGCCAAGCTATATTATATCTATATTTCACCCATCATTTAGTATTTTTCGTTATTATCATTTTTTTTTAATTTGTTATTGACTTTATAGAGGAAAAATTGGTAATACTGGAGCCATATGTGTTTTAAAAAACAACAAAGGATAATATTGTTCCATTTCACATCCCCTATGTGCACATTGAAATTCAGGCCAGTACTCAACATCATATTAAAGTTAACGCACATGCATGTATCTCATGAGAATAATGTTTCATAAGAAAGTCGTGTATTTGTACATGAGACATTATAAGTATATTCATCACAAGGAATTCTTATATTAATCCCATCCTGTGAATTGTGCTAAAATTTGAGAACATTCTATACTTTTGAAATGTGAAATACGTGACGAGATGAAAGCTGGAATGTTGAACTAGAAATCAGTAGTAATATCATACCTCAAGACACAAGCGAAACAAGAAAAAGAATTTAGATCGTTCCTTTCTTTTCCCTTCTCTACAAGAGAAAGAGATTTAAAAAAGGAGAAGATTGAACATGGCTTCTGACACGCTAAACATTCATCCATCATTTAGGATGATGATTTAACGTAAGCAGCGCCTCTGCTGACAACTGACATAAACATATCTAGAAATTTGGCGGTCATTAAGCATCCCTTCTTAGCTATCAGATGTTATCATTACCTCCACTTACGTTTTATGTGCAACCTTTCTGACTGTGTTAATAATACTGCTTAGACATACTTGTAGTTGTAATAAACTGATACATATCACTAGGAACATTGTTCTTATGTTATATTTAAATGCTGCATAGCACCCTCAATATACAACGAAACAAATTCTTACGTCTAAATACTGTATAAGACCTTGCATTAAATTTACTAATATGGATAGAATTTCGCTTGTAAAACTTGTAGTTTGGACAAATTTTGATGTGTCAAGTGGAATAGACAAGATTAGATGAACACAAGAGTTAAGATGGTGTATCATTAAAGTCAACTCATGGTTTTAAAATGAACTACATTGCTAGCCATGTATAAAATATTTGTTATTATCTTAAAGATGGGTTTGCAATTTATCGTAGAAGATTATTTTGTTATGGGGTATGACTTTTGAATGTGAAAACTTTGCGAGCTCCGCACATCTTCCAGTATTAAACGTTCCCTTTAGGTCTATTTAACAAACGTTTCCTCTTTATATTTAATTTGTAATACTCTACGTTTTTAGGGATGCGGTAGTCTATTATTTATTTAGAACGGGTTAATGATATATAACCGGAGATTTTACCCTATGCTCTAATTAAAAGACAAATATTGATGTAGGCTGGAGCGTTTTTATTAATTTTATATTTTTAATTTTACTTTCTTCATTTTTCTACATTTTTCTATTTTCTCTGCTTCTTTTACTTTTTTATCGCATGCGTAGACACACATATCCAGACTGAAGAGATTTAAAATCCCCTATCCCGCCGGGAAAACGAACCAGGACCGTAGTGGACGGCAGGTTCTCTGCCGACCATGCCACGACGAAGGAGAAGATTCAATCCCCGGCGCCGATGTAACTAAGTTTTTATCCTATTTTTCTCTACTATCAAGGTAAATGTATCTTAAAGTACTTTTTTCGGGATTCTTGGCCGTGTCTTGCAATCTCAAAAAGGCATTTTAAAATACATAACTATAGCCATGAAAGTCTTAATAAGTTTATTATTATAAACAATGCCACGAGTGATTTCCAAATTATCAATAAATTCACAATGTCACGAAGTGACGAGTGAATTTATCTAGAGAATTTGGAAATCAAGAGTGGCATTTGTTAGGACTATTTAACGAATAAAATTAAGCTGTTTACTCACAAATCATTATTTAAATATAGTTACTTTAAAATATTTATATATTTAATGTAATCGGCAATATTTGAAAACAAATCAGAAATATGTGGTTGTTTCATTTGTTTATTCACTGCAACTTGATCATATTATTTATTACCAAATCGGATCGCAATATTATAAGAATGCACCCTAGTGGAGAAAAAATGAAACACATCAAACTATTTATAACCAACATTATAGGTTACTAATTAATTTCTGATGTCCTATGATGTAAATATGTCAATAATATTTTTTCTGGAACGTTAATACCTTGGGAAATAATACGTTTAAGAAAGTTCAAACAGTGGTTTATTTTTATTGTGGTATAATCAATTGCTACAATATTTTTTTCTATTATATCTCGCAAGCAGTCTCAGATTACATTCGTGCACTATATATACAATCTGGTAGCCACATGGATTCTGGAACTTTTACACCTTAATATATAAATGTCCATATTCAACGTATTTCTTAGGGAGTCAGACACTGCAAAATAATGCTATGACCTGTTCAGAATATTAAAAAAGGAAGAGCTTTCTTTAATATGCTAATCTTAATTAATAAATATCGGGGTGAAACACGAGACTCCCCGAGACATAAGGATAACAGGATTTGACCAAGCCTCTAACCTGTCATATATTGTTAGAATTTTACAGGAGCGAGTTACAGTCATGTTACAAACGATAATACAGCATGAAAACCCAATGGTACGCAATATAAAGTACTTTCCACACTGGCGTACTACTCACCAAAATATATTCACTAATGAATGATGACCCCATAATTACTCTTCTTCTTCTTCATCGGCTTTCCCCCACTTACTTAGGTTTGCCGTCTTCAGTTTCCATTTATCTCTATTCATTCCAATCTCCCTCTTCCAAATTCCTATACATCAATTATAGTTCTGACGTAGGTTTTCCATTTCCATCTTGATCTGCCACGTTTATTTCTTCCAGGGGGTGACCATTGGTATATATTTTTTGGCCATCTTTCATTTTCCATTCTTTGTACATGGCCATACCATTTAAGCGTTTGATTTTCAATCCTCTTAACAACAGATGTGGTGACATTTATTTCTCTCCAAAGGAATTCATTTCTTATTTTATCCTGTCTTGTTTTTTGGAGGCTTCTTCTAAAATAATCAAATTCAACTGTTCTAATTTTATTCTTTTGTAATTCCGTCAGAAACTAAATTTCACTTCCATATGACAAAATATTCTGTATTATGCTCTTATAAATTTTCATTTTAGTTTCCTTGGTAATATTTTTATTCCGAATTATTCCATGTAATGTCTTAGTTGCATTTTCTTTTCCATTGCAATTTTAGTCTGTATATCTCTCTCACAGGTACCTAAACTTTGTAATATTGACCCAAGATATTTAAAAAATTCACACTGTTTTTATTTTCCCCTGTTTCAAGTATGAGGTCATCCACATCCTTTCCCAAAACACATATATTCTGTTTCCTGTACATTTATATTCAGTCCCTCCCAATTTTGTTATATTCTGTGGCAAGAAGTAATAGACTCTTAAGTACTAAAACATAATAATAATAATAATAATAATAATAATAATAATAATAATAATAATAATAATAATAATAATAATAATAATAATAATAATAATACTTTATTTATTCTGGCAGAGTTAAGGCCATAAGGCCCTCTCTTCCACTCAACCAGTACAAATACAAACAAATATTCGACAAATATAGATATACACTATACTAATTATAAACATTTAAAGATACAATAAATGTAACAATGTAAATGTCATGTACAAACAACATTTTATAGGGTAATAACAATAATGATACGATAATAATAATAATAATATAATAATAATAATAACAATAATAATAATAATATAAATATGATACATTATATGGGAAACACCAATTAATATATATATATAATATATATATATATAATATATATATCTTACACTGGATAATAAGAAGTCGATTTTAGAGCAATATACGATTAATAGTAATAACCGGAAGGCGCACAAACGTCCAAATGAGTCTATTACCAACATAGGAACCACAAACGAATGGTACCTACCTCTCTAAGCTATAATGAATAACGTGTACATTGGAGTGGGGATGGTGACTTTATGGGATGAGTCATCACCCTTATAAGGCGAGGATGCGTGTGAAAACTCTCTCACGCTCATACGTTCTACAAGAAACAAGTCCTACAGCAACCGTTCGCGACCTTTAGTAAAAGTGATATTAAAACACGTGGCTTAAGTAAATTCATCAACTCCACTCCGAATTAGTGAGGTATAAAACATTGTAATTCTATAATTGTATATGCAAAATTATTCAATAAACTGAAGTAATGAGTTTCTAATATAAGCATCCCTGAGTTACCATATTCTACCTACTACCCGAGCGAACCAGCACAATTCTGCCATTAGTTTATTTATTATATATTTCATATCATCTTCAACCCATGCAAAATTATTTGATCATCTGCAAACAACAATGAATTCAGTACTTTTCCTCCTATAGGAATACCCATTTCAGAACAATTTTATACCATAAGTTAAGAGCCAGGTCTAAATAAATGTTAAAAAGAATTGGTGACAAATTGCATCGCTGCTTAAGGCATTTATTCACTGTGAATTCCTCTGTTAAATTATTATGTATTTTTTACTTTAGCTTTTGTATTACTATAGATCCTCCTAACAATTTATCACAGATATTCATATTTCTCATTGCCATCCATAACAATTGTCGAGATACACTATTATATGCCATCTCTAAATCAATAAAGGTCATATGTAGTTCTTTATTTTTTGCTAGGATTTTCTCTTGTAATTGTCTAATACAAAATATTATCAATACATGATCTTCCACTTCGGAATCCACATTGTTCTTCTTCGCTTAAGTTATCTTTTATCTCCTTAAGTTTAACATTTATAATTTTACTAAAATCCTAGCTGTTGAAGGTGTAACGCTTATACCTCTATAACTGGAACACAGTTTATAACCTTTTGCAAAAATAGGAGTAATATACGATAAATTCCAGACTCCTGGGACATTGTCTCCAATTTCACTCAATAGGAGAATTATTTAAGCTTTGGGAATTCAACGTGGAGTGGAGTGGCTTATTCTTGTGTTGAATTGAGCTACGCTTTTCAGCGGCACAGCTTACGATGCCCACTCAAGCGGCGTTTTTCACCTCGACTTTCGGTAACCATCATAACAACTAAAATTCCCGCTCTGCTCTACAAGGCAAGGGTCATCCGGCTGAGTCCTTTATTGATTGCACAAATGGAATTAGCCACTAAGGGACGAAAAAAAAGTCCTACTTTTCGGCAATTGGACAGCACCAAGTGCTTTCATGAAACGACGACGACAATTAACAGCAACCATTTAATCGTATTCACATTTTCACAATGTCATTAAAATTAAAATCAGTGAATATCAGGAAAATAACACGCTAAAATAGGAACATACAGCGTACTGTTTACACCTAGAAATACATTTTGTATTCACATTTTGTAACAACGCACTATACAGTTCATTAGAAGTAACGTAAAAACGCATCCAACTGTTTGTAAACATGAACATTCCTTAAAGGAATTAGGAGTCTCATAGCCGCAGCAAGCTTAGGAACATGAAACATGCGGAAGAATTCCTGCCCTTCGAAACTTAGGGCCGGTTTCACCAACAGAGGTAACTGTATTACCCCAGTTTATTCTTATTTTTCAATGTAATTGTAATGTTTCTCATCAAAAATTCTGGATATTTTACATTTTGCTCTAATAATTTTATTTTATTTTTTCTCTGCAAAGCACGTTCCATTAATAAACACCATTCTTCTGAATACTCAAATACTATGTCTTTGTTTATGTAGATTGATTGTGTGCGGTCGTCTTAATCTACAGATGGCAATTCTAAATTTCCTTTTGCAATATTGGAACACTACGTTAGACATTGTGTTGCACAGTGGCGTAATGTATTTAAAAAATGTTCTTGTTGGGTACATAGAGGAAGCGAGTAAGTATTAAACAAACACAATGGCTACCTGTTGTTAGAGGTCTCCTTGAGGTGAAGGGTAAAGATGCAAGAGGGCAGCAGCTTCTGTAAAACACAGCACAGCATGAGGCATCATTCTTATGATTGTGTAAATCTTTCAAACAGCAAAAGTGTTTCATATCCAATGAAAGGCACGATGTTTCATATTCTTAAGGTTAATTTGAAACATTTTATATAGTTTATTTAATTTGTATAAAAAGTAGTTCCCATTATAAATGCTACTTGCTATAGTCATGTTCAAATGTCATACAAAACGCAAATAAACAAAATACATATATGAAATGTTTTCATTTATAGATCTTTAACACACAAAGTCATGAAGGGATTGTAATTGTTTGTAGTATTCAATAGGGTTCATATTTATATTTTTGTGTGTCTCGCTATATTTCTATACATGTTCACTAATTTAATATTATTGTTATTATTAAACCAGAATTTCCTTAGCGACTAAGAAAGCCAGAAAAAGTCAATAAAAGTAGATGCATTGGAATTTAAAAATGTTTGTCACAAACTCATCACACAAGTCTTTCAATTTTAACGCGATAAAAGTATAATGCAATCTCATAGCATAATGTAGTAGGGATACAAAAAAATTGTAGCTGTCATATATTTACAGCCAGTGCATGTGATTAATAATGGACATATGAAAGGTAGCTGTCATAATGGATAGTGGGGTAAACTAATATCTAAGGAAAGACTTGGCAATAAATCCGTCAGGGAATCGAAATCCAGTTCTCTAGAATGGGAATCAAACGGAGACCTCACTAATGTTACATTGCCTGGATTTAATGTGTGATGGATGTGGGACATTTGTAGGCAGGAAGCGTCCAAACCCGAAATTGATGGCAGTCCTGAGCAGTCTGGCAAACTTCCACATTTCAAAGTGCACTACTTAAAAAAAAAAACTCTATGATTTACCTGATATTACCGGTTAAAATCGCCTTAGAAAATCTCATTACTTCTAATTAATTGAGGTTATAAAAACCAAGTTAATATGAATAATGTTTCATTTTTTATAAATAGAAAATTAAATGCGCTACTAAATAGAAAGTAATTTTAGAGTTTGTAGGTATATTTAGTGGTCAAAGAACTCGCATTAGAAAATTTTCTAGGAAGAATATATATTTACTAACTTAATCTATCCATAAATAATATGTCTATTCTATAGAATATTTAGAAGTTAATAAGTATGTAGTAAAAATAATTGATCGGCAACTGATAAACATATTTAATCCGTTTGGTACAAATTTTATACAATTACGCACTTTTGTAATTTTTAAAAATTTAATTGACGACTAGCACTTTGCCCGTGGTTTTACTCCCATATGCATCAGTAGACCTGCATCAATCTATTAAATTATTACACATATGTAATTAATTTCTTTCCGGTAATTTGCCTTTTCCATAGAACATAATTCAACGTTGCTATTTTTGTCCTACATTTATTAATTGCATTCTTAATGTAATTTTCTTGTCTTTCTCTTTATTTATTTTATTCTCAAATACTCAAGTTAATCACATCCTCTAATAAGGCCTTTCTGATCCTCCAACAGTGTACTCTTTTGATCCCGAGTCAAAGATTTACCTATGGGTTGTAAAATATCCTCAAGCCTGAAATAAGATACCTCTGATCTAAACTTATTGGCCTTTCTATGTCCAGATTTGCAATATTATGCTAATTATATAGTGTTAAAGAGCGTATTTAAATAAAATAGACCTAGTACCGCCAAAACCTTCATTTCTGTAGAACTGTACATTCTATTTTATTGGATTTAAATATATTTTGTTTCGTAGCTTTGTTATCTTGCGAACTTATTTGCGCGTGGTTTAATTTCCTGTATTACAACCCATGTGTTTGCTTTTAACACACCCTATTACTTTGATATTATTGCAGAAAGGAACGATACTTTAAACCCTATTTAATATTCTTCAAAACATTTGTTCACTAAATTTAAATGTTTAGTATTTAACAAATCGATTTCAATACCGTATTAAATTTCATACATAAAAATGGTAATGCATTTAATTTGTACTCGAATTTATGGGAAACCAAATTATCTGAAATTATACGTTTGGCAGAACTAATGAAACACGATTTAATGGTAGTATTAACTGTGATCTAAGATTATGCAATAAATTAAGAGTTACATTCCCAGATATGTGGATTTCCAGTTTCATTTTAAAAATACTGAAAAAAGTGTTGTGAATGTTTAATTCAATTAACAAACAAACTCACTAGCACTATAGAATCCTAGGTTCATGGCCGTGCGGAGATAAGCTCTCTATATATTCCTATTCTGCGTTAATGTTTTCCAATCATGGCCTGCATTATAATATGGCATTGAAGTAAAAGTACAAAATTCCGATTTTAGTGATTTTTTTATTTCGTATATTAATATATCACAAGTACAGAAGTTCTTAAGTGATAGATAATACCTTAAGGTAGATATCTCTTGGTCAGATGTAATGCAAATCTCCGAATGTTAAGTTCTCGTGAAAAGTTATGTTTTTTCAGACTTACGTATGTTTACCCCGTGGCCATACAATTTACATCCCTCAAAATCACGGATAATGTTTTTCTAAGCCTGACTACTAGGCACATTCAACCTCTGGTTTTCTTATATAGTTTCCATGCCCCTCTTTCATTCCCCACTCATGCCACATGTCCTGCCCATCACAGACTTAAATGCTCTTATTACATCTGGTTTCTCATAAAGATAGTCTAATATAATGTTCTCCTTTCGCCACTTTTAATTTAATCATATATTTTAATTGTTTAATATAGAATGTTTGTGTAGTTCATTTTTAAGGCTATACATACAAGTTATATATGTATGTATACCTACGTTTTATCAGGAGTATTTTGCGGTAATGACGCCAGAGCACGAGTTTCTACTCCTCCAGAGAAGCTAATCCATATTCAAGTTACAACCATTGGTAAGGGTAATATTTCAAAGGAATTAATTTATATTTACACGTGAAGTACAATGAAAATGTTAAATTGTTCAATAGACATGTGTGACTGTAGCACCTGTAATAACTAGAAGCTGGATGCCATCCCATCTTAACTTTCTCCTTTACTGTTATGCACAATACATATGTTCTAATATGTGACTATCCATCTTCTATTGTTGTGCTGAAAATTATCGTGTCCATTCAGCCTAAGCGGTTCCCGTAAACTAGAGGTTATCATGCTCACTTTGGTCGCTGAAGTTCATGAGTTCAAGCCGTCCCAGGTCCATGCATTTTTGCAGGACTTTTAAATCCTGAGCATATCTTCCTTGGAAGGGAAGTACAACTTCACGCCCCTTGTCGTAGTTTATGATACTCAAAAAACCTGAAGCCTTAAGAAAGAAGCCTCTGAGCAAAATGTGTCGACTCTTTCAGGAACGAGCTTTGAATTGTAATCCTCACGATCTGAATTGGTAAAAGGTAAAGGTAAAGTGATCCCACTACAGGCCTCAGGAGGCCCTTGGGGTAGTAGGAGGTTAAGGCTCCCACTATTTCTTGACAATCGGCACTTGATGTCAGCCGGGTTGTCAGCCCTGCGTGACGGCCGCCTTTACCCCAGAACAAGCGCCTGGTACTCATTTCAGTTAGAGGCTGAGTCGACCCCAGGGCCATCGTGCCGCCAGAAGGTTTGGGTCAGTTTAAAAATCCTGACCCTACCGGGACTCGAACCCTCGACCTTCCGGCTTGTAGCGCAGTGCCTTAACCACTACGCTACGGCGTGCCCCGAATTGGTAAATAGTATTATTAAATAAAGTATTAACTAAGTAATTCAGTAAGCCTGTAAAGGATTTCTATGCAGTGACATTTCCAAATTTGTTACATTTAAATAACTATATTTATTGCTGGATATTTATATATGGAAGTCTTACTCAAGTGTTTACCTGTAGTAGACTATATAATTATGTAACATTTTTAATTTATTTGGTTTAATCTAATTATTTATAAAAATACACACATAAAATTATAACTTGTTTCTGTTTTTAAAATACCGTATTCTATTTATTGGTTTTGAATGATCTCTTCAGTACTTTTGTACCCTGTACTATGCAGGATATATCTAATTTTTCTCATTCTGTTAACAATACGTCATCACGGTGGTTTTGTCATGTTGTTACGTAACTGTTCTTCATGCTCATGCTTTCATTTTTATTTTCCATTGTTAATATTGGGTGGCAGTACTGTATAAGTAGTGAAACCTTAATTAAAATCTACTACATCATAAATGATAAACACTCAAACTCTCCCATCAAATATATCGCCCAAATTATTATTTTTAATGACTATTTAACTCATGCCCCAAATGGGAGTCAATGACCAATCACGTTTCAATGATTTCTGTATTACAACCAATCAGAGACGTGTTTCACGAAATAATTATCAACGTTAGGATTATCATATATTAAGCAAAGCTCCTCCTTTTTAATATTCTGAACAGGTCTGACCGTTATTTTGCAGTGACTGAGCCTATAACAAATACGGCTACCAGATTGTATATAATAGTGCTTACATGTCAACATTTGTAGCAATTGATTATACCACCAAAAAAAGAAACCACTGTTTGCACTTTCTTAAATGTATACGACATCAAAAATGAATTAATATACAGATTGATGTGTTTCATTTTTTCTCCACTAGAGAGCATTCTTACAATATTGCGTTCCTTTGGCAATAAATAGTATGATCTGGTTGCAGTGATAAACAAAAGAAGCAGTAGAAGCGTAGGCTACCTATCGTTTCTCATTAGTTTTCAAACATCACCGTTTACTTTAAATATAAAAATATTTTTAAATAACTGTAGTTAAATAATGATTTGTGAGTAAACAGCTTTATTTTATTCGTTAAATAGTCCTAACAAATGCCACTCTTGATTTCCAAATTCTCTAGATAAATTCACTCCTCACTTCGTGAGTCGTGAATTTATCGATAATTTGGAAATCACTCGTGGCATTACTTATGAAAATATTTCTTCTTGAAAATTCATTTAACGGTAAAACAAAAGTATTATAAAGTGAATTAATATAATATTGTATTGAGAACAATTGAATATCCATCCAGATCAAGGTTGTAATCTTAATTTCTTTTTCCAAATTTTATTTTTACATGTAGAAATATCCTATGTGCCTTAACAACTATTTCCGGTGTAAAACTCAGCTAAGATGAGAAAAATGAGGGTTACATCTCCATTATTTCAATAAAATTGTAAAAGTGCTGTAGGACAGAGTAGAGAGATTGTTTGAAAAATTAAGCGCAGTCGAATTTTATTTTATTTTATTTTATTTATTTTTCAAATTCGGAGAATACAGATGTTATGCTCTCAACGCAGAAATGGATTACTACAACACAAGAAAAGGGTTCAGGTAAAATGAAGAATGAAGTAATAATATTACATGAAGACAGTTTCAATAATACAATTTAAATTATTGAGACTAATTTTATAATTATATAAAACCGATGAAAATGACACATTGACAAAAAAAAAGAGTCACGGCAATAAACAAAAATGTAAAAGACCTCTTGACCTAAATGAAAATGGTGTAACCGACAGGGACTAATAACCTGAAACATGAAGTTGATGATGATGGCGATCATATTTTTTTTTTTAAATCTGGATATTGTCTAAATTTGTTTTATAAGAATAGCCGTAATTCATTCTTACACAAATTTAACGACGTTGCCAAGTAGGAAAAAAAGGCACAATTATCCAAAAAAATATGGTTTGCCTTTTTTTTATAGATCAAATAATCACATGACATCCGACATACATGAAATCAGAAACAGTTGAGGCACGAAATACTAAAAATAGTTGGAAATCGTGCGTACTTGAGCCTATCAAATGAAGTCAACAGCTGCAGACGTGCGGATATCAGGCAGGAAATAATATTTTAGTTTAGAGTAGTACATGAGGTTATGTGAATGATATATGGCATAGCGTATACAACTACCTTGATCGATTGCCCCAAACCCTGCAACCATATCAAAGAAAACAACTCCTGAGAATAAAATAATATTCACTCAATTATTCGATGTTAACACATAAATCTTTAGACACATACAACTTAAATAGCTATACGGTATTTAGCTTAAATCTAGCAATTTATAGTTGATTCTTTAATTTATTTTAAGGGGTGTGGGTGTAAAGAAGGATAAAAAGTAAATCATATTAAAAAATTAGATATATGATTCTGATTATCTAACGTAATCAATTGTTGTGTTAATTAAATATACATTTAATACAAAACATACGTATTTAGATATTGGGTCTTACTTATTTTTTAAATAATTGATGTTTGGTCGTCGCATTCTCATATTGTTGTATATGTAGTATTTTCAAGTTCTATAGTAAATAAAGAAGTTCAATTTTAGGTACAAATAATTATTATATAGAAAAATTGGTCCTTGCAGTTTCATTTTATTTATTTATTTTTCTTTGTTTCGCCCTCGTTGGGGTAAGTTGGATCAATCATTTATCTGTGTGTTGTTACTTTCTTAGTGCCCAGTATTTCTTCATTCATTCTGATCTTCTTTCCCTCTCTTCTTCCGAGGTAATATGTTTGGATTTTTGTGTCGATTTATCTTGGAACCTTATATTTTCATCTTGGATAATTGATTTAGCTGTTCGATCGATTAGTGAATTTTCTGTAATCTTTAATTCTATTAGGTCTTTTTCAGTTTCTTTAAACCAGTTCAATTATCAATAATTGCAATTTTTAGGCTGTAGCTGTAGGGAAGGTAACTTAAAATGTTCCTATGATATATGTGTAATTATTATAATATTTATAAAGGGTCCGGTTGGCCTAAAGATTCTATAAAAGTTTTATGGGTTTCGTTTTGTGGTTACGGAAACAAATAATATATTTGATTGGTTAATCTGTAATAATTCATTCTGAGAAAATGACCGTTAAAATGTATTCTTCTTTTTCGCATAGTATTTGAAAGGTTTTCATTTTTTGGTAAAGAGTTTCATTCTTGATGTACATTATCTTATTATCTTGAAATTTTGGCAGTTTTATTATAGGCCTAGTACCTGCAATATTTTGATTACTGTAAACTTGGGTTAATTTGTCCTTTGCTGTATAACTTTAACATTAAACACGTTAATACACATGATAGGTAGGCTACTGCATAGTGCTGCTACCAACCGATTTTTTTTTTCATGGCGGGCTAAAGTTACACAGCAATGGATATTATTGCATTTTTATACATTATATATTATCATATAAATTATTAATGAATATAAGGAAATTGGGATGTTAACGCCTTTAGTGTGAGACAGAACGCCAAATTTAAAAGACCAGAAAGAACTAAAGCCTTAACGCAAATAAACTTGATATGTCAATTGAATAGTCACCGGGAATGAAGTTGTAACCATCATGTTCTCGAAAGTTGACATTTATACGGAATATGCTTGTTAATGGCGTGTGAGACAAGAAAGAGATATCGAGTACATTCTACACAATATAGGTTTAGTTGACCGTCGCCGTGGCGTAGTCGGTAGAGTCCCTACCTTCCACTCCGACGACCCGGGTTCGATTCCTGGCGGGGTAGATGATTTTAAATCTCCACCTTGGGTCTGGGTGTGTCTGTCCTGTCCTTGTGTCTATGTGAGAATTAAAGAAAGTTAACAAACAGGTAAAATAAGAAGGAAAATCAATATAAAAAATTACTAAGTTGGTAAACATTTTGTATTTCGTTATTGATAACCCTTTTCCATGTGGAAATCAACTTTTGATGAAAATAAATAATTGTTTAAAAAACTAAAACGACACACTTTGTTAGAAAACCGAACTAAAAAATGAAAAATAATTTTAATTTCAACACACTTGGGATAAAATCAAAGTAGTCAACAAAAAATCATCTTTAACACATATAGAATAAAACTAGAGTTATCTACAAAAAAAATAATTTTACCATCAAAAGCGTGGGGTGGTTTTTATAGATTTTACGTGTTCTTCTTAGAAACGTTACTTTTACCAATATCTGTTTATTATCAAATATATTAATTGATATAGAGCACTCCACACTTTTGATGGTAAAATTATTGTTTTGTACATAACTCTAGTTTTATTCTAGTAGTGATGGAAATGATTTTTCTGTTGACCACTTCAATTTTATCCCAAGCGTGATGGAAATTAAACTTATTTTTTTTTCATTTTTTACTTCGGTTTTCTAATAAAGCGTGTTGTTTCAGTTTTTTAAAACTATTATTTATTTTTTATTTTTTAGTTTTAATATTTTACAGAATAGATAAAAATGTAACTATCTTTAAAATTCGATACTATTGTAGTATGAGCTAAAAGTAATACTCTACTAAAAAAATCCGCCGAGCCGGATTTGAACCAGCGACCTATGAATTACTAAAATTATATACCACTACAGTCCACCGCTCTACCAACGGAGCTCTAACAACGATTGAGTAAGTAGTTGATAAGTCCGCAACCTATTATACCGGTTTTTATTATTTTCATTTTCTGCTGATTCTGGCCAGGATTTTAGAAACATTTATGAAATTATTGTATTGTCATTGGTCCTTTACAAGTATACAAAATTTCAAGTCGATCTAATGATTTTAAGTGGATGCAAATCGTGATGAAAGATTCCGTTATATATTTACTAAAACACTTTTTTTTATATTTTCTGATGATTCTGGCCAGGATTTTGGAAAACATTTATGAAATTATTGTATTGTCATTGGTCCTTTACAAGTACACAAAATTTCAAGTCGATCTAATGATTTTAAGTGGATGCAAATCGTGATGAAAGATTCCGTTATATATTTACACAAACACTTTTTTTTATATTTTCTGATGATTCTGGCCAGGATTTTGGAAAACATTTATGAAATTATTGTATTGTCATTGGTCCTTTACAAGTATACAAAATTTCAAGTCGATCTAATGATTTTAAGTGGATGCAAATCGTGATGAAAGATTCCGTTATATATTTACACAAACACTTTTTTTTATATTTTCTGATGATTCTGGCCAGGAGTTTGGAAAACATTTATGAAATTATTGTATTGTCATTGGTCCTTTACAAGTATACAAAATTTCAGTCGATCTAATGATTTTAAGTGGATGCAAATCGTGATGAAAGATTCCGTTATATATTTACACAAACACTTTTTTTTATATTTTCTGATGATTCTGGCCAGGAGTTTGGAAAACATTTATGAATTATTGTATTGTCATTGGTCCTTTACAAGTATACAAAATTTCAAGTCGATCTAATGATTTTAAGTGGATGCAAATCGTGATGAAAGATTCCGTTATATATTTACACAAACACATTTTTTTTATATTTTCTGATGATTCTGGCCAGGATTTTGGAAAATATTTATGAAATTATTGTATTGTCATTGGTCCTTTACAAGTATACAAAGTTTCAAGTCGATCCAATGATTTTTTAAGTGGGTGAATAATCGTGTTGAAAGATTCCGTTACGTAATTACACAAACACTTCTTTTTTTATTTTTTGATGATTCTGGCCAGTATTTTGGAAAACATTTATGAAATTATTGTATTGTCATTGGTCCTTTACAAGTATACAAAGTTTCAAGTCGATCCAATGATTTTTAAGTGGGTGAAAAATCGTGTTGAAAGATTCCGTTACGTAATTACACAAACACTTCTTTTTTTATTTTCTGATGATTCTGGCCAGGATTTTGGAAAACATTTATGACATTATTGTATTGTCATTGGTCCTTTACAAGTATACAAAGTTTGAAGTCGATCCAATGATTTTAAGTGGATGAAAATCGCGTTGAAAAATTCCGTTATATATTTTACACAAACACTTTTTTTTATATTTTCTGATGATTCTGGCCAAGATTTTGGAAAACATTTATGAAATTATTGTATTGTCATTGGTCCTTTACAAGTATACAAAATTTCAAGTCGATCTAATGATTTTAAGTGGATGCAAATCGTGATGAAATTTTCCGTTATATATTTACACAAACACTTTTTTTTTATATTTTCTGATGATTCTGGCCAGGATTTTGGAAAACATTTATGAAATTATTGTATTGTCATTGGTCCTTTACAAGTATACAAAATTTCAAGTCGATCTAATGATTTTAAGTGGATGCAAATCGTGATGAATGATTCCGTTATATATTACTAAAACACTTTTTTTTTATTTTTCTGATGATTCTGGCCAGGATTTTGGAAAACATTTATGAAATTATTGTATTGTCATTGGTCCTTTACAAGTATACAAAATTTCAAGTCGATCTAATGATTTTAAGTGGATGCAAATCGTGATGAAAGATTCCGTTATATATTTACACAAACACTTTTTTTTATATTTTCTGATGATTCTGGCCAGGATTTTGGAAAACATTTATGAAATTATTGTATTGTCATTGGTCCTTTACAAGTATACAAAATTTCAAGTCGATCTAATGATTTTAAGTGGATGCAAATCGTGATGAAAGATTCCGTTATATATTTACACAAACACTTTTTTTTATATTTTCTGATGATTCTGGCCAAGATTTTGGAAAACATTTATGAATTATTGTATTGTCATTGGTCCTTTACAAGTATACAAAATTTCAAGTCGATCTAATGATTTTAAGTGGATGCAAATCGTGATGAAAGATTCCGTTATATATTTACACAAACACTTTTTTTTATATTTTCTGATGATTCTGGCCAGGAGTTTGGAAAACATTTATGAAATTATTTGTATTGTCATTGGTCCTTTACAAGTATACAAAATTTCAAGTCGATCTAATGATTTTAAGTGGATGCAAATCGTGATGAAAGATTCCGTTATATTTACACAAACACTTTTTTTTATATTTTCTGATGATTCTGGCCAGGATTTTGGAAAACATTTATGAAATTATTGTATTGTCATTGGTCCTTTACAAGTATAACAAAATTTCAAGTCGATCTAATGATTTTAAGTGGATGCAAATCGTGATGAAAGATTCCGTTATATATTTACACAAACACTTTTTTTATATTTTCTGATGATTCTGGCCAGGATTTTGGAAAACATTTATGAAATTATTGTATTGTCATTGGTCCTTTACAAGTATACAAAATTTCAAGTCGATCTAATGATTTTAAGTGATGCAAATCGTGATGAAAGATTCCGTTATATATTTACACAAACACTTTTTTTTATATTTTCTGATGATTCTGGCCAGGATTTTGGAAAACATTTATGAAATTATTGTATTGTCATTGGTCCTTTACAAGTATACAAAATTTCAAGTCGATCTAATGATTTTAAGTGGATGCAAATCGTGATGAAAGATTCCGTTATATATTTACACAAACACTTTTTTTTATATTTTCTGATGATTCTGGCCAGGAGTTTGGAAAACATTTATGAAATTATTGTATTGTCATTGGTCCTTTACAAGTAAACAAAATTTCAAGTCGATCTAATGATTTTAAGTGGATGCAAATCGTGATGAAAGATTCCGTTATATATTTACACAAACACTTTTTTTTATATTTTCTGATGATTCTGGCCAGGAGTTTGGAAAACATTTATGAAATTATTGTATTGTCATTGGTCCTTTACAAGTATACAAAATTTCAAGTCGATCTAATGATTTTAAGTGGATGCAAATCGTGATGAAAGATTCCGTTATATATTTACACAAACACTTTTTTTTATATTTTCTGATGATTCTGGCCAGGATTTTGGAAAACATTTATGAAATTATTGTATTGTCATTGGTCCTTTACAAGTATACAAAATTTCAAGTCAATCTAATGATTTTAAGTGGATGCAAATCGTGATGAAAGATTCCGTTATATATTTACACAAACACTTTTTTTTATATTTTCTGATGATTCTGGCCAGGATTTTGGAAAACATTTATGAAATTATTGTATTGCCATTGGTCCTTTACAAGTATACAAAATTTCAAGTCGATCTAATGATTTTAAGTGGATGCAAATCGTGATGAAAGATTCCGTTATATATTTACACAAACACTTTTTTTTATATTTTCTGATGATTCTGCTGGCCAGGAGTTTGGAAAACATTTATGAAATTATTGTATTGTCATTGGTCCTTTACAAGTATACAAAATTTCAAGTCGATCTAATGATTTTAAGTGGATGCAAATCGTGATGAAAGATTCCGTTATATATTTACACAAACACTTTTTTTTATATTTTCTGATGATTCTGGCCAGGATTTTGGAAAACATTTATGAAATTTATTGTATTGTCATTGGTCCTTTACAAGTATACAAAATTTCAAGTCGATCTAATGATTTTAAGTGGATGCAAATCGTGATGAAAGATTCCGTTATATATTTACACAAACACTTTTTTTTATATTTTCTGATGATTCTGGCCAGGAGTTTGGAAAACATTTATGAAATTATTGTATTGTCATTGGTCCTTTACAAGTATACACAAATTTCAAGTCGATCTAATGATTTTAAGTGGATGCAAATCGTGATGAAAGATTCCGTTATATATTTACACAAACACTTTTTTTTATATTTTCTGATGATTCTGGCCAGGATTTTGGAAAACATTATGAAATTATTGTATTGTCATTGGTCCTTTACAAGTATACAAAATTTCAAGTCGATCTAATGATTTTAAGTGGATGCAAATCGTGATGAAAGATTCCGTTATATATTTACACAAACACTTTTTTTTATATTTTCTGATGATTCTGGCCAGGAGTTTGGAAAACATTTATGAAATTATTGTATTGTCATTGGTCCTTTACAAGTATACAAAATTTCAAGTCGATCTAATGATTTTAAGTGGATGCAAATCGTGATGAAAGATTCCGTTATATATTTACACAAACACTTTTTTTTATATTTTCTGATGATTCTGGCCAGGATTTTGGAAAACATTTATGAAATTATTGTATTGTCATTGGTCCTTTACAAGTATACAAAATTTCAAGTCGATCTAATGATTTTAAGTGGATGCAAATCGTGATGAAAGATTCCGTTATATATTTACACAAACACTTTTTTTTATATTTTCTGATGATTCTGGCCAGGATTTTGGAAAACATTTATGAAATTATTGTATTGTCATTGGTCCTTTACAAGTATACAAAATTTCAAGTCGATCTAATGATTTTAAGTGGATGCAAATTCGTGATGAAAGATTCCGTTATATATTTACACAAACACTTTTTTTTATATTTTCTGATGATTCTGGCCAGGAGTTTGGAAAACATTTATGAAATTATTGTATTGTCATTGGTCCTTTACAAGTATACAAAATTTCAAGTCGATCTAATGATTTTAAGTGGATGCAAATCGTGATGAAAGATTCCGTTATATATTTACACAAACACTTTTTTTATATTTTCTGATGATTCTGGCCAGGATTTTGGAAAACATTTATGAAATTATTGTATTGTCATTGGTCCTTTACAAGTATACCAAATTTCAAGTCGATCTAATGATTTTAAGTGGATGCAAATCGTGATGAAAGATTCCGTTATATATTTACACAAACACTTTTTTTTATATTTTCTGATGATTCTGGCCAGGAGTTTGGAAAACATTTATGAAATTATTGTATTGTCATTGGTCCTTTACAAGTATACAAAATTTCAAGTCGATCTAATGATTTTAAGTGGATGCAAATCGTGATGAAAGATTCCGTTATATATTTACACAAACACTTTTTTTTATATTTTCTGATGATTCTGGCCAGGATTTTGGAAAACATTTATGAAATTATTGTATTGTCATTGGTCCTTTACAAGTATACAAAATTTCAAGTCGATCTAATGATTTTAAGTGGATGCAAATCGTGATGAATGATTCCGTTATATATTTACACAAACACTTTTTTTTATATTTTCTGATGATTCTGGCCAGGATTTTGGAAAACATTTATGAAATTATTTGTATTGTCATTGGTCCTTTACAAGTATACAAAATTTCAAGTCGATCTAATGATTTTAAGTGGATGCAAATCGTGTTGAAAGATTCCGTTATATATTTACATAAACAATTTTTTTTTATTTTCTGATGATTCTGGCCAGGAGTTTGGAAAACATTTATGAAATTATTGTATTGTCATTGGTCCTTTATAAGTATACAAAATTTCAAGTCGATCTAATGATTTTAAGTGGATGCAAATCGTGATGAAAGATTCCGTTATATATTTACACAAACACTTTTTTTTATATTTTCTGATGATTCTGGCCAGGATTTTGGAAAACATTTATGAAATTATTGTATTGTCATTGGTCCTTTACAAGTATACAAAATTTCAAGTCGATCTAATGATTTTAAGTGGAGGCAAATCGTGTTGAAAGATTCCGTTATATATTTACATAAACAATTTTTTTTTATTTTCTGATGATTCTGGCCAGGATTTTGGAAAACATTTATGAAATTATTGTATTGTCATTGGTCCTTTACAAGTGTACAACGTTTCAAGTCGATCCAATGATTTTAAGTGGGTGTGAAAATCGTGTTGTGAAAGATTCCGTTACATAGATACAGGTCAAGCTAATATAAAGCGTGTAAAAAGGGTTACAATCTTCTTCTAAGCGGCTATTTAGTTATGGCTAATGTTACTAATAATAATCGTAAATTAAAAGCATAAATCATTAAAAAATGCTGAAGTTTTATAAGTTAATGGCAGTTCCCATTGTGACATATTGATCAGAGAATTGGGCCATGAATAGATCAGATAGAAGATAACTAGAAACATCAGAGATGAAGTTCCTCAGATACGTTGCAGGATATACTCTAAGAGACCACATTCCTAGTGAAACAATTAGGCAAGAACTCAACATTTTTAACCTAAATGAAAAATACAAAACTATAAACAAATATAGCATGAACATATTTTAAGAATGTACTCTTCTAGGCTAAAAAACAAGCACTGTTGTACCAACCTCAAGGCTACAGATGTGGGACGTCCTAGTAGACGATGGGAAGATGAATTCTGAGAGCGGAACAGGCCGACGGCCTACCATGAAGATGATGATGATGATAAAAACATATATAATCCACTTTCTTCTTTCATTTCCAATTTAACACTATTTTATGCTGCGTACCTCCAAGCCATGGTTACTTACCTCTAACATTATCTCATATTCTAACTAAAGTAGTTATATACCAACCTACTAACATTATTAAGCCGGAGCTAATGTTAGTATACAGGAACCTGGGCTGGTGATTACTTGTAATCGCCAGCGAAGGAGACTGACCGACACATACTGCAGGTCACAATCTCCACTTTGAAAATGGTAAAAATGCAAATTCTCTGTTGAATTCTCTATGGAGTATGTAGACCAGGTGGAGATGGTACGAATATTTGAGACCGAAACAGGCAGACTCCTGCCTAATCAGTTAAGTAAAGAAGAAGAAGAAGAAGACGTAAATATAGAAAATTGACCATGCGATAAAATAATGTTACTATAAATATTACTGTAATAACGAGCATTAATCCTTAAATGTTATATCGATTATTTATATCTTTGCAACTTTATAATTACATTTTAGCATTCATCCTTAAATGTTATATATTTATTACTTTCGCTGTAAATTTGATTGTGAAATAAAACCAGTGTGTTACATCTAATAATTATTTTATCTTAAAATTCAATAAATTAACAAATTCGTTTGTTGAAATTCTTTGAATAACATTAGGATATAAATTAGTTACAGCACTTGATTTGTAATCAAAATATATTGGTACATTATAATTCATTGTCAAAATCTGGATAATTTGCAAGCGATTTTATCCCCGTCAATGTATTCTTTAAGCTCACATCTAAATCTCACCTAGGATTATTCAATTCAAGTTTAATAGAGTTTTCTTTTAATTATGATAAATCAAAAGAGGAAGCCCACAACCGAGTTGTAGATTTGCAACATGTAATACAATCTCAGCCTGAAGTAAGAGGCCTCTGAACAAAATCTGTTGGCACTTTCACGCCCATCTTTGAATTGCGACGTTAATGGCCTGAGAGAGCGTCTTTATATAAAATACTACTAAAAGGTAAAGTGATTCCACTACAGGCCTTAGGAGGCCCTTGAGGCAGTAGGAGGTTAAGGCTCCCATTTTTCTAGACTATTGACACTTGTCAGCTGGGTTGTCAGCCCTGCGTGACGACCCTCTTTACCCCCAGAACAAGCTTCTGGAACTCATTTCTGTTAGAGGCTGAGTCGACCCCAGGGCCATAGTGCCGCCAGAAGGTTTGAGTCAATTTAAAAATCCTGACCCCACCGGTACACGAACCCTCGACCTTCCGGCTTGTAGCGTTTTGCCTTAACCACTAAGCTACAGCGTGCCCTAGTACTACTAATTATTATTACTACTTACTTACTTTCTTAATACAGGCTTTCCACTTTACAGCAGTTCGCCCTTGATTCCTGCTTTCCAGACATTCTTATCTTCCCATTGTCCCTCCTCCATACTCATCTTCATCATGGCATCATATATTCCCTCACACCATGTTCTTCTACTTCTCCCCCTCTTCCTTCTGCCTGGTACCATCCAATCTAACACCTGTTTAGGCCACGGGTCTCCCGACATCCGTTGTGCATGTCCATACCACTGTAAGGCTCTCTTTGATATCCTTTCGATAACAGTTTCTTGTGCATCCATTTCTTGTCTGATATATGCATTTCGAATATGTTTTATTATTATTATTATTATTATTATTATTATTATTATTATTATTATTATTATTATTGCTGTTGTTGTTCAGTTGGAAAAATAATATTAGAATTTGGAAGAACAATGCGGGTTTACTGCTGGACGATCTTGTACCGATTACTTCTTTGCATTGAAATATTTTTTGCAAAAATACTATGAAAGAGCACAACCGTCAGGATTGATATTCGTAGACAACGAAAAAATATATAATAGCATAACAAGAAAATTGCTATAGAAAGCATTACAAGTTCAGATAAATAAATAGGTAATACTCATGTTTAAATCAATATATTCTCAAAATAAACGTCATGTGAAAATAGGTACATATTTATCTAAAGAGCTGTTGGATGTTCTACATCATCAGTATTTTTTTTAATTTGTTTGGATGTAAGTTTAAGACATTGGTTCAGGAAATATCAGGTCAAGGGAATTCACATTGAAGAAAACTATTATGTACATAACTTATCATTTGCAAGTTGATCAGTTTTTATTACATAATATATAGATATGCATTATACATGATTAGAAAATTAATCGAGGACTATGAAAAATAGGGATTACAAATTAATATAAATAAAACTAAATATTTAACAATAAATATTGATAAAAATATCTTACAGAAATGAATAACATTTGACATGTCAAGAAATTTAGATATCTAGGATCAAACTTACAAGAGAACTGTCAACCATTGCATATTAAAACCTATCTTGAAATTTCTTTCAGAGAAGCGTTGTGATGTAGACTACGAGTAGCAAGGTCGTGTCATAAAAATATGTGGCACTCTTAAATGCAAGACACTAAAATCCAGCGCCAAATATCTCATTTAAAATATAGGGAACTAATACAACTCTTGATTTGGTAGAATGGATAACCCTGACAACCTGCCGTCCGCTCCGCGTCCCGCCTCACTCCACTCCGATCTTACTCAAGCAGGAAGGTCCATCCGCTCCGTACATTGGGTTGCGATTGCTGGATTTTGGCTTCGATTTATGTGCCTTGTAATATTATAAGAGGCAGATAATTTCTTGGACGCGGCCTTGAAATATCATAACATCACAACACTTCTTTGGGAAAAATTTCAAGGTAATGGTTGTGAGTTCCCTTTTTAGAAAAAGAAGGTTCATCACAACTAGAAATTGAAAAAAAGAACAACAGATGGACGGAGAGTTTTTGACTTGTTAAACTTAGCAGTATGGAGTATAAAATCCCTTACACAACAAATACATTTATTTATAAGGCCATTGTAGATAGTATTATATGGATAAAATAAATGGATAATTAAAAGGTGCCAAGCTAAGAAGTTATTATCAATAGAGATGGATTACAGAAGATCATCGCATAAGTTCAGATTAGAAAAATAGAAACACTGAAATCAGGAAATTTATGAAAGTTGAAAGAAATGTCTTACAGACAATAATGAAGAAAGACGATTAAGATAGTAGTATGGACATCTCAAGAGGGTGATATGTGATAGAAATCCTAAAATTATCTTGTAGTGGAGAATAGATAGGAAAAGAAAAAAGGGAAGACCCAAATAAGGTAGAATGAACGGTGTGAGAATAAGTATGAGTGAACTGGAACTTACAGATGGGGATGTTAACCCTTAAATTGGCAAAACACACATTTCTTCTGTTAGTTATTTGAATGTGGCGGACCGCAGTGAAAAAACGGAATATGTGAAACTGTTATTATTATGTATATTGTATAATTATACACACTTTTAAGTGGACTCTTTTTGTTCGTTTTCTTCTGATTTATTTAAAATATTAAATTCATTAAACCAGCTGATGTATCCAAAAGGATACATTACGAATTTAAGGGTTAAGGATCGCTTTAAATGGAGAAGATGAATTTCTCCGGGTGATGGGAAAACATTGTATTGTGGATAATTTTCAAAATAAAATTATTATTATTATTATTATTATTATTATTATTATTATTATTAACTTTACTATTAACATAGTTATCTTACTTTAAGGAAGGAAAAGAGATTACAAGTATTTGAGAATAAAGTTCTTAGGAAAATGTTTGGACCAAAGACAGATGAACAGACAGGTGAATGGAGGAGACTACTTAACAGTTAACTACATGGTCTTTATTTAGGAAGCCAGGTATAATGAGGACAGTTAAGTATCGTAGACTGCAATGAGAAAAAAAAATGAAAATAAAAAAGTGTATATATCAGGTCATGAATGGTGTAATTGACTGTAAGGTGACATACGGAGTCAGAGGTTCAGGGTTCGATTCTTGGTTCAAGAATGAATTTTTGTTTTAAAGAAAATAAATCTGTCCAGAACTGGAATATGTTAAACTAAATATAACATCAAAACATAACATCTATTACTGTGTGTCTCCTGGACTGAATGGCCATGGTCTAGTTTTATAGAAACTTTATGTTTTGTCTACTACTGCGGTAAACATCCACAGGAGATTCTGTATGCTCTCTGTGAACTCGAATGGGGAATGAAAGACATGCATGGAAGCTTCTTGTAGGAAAACCAGAGGGAAAACGCCCAGTTGGTAGACCAAGAATGAGATGAAAGAACTATGATTTCAGGAAATAGAATTACAGGGAATGATTGGAAAACATTAGCTCAGGATAGGGGTGTATGGAGAGCATATGTCCGCGCGACCATGAACCTACGGGTTCTATAGTGCCAGTGAATTTTAGTTAGTTAGTCAGCTGAATAAGGCTAAATCGTACCGCAAGAACCAATTTACTCGGTTAAGAATGTATCTTTGATATGAAATAAATGATAAAATAGATTGATCCCTATTAGGTTCGTCTTCCGGGCATATAGGCCGTGGTCCAGTCGTTCTTCTACTCGACGTTTCGTCTACTGCGTGCGGTAGACATCTTCAGGAGATACTGCGTGCTCTCTGTGAACTCCTCAACAGTCGGCTGCAGACTGGCTGGTCGTTGGAAACTCCCTCCCTATTTATAGGCACGCCCCTGGTGGAGAGGCGGTTTTCTGCGCGGTCCGTGTTGCGTGCTGTTTTGTCCAGGCTGTCGCTAGCAGAAGTCATAGGCTTCATTGTCGTATTGTGCAGTGCCGGGATCCAGATTTTGTTTATCTTCATGGTTTCTTCTTTTTTGTTAAAGGAATTTTTGTGTTTATATATTTCAATGGCTTCTCTGTACAGTCTGGTGTAATAATGTGATGTTTGGGACAATACCTGTGTTTCTTCGAATCTTATTAATGTTCTTGGTTGTTCATCCAGTGTTCCGCTACGGCTGATTTTTCCTTTTGTTTTAGTCTGCAATGCCTCTTGTGTTCTTGCAATCTTGTGGTAACCATTCTTTTTGTTGTGCCGATATAAACCTGTCCACAACTGCAAGGGATGCGATATATACCGGCAGTACTTAATGGATATCTTGTATCTTTGGCTGGGCGCAGTATATTGCAGATTTTTTGTGTTGGCTTGTAGGTTGTAGATATGTTATATTTATTTAATATTCGATCAATTCTCTCCGTTATTGTCTTGATATATGGTAGGTACACCTTACCCTTTGCCTCCTCCTTGTTCCCGTTTTCGGATTTGTATTTATTGGGATTTATGGCTCGGCGAAAATCTGTTTTGCTGTATCCATTGGATTGAAACGCTGCTTGGAGATGATTAATTTCTTCTTGTAGATACTGTGGTTCCGAAATCCTTTTGGCTCGTTCCACCAGGGTTTTAATTATTCCGCGTTTTTGTCTGGGATGATGGTTGGACCGCTTATGTAGGTATCTGTCTGGCCTATATGCCCGGAAGACGAACCTAATAGGGATCAAGACGCCGGCCGTGAAAGCCTACAGTTATACAAATATAGATTAAATAAAATATGTCATCTGTTTCAAAAATGTAAGTTTTCATTATAATATTCAAATTAAAAATAATAATTATGTAATTAGTTCAGCTTTTAAATAAACGTATCTGAATCTGTGAAGTTAATTTAAGGAATTACTTAAATCGTTATTACTCCATTTATGGAAAACAAAACACTTCGTGGTGCATATTTGCAACATTTATTTTATTCCGTTTTAAGTAATATTAGGCCTACTTCCAAATATCGTTTTGGATATTCTGTGACAAAGGTCTTCAAGTTGTGATATTCGCAAAGGCCTACATCTTTCTTTTCCTTAGTTCAACTCTCCTTTTGTAGGTATTTCTATGTGCCCCACACCCCACGAGACTTAACCCTTAAATTGGCAATGTGTATTATAAGATACATAGATTTCATGTATTTCATACTTTTTATAGAACAAAATAAATACAAAGGAGTAAAAATTACTTAATTTGATGTCACATTACGCAATAACATACGATAATAACTTACGTTTTGCATGGTTTTGTTTTCCTTACAGTTCGGAACATTTAAATAAATGGTATGGAAAAAATATTGAATCCCCCAATTTAAGGGTTAAATGACACATGAACTGTCTGGAGAGAATTTTTAATCCTGTACCTTATATGCATTGTTTTACTATATCACTAATAGAAGGTCTCCCCGGATGAACGATCAGCTCAAACTCAGGATCACCTCCGAGATAACACATACTTTTATGAAAAGTCACACCATCAATCATATATTCATACACCAAGGCGAACATGATATGAATTATAATGGGTACTCTATGGTGTTTAATATACTACTCAGGACTTAAAGTTTTCTAAATTATTATAGCCTAAGTAAGAGAAAAACCGAAGAAACCTTACCTAGGAAACTTGTACCCAACGAGGATCGAACCCTGGCCCGCTGCGTCAGAAGCAACGACCAGGCTGCAATCAAGTTTGAAAATATAAATTTATTCATAATAATAACAAATGATAGATTTGTAAAATTCTGAATACAACCGTTAACTTCTTGTGCTCAATGGCCAAGGGTCAGTTAAGTTGACCCCAGTGCATGTCATTCGCATAAATTTGTACATCCTGTCCTCTGGGAATGTAAGCAATAGAATGATATTTATATTGAAAACAAGGCAAACATATATTATCCTGTCGATGCCCTCTCTAAAGTGGTGAACAATCAGTTGATGGTCTTCCGGGAACATATTACCTGGAGGTACAGGATTTGAGTGTAACGGGATTTTTACCAATACGTCTCTCTGACAAGTGAGCCCTCTGGTCGTTCAGTTACATTGCAAGGCGATAATATTTCAATGTGTTACTGTACATGTTTACAGCAACTGCCCCGAGTGAAGTTAAAAATATGTTGAATATTTATTAACTGAATGTCTTGGAAACAAACTTGCCAATATATTTCATTCTAGATTTACCAAAGAAAACTTTTGATTCAATAATTAACTCATATTTTTTTTTCAGATCACGTTAACCAAAATCAAAATAATTTTAAATTGTTTAGTGTAGAAATAGGTTAAAGTTAGTGTTTTAAAATAGGACTATAGTGATTTGATTTCAACATAAAATCTCAACATATTTTAACTCATAAATTGGCAAAACAGTAATTTATAGAGCCAGTTATTTAATGGGTAATTCTACAATTTCTAAGTAATTTGAACTCCTTTGTTTTTCTATTCTTTTATTTTTAAAAAAATATTTACAATATGTTAAACCAAAGTATCTTAGATGATGCAGTGCCAATTTAAGTATTAAATATGTTAAAATTAGTTTTTGTTCATTCCTAAATATTAGAGATTCATCATCCCTGGCATGATTTGGGCTTCTACTGGTCGGATATTGTCTGTAGGCTTATATATATATATATATATAATATATATATATATATATATATATAGGTCCACCGCTGTCGAGGTAGCGTGCTGCCTTGTCACGCAGCGGGCCCGGGTTCGATCCCCGGTCGGGGCAGTTTTTCTGGGTGAGGTTTTTATCGGGGTTTTTCCTCACCTGTAAGACAAATGTCAGGAAAACTTTAAGGCCCAAACCGTCCCCGAAATCATATGGCCATCATCATCATCCTTATCATTACCATTATCATCATCATCATCATCATCATCCTTCACAGGTGCGGAAACCAACGGGAAGCTACCACACCTACACAATTCCCTAGTAAAGCTGCAAGCATAGCATGAAAATGCTATGATTGCAGTGAAGGACCTGCCTTCGGGCAGAATTACTATGGATGGATGGATATATATATATAGGCCTATATTATTATTATTATTATTATTATTATTATTATTATTATTATTATTACTATTATTAATGAGGACATTATGGAAGAGTTGGATGTAGAACCCATTCTTCACCATATACAAAACTACCAGAACAACTGGAAAGCCCATCTGCAACGAATGCCGTCTCATAGAATTCCAAAAGCCATGCTTCGTTACTGCCCCAAGGCAAAAGATCGCAGGGACGTCCAAAAAAGCGCTGGATGGAAAACTCCACTTTGAGACCGTAATATGCCTCATGGCCTAATATTTGCATGGATGATGATTATTTATTAATAATAATAATAATAATAATAATAATAATATATATCACTTGAACAATTGGTTCCCTCTCGGTTTGTTCCCACTCCAAAATTATTGTTTAGAGTTCTATCCTATTGTTGGTCTTCCGAAGTTTAACTTGCCAAATGGTATAGCTATACTGTAAAGTTGTTATATTATCTTGTTATTGTAAGACATGTTGTGTACAATATGCGCTATACTGCTCAATTGTTATATTTAAGTAATACATTTAAACATTTTCTCTTATATCTTCGTTCTATTTTATCTATAATTTGTGGCCTGCACATAATTTAATTTCGGAAGACTATTTTTTTACTTGTGAGTTTTCTTCATTGCCTAGGTCTCTAATCCATATAATAGAGAATATATTGCCATAAATTTATATCATAACCTGGCTGAATGGCGCAAATTGGTAGTCTTCATGTGGGATTTATCGGGAGGAATCAATGCCAGGGCAGGTTTTTCTCGAGGTTTCTTCTGAATTCCCTGCCAAAAAATTAATTCAATCATTTTTTCATCTCATCCATTTCGTTTCATTCTATTTCATTGCCCACATGATGGTGCGAGAGGTCGGGTCCGCCGGCATCCTTCAATAATAGGCGCTTCATCTCATCTCATCGTTCGATCTGGTAATACGACCAACACTTGTAGAAGATTTACTTTATATTATACCTTAATCAAATAACATCAAGTAGGCTATAATTTTAATGTCAATGTTCAGTCCTATAAAATGGAGAAGGAAACTGTATATTGCAGTATATCACGAAGAGATCTCACACAGGAAACTTGTCTTGATCAGGGAACGAAAACGAGACCGTTGCGCCATACATAACGCTGTCACCACTAGACTACAGGGTGGAGACAATGGTTTATAAATCCTTGTAATCGTTATTTAGAAGAATTTTAATGCTATTAACTCATCGATTTATAAATCTTAGAGATTACATGGCGTGAGCCAATTATACGATTCTTATTTCAGATGTATTCTCCATGGTAACCAAGGATTCAAAGAAACAGTGATTTAGGAGAGAGGACAAGTGATGTATGTACCTAACAATATTTCTGAAAATACACACTATGTTTACTAGGAACTAATTCACGTGGTACAATTTGTCCATCAACATGGAAATAAAAACGCATGTTCTACTTTCATTTATTGGTTTGTGAATTTTGTAGAGATGTCATGTCTCAAGTATTTCAATTTTGTTTGTCTCGTATTTTATAAGATGAAGAAACACTTCCAATTTGTAGAAGAAAGATTGCCCTTTGCTACCTCCAATACCTGCTGCAATTATGTTTTTCAACGGGAGACATGTAGTTGCGAGAACCAGAAAAGTCTCGCGAGTTTCTGGCACTTGGCCCGTTGTAGGAACACCCAAATGCTTATTTACTTACTTCCTTATTATGGATATGTTACTGCACTGCACAACTGTTCACAAACTGTTCCTATCTCTTTTTATCTACCCGAATGTCTTTTTATATAACTCCATAATTTTCTAATTTTTAGCATTCGACTTTCTGCCACGTGATCCTTTTTTTTACTGAAATATTGTTTTAATAACGTTTGAACATATTTTTGTTGTATCACACTACACGTGTATGTATAGTTTTCCTGGTATTCTTATTTTAAAAATTAAAAATTCAATGACTAAAAGATAGAGTGTTATAAAGGCAAAATAATAATAATAATAATAATAATAATAATAATAATAATAAAAATAACAGATTACTTAAATTTGTTTCATTATAGTCCACAGCAAAAAAAGAAGAAAATTCGTCCAAAGATTACTTGGATACAAGAGACAAGAAGATCAATGGTGGATAATGGATTACAGGAAGGAGACAGGGAAGATAGAAATAACTGGAGGGAAATAATTAAAGTGCTATAACATTGGATGCAGGAATGATGTTTACGTATACATTGTAACTCTGTTCAATAAATATATAAAATAATACTAAAACAATAATAATTATAAGATTTATTTATACTGCCAGGGTTGATAGCAATGAAACATGCTCTTCCACTCAACCAGTAACAATTAAAGGTGTCCAAACACATAATAATAATAATAATAATAATAATAATAATAATAATAATAATAATAATAATATACAATTATTTTTGTACAAATTATGTTTAATGAACGATGACAATATGTACAATAAAAGTAGATGATACGATAGTCGAGATATATGCCTAAACTTACAATAATTTTAGAGGAAAAGGCAAGAACATACAAATAAGAGAGAATATCATCATCATCACTCCAGGGATTAGGCAATTGCCCGTTCCGACTTCATAATGCATCAGCCCAACGTCTTCTAGGTCTTCCAACATCACGTCTTCCTCGTGCTTGATAATTTCTTGCTAACAATGGATATCTCTCCTTACTCATCCATCCATATGATCAATCCATTTCTGTCTGTAATTCGTGACCTTATCCAATAAAGGCTGTACTTTCAATTCTTCTCTTATATCCTCATTTCTTATTTTACTTGTCTTAGGAACCTCATCTCCGCCGTCTGTATTCTATCCTTCTGTTTTTTCACTGGAGCCCAAGTTTCACATCCATACAATATTGTGGGAACCGCCATAACATTATACATTTTTATCTTTGTTTCTTTTCTAATTTTATTTTTGAATGTTCTCTGTATTGTTCCACACACTGTCTGAAATTTATTTATTTTGGAGTCAATATCTCTTTCACATTGTAGCCAACATCACAGCCCAAATATTTGAAACTAGACACCTGTTCTATACTTTGATTTTCTAAAATAATTTTGGATCTCACTGGATCTCTTCCTCTGAAAGCCATGGTCTTCGTTTTCCTTACAGAAATCTTTAGATCATATAATTTACATATTTCATTTAATGCATGCATTGATTTCTGTAATTCTTCATTTCTCTCCATTATGATTACATCGTCAGCAAATAGAAGATTATTTATGCACATTTTATTATCCATTCTTATTCCTGGATTCACTAAAACTTTCCATTTATTTAAAATATCATCTATATATATTATATATATATATATATATATATTAAACAAAGTGGGTGATAAACCACATCCTTGTCGTAATCCAGTATTTGTTTTGATTGTATCTGTTCTTTTGAATCCGGTATCTATAATTATATTTGTGTCTTCATATAATTTCTTTATTGTTTCAACAAGGCACAGCGGGTATCCTTTCATTCGTAATATTTCCCATAATTTCTGTCTGTTTACTCGATCGAAGGCCTTATCCAAATCTATAAATCCTATGTGAGTTTCTAAGTTATGTTCTCTTCTCTTTTCTACGAGTTGTTTCAGTGTAAAGACATTGTCTATACATGACCTTCCCTTTCTGAATCCACTTTGATTTTCATTTATTATTACTTCTGTTATGTTTCTCAATCTATTATTTATTATTTTCGTATATATCTTGTAGCCAGTATTCATTATGCTAATCCCTCTGTAATTCTCGCAATTTCTCCGGTCTCCTCTTTTGAATATATTCTTCACAATTGCTGTTTTCCAAGTGGTTGGAATCCCATAGGTCTGCCAACATATATTAATTAGATGAAGTATTCGTAGTTTACACAATATTCCACTATATTTGACTAACACCATATTTATATTATCCAATCCTTTTGCTTTCCTAATCTTAGTGGTTTTCATAGCCATTTCTAATTCATTTATGTCTATTACATCATATTTTCCACTTTTATTTCTTTTCTCGTTGTTCCCTTTTCCTTCAATTTCCTCCTTTTTCCAAAGTTTCTCATATGTTGTATCCATTCTTGTTCTGGGATTATATTCAATCTCGCAGAATCTTTCTCAGTCTGATTTAGAAGAGAGAATATATACAAAACTAAATAAAATAATAACGAAAATCAGATAAATTAGAAATTATTGATATTACATAGACAATTACTAGGTATCTTATGTTTTCAAGGGCGCTACTATACGGCAGCCTCTGAGTTCAGAGGATTGTGTGTTAACGACACTGTGTAAAACAGATAACATGAGACATGATCTATGTAGGAGGATGTTAAATGTTAGTCTCTCTGGTATCTAGCACTTAAATCATGATTTGAGGAAAATAATAAATATGACAACTAAATAATAAAGATACAAGTTGCTGCAAACATGGGTTGTTATATCCATGTGGCTTGTGTAAAAGCTACTGATCTGAATTTCAATGAATGTATGAAGGTGAAATAGTCCATGATATACAATTCAAACCAACTCCTTGGCTTGACAATTGTGGAAAATCAAGAATCATTGATGAACGACACCGAGATTTGTACTCGGGATCTCTCACATACAAATCTCATTTTCTAAATGTAATTTTCATTTGATTATTAAAAATGTATATTTCTTCAGGTGAACTAAATATATTTAACCTTTTCTTTATATCAATTTTTTTTCTGTTTTCCATGGTGTATTTTTTATCGGAGAGTAGCGACCACATTCAGCAACCTTCTTTAGTTTGCATACGTTTCCAACAAAATATTATAATCTAATTTGTAGCATCGTGATATAATTAGTAGCGAATAGGCTCTCGGTCATTAGATAATTCGTAACGAGTGGGAGCGTATTAGCGAAAAAGTTTAAATATTTTTAAAAAATCACATTTTATTTTCTCACAACTTGTATCTCATAGTCCACGGGTAATAAGTAAGTTAACTAACTCACTGACACTAATAAACCCGTATGTCCATGACTGAGCGGACATACATTCCCTATCCTGAGGTAATGCTTTCATCCCCTGTATAATTTATTTCTCTCAAACTACGGTTAATATTATTCTCCTACCTCATTCTTGATCTACCTACTGCGAGTTCCCCTCTCGTTCTTTTTCAAGGAGTTTCCATGTCCCTCTTTTATTCCCCATTCGTAACACATTCCTGCCAATCATAGTCTGGCATTTATGTGTTTTTATTATATCTGGTTTCCCATAAAGATCCCGTAAGCTCACTGTTATGTAAGTCTTCTCAATTCGCCTGTCTGTTCATCGCTCTTTGGCACAAAATGTTTCTATGAACTTTATTCACAAATACTCGTAATCTTTTCTCCTCCCTTAAAGTAACATAGAGATCATATTAAATTAAAATAGTAAAAAAAAAAAATAAACTGCAAAATTTAGTATCTGATGGATGGATGAACGAAGGAATCGTTGTGAACATATGTAGGAGGGCAATACTTTATGTAACTATACTCTTTAACAACTAAGTTAGTTCATTAATTACTCAATTCAAATCTGGGCGTGAAAGGGCTGACATATTTGCTCAGAGACAACTAATTTCAGGATTTAACTTCTTTCAGGTGCCGTAAATCTACGATACTAGATGCTGGGCTTTACTTACTTTTTAGCATTTTTACTTCCTCCAAAAAATCCTTCGGTTTTAACCGGATTTGATCCCTTGAACCTCGTAACCAGAGGGGACCATGATAAACACTAGTTCACCGGGACCGGCTCGCTCTATCGAACTAATCTTCTTTCTCAACACATGTAGGGGTTTGAAATTGAATCTATAAAATTGAATGTATAATCTAGCGATTAGGAATTGTACCTATACCATACTCCGAGATAAAAAATAAATTTATGTCTATATTGAATGTCGAACTCGAACCTTCTGATCAGTAGGCATACAGATTATATTAATTTGGATTTGTATTAGAATTCTCGATAATTTGTAAATTTGCATTCGGTTCCAGCAATGGCGTATGTAAGCTTTAGTTAATAAAGCATCGTACAGCTGAAAATAATAAGAAATAAGCCTCGGGCATTTTTGACGTGCTTAACACTACTGACCAAGTTCCTTCTCCATCTCACTCTTCTTTTTTTTTCTTTCCTTCAAAACTCTTTTTTTTTTAAGCAAGAAAGGAGTAGAAGACACATAAATGCGTTTACACTTTACTATCACCTGCGGAAAGGTCGTTACACGGTTCTTTCCACTTCTCATGCTGGACCAGTCTCAACAAGCTTCCGCATAGATGCAAAACTTTACTTGCTGCATCTTCATCCACTAACAAAACAACCTGTTAGGTAACATGTTCCAAAACAATTGACTTTAGCTTGAAAACAACTTAACAAAAATATACCGGTGATAATGTTTTACATGACACGTAGTATATCTCATACGTAATAAAATATTAATAAGTTTTGGTGGCAAAAGTAAATAATGCAATTTGTTAGAAAGAAAAGAATAATATTCAAAAATATTACCGAAAATATGCATTTCAATATTTTAACGAAATAATTCAGTCCCGCAATGTAACCGAGTTGTTTAAAGCCATCTTGCCTTGTCGTAAAACCATGGGGATGCGCTCTGGTTCGAGTTCACGTGGAATTTCAGACAGACTATGGAACTGGTATCCATCCAGCACAATGATAAATTTAGTTTATTCTGATAAGCAGTGGCTTCAGATTTGAGAAAACCAGATATGACGGCTTGTGTATCCGACCTGCTGATCATATGTCATCCCAAAACTTACTGTAAAATAGACAACTGCTCTGATTGCCACATGCGGATGACTAATCAGTAAACGGCTGCTACCAACGTTCCTTTTAGGCCTGTTGCGCAGTGGAATTATTTATAAAAATTTAATTTTTTAGAATGAAAAAAAAATTGTCGTACATTCTTCTCTCAATATAGGCTACCCGAATTCACTGTAGAAATTTATTATACTATTTGAAGTACCAAATCTCACCAAGATTCGGTAAGGGATTTTAACAGATTTGTATTAATGTAAATTAATTTTATACATAATTAACATATCACTAAATGAGTTGTGTAAGATTTAAGTAATTAATTTAATTTAAACTAAATTTGATTTAATGACATTCATCTCTACATTGTAGAAAATTATTTATCACTTGATGGAAATTTCTTAACCCATCTTGTGAATTTGTACCATATTTTAAACGATCCACTCTCCTCTCTCCTATAACAGAAAGGCCTAAATGGCCTACCATCTGGCTGCTGGCCTCACATCCAATTGTGTTAATCGAAAAATTGGACGATTATCCAGTCAGTTTTAGGCCTATATGCGGTGAGCATGTCGGAGATCCAGCCGTTATAACTGGTTTTCTGATTCCATCTTTCCACAATTAACGGACAATTTGGTGAAACACTAATTCTTCATGCCGTTAAGTGTCCGACGGCAGTGAAATGAAACACGTGTATAAGTGTAAGTTATTACTGTATATTCACATTGTCTGATTCAACACAAATTTAAGTAATTTCTGCCCGTTCGTTTCATTAAATACATAAAATCAATTTTATAGGATACCCTGCCAATTTAATGGTTAAATCTGCCTCCGGAGACATTTCTAACTAATTTTAAAGACCATTTGAAGAAACAAAGATAAATACAGCATAAAACTATTACTGGTACGTACGTATATTTGAACAAAACTTCCTTCATTCTATTTGGATTGATATGCTCTGAAATCCCCTGTAGTGATGATGTTAAACAAACTGCATATTTCTTTTCACGATTTACTCATTCACTCGGTTTTGACTCATATTTTCATAGCTCATTAAAGGCTTCTTGGGTCGAATTCAATAAAGGAATTTCTCTCTGAAATGATTGCCATTGGATTTTCATGTAACATTATTCCAAAAAATATAAAAATATATGTTGCTATAAAGGAAACATATTTAGGACTGTACAATGAGACCAGCAATACTAAAATTGTCGTGTTAAATCACAGTCAAAACTTTACAAATAAGTAGTGAACGTTCCATAATTTTACAATGATTCTGTGAAAACATGCATTTTATTAGTTCTATTTTAACATTAGAAATATAGGCCACTCCATTTTATCGCTTAATATTAGGTTGTCTCATAAGTAATGTCGGTTTTTTTAATCTAATATTGCGTATGTGGTGAAATTTTGAAGGGAGTTTCTTCCAAACGGGCGTGCAGTCGATGCAGATCTTCATTCTCAACAACTGGAGTTCATGAAATATTGAGGGTCACAGATCGGACTCCATATTGAACGAAAAACCGTAACAAATATTCAGGAATTAGGAGGAATCAAACTATTACGTACCACACCCAACATATAGCCCTGGTCTTGTACCTTCAGATACCATCTTTTTTCAGTCCACGGCACATGTTTTGCGTGAAATTTTAAAAAATTTGAAAAGCATTGAAACTGTGGAATTCGACGAATTATTAGCAGTAGAGATTTGTACCGTCGGGGGATCATAAACCTCACTCAAGACCATAAAATCGGATGTATTTGTTTTGAATAGTAGTTTAATTTCTCGTCGGGGAACATTCCAAATAAAATTTTGGTAAAAAAAAAGTTATTTATAAGACTTATGTAAGTAAGAAAATATTGTATTTCTTCTACGAATGTTTGTAATGTATTACGATACTAACGTATCCACTTAATCATTGAAAGAATCTCCAATTGGGTCATTTGGCTGAAGATAGCTTCAATGACCAGAAAAAAAATCACGAGCGATCGGTTCGTTTCCTGGTGGGGTATGCAATTTTAAATATGTATCTTGAGTTCGCTGTATGATCTTTGTTTTGTGCTGTTTTCGACCTTGTCATTTTTACACGGTTAACCATTGTGTACCTACTATGTATGGTTCAGTGTTCCTGCTTACTGCCTACAGATGACCTTCCCAGGAAAAGTTGTTAAACCTCAAGAAGATGTAAGACCTACAAAATAATAAATTTGAAAAATAATAAATTTACAGAATCAACCAATTCACTCCAATAACTGAAACTAATGTCCTGACTAATGATTGTGTTTCTAAGGAAAGAGCTCAGTACAACACGGTACACAAACTGGCATAGCGCAATTATATTATTTAAAAAATCATCTAAGAAACAGATTTAATTTGAATATACCTAATCACGTTTTGCTCAAAGTAAATACTTTTTCTCTAGGAACAATTTCCTGAGAAAATTTCAGCTTCAGCGAATACGATTTTTAATTTCTTATAAAAACTGTTAACATAGCCTTTGTTCTTCAGGTTTAAAACATCGCATTATATGCTAAAAATTACAATTTCTCTTATGACAGTTGTATTATAAAATTACTAATACATTAGGCCCCTCTCTTTTCTGTAAAAAAACTACAAGAACCTTAAAAAATAAAATACAAAAGAGTAATGAACTTATATGTTAATTTTCTGTTTTCGTTTGAAAAAATCGCCACAAAGTGAATCAGTCGACTAAAAAATAGGCAGGCGCTTCATAGTCCGAAAGAAACAAAATCAAATGCTGTTATAAAATCTAATTTCAGCGGGGGAGGTGAAGAGGTGGGGGTAGGAGTCCTAGAGGGGCTGTTGGCAATCTAGTTTTGACCGCCGAGGCTTACTGAGCGAGTTCAAGTGAAGAGTTAGTTGGCCGGAACAAGCTCCAAGCTTAGTAATTTGGGGTAAAAAAAAGAGTTACATACATATAATGTAAAGACTGAGTAACATATGTCACTATGTTCAATATGCCCTAGGCTATTTAGATATTTCTATAATGTGTGTGAGACCGTAAATTATACGAGTAAAAAGAGAGCAAATTTACACACAACCCCAAGTCCTCTTATCCAGGATTTTTTATTCGTTTGCTCTAATTTTATTAACGTTTGTGTCTTTTTTGATGTAACTCTCCTGACATTTGCAACTTATTCCACATATTATTAGAGTCGAACAGTACTTGATCAAATATTCTGTTGATACCAGCTGGGAATTGTAAACAATTATACAAATGAAGGTTATGTGCCATTTTAAACAGTATCATTCAATAAATTTTCTCAGCCTTGAAGGTATTACATGACAAAGCTAATACCTTTTCTGCCTATTGGAATGATAAACCAAATTCGAGTAAATTAAAAAGTAATTCCTTTCATGGGAACATTAATTTTATATCAAAACATGTCACAATTTATCCTACTTACTGACTTATGGAATCTGCAAGCTAAATGCCGCATTCAGTAAGCCAATTATCTAGCCATCGCTTTGGCTAGCGAGCGCGGCTAATCCCGACTGGGATCCCAGGTTCGAATCTTGGCGGTTCTGGAGGGGCATTGGTGGTGTCATACCGGATTTTTTGGGCTTTTCTCGGGATTATACCTTTTCCCGAATTTTGTCCCACCAACAATCTCTTTCTCTGTCCTCCCCTATTATGTCATTACATCTTCATTTATTTCATATAATGTTTCACCTCATCTCATTTAGGAAAAAATAGTCTGATCTGGCAGACCAGGTGTTAAAATGTGTAGTTCCACACGACTCTGAGCCTATGTAACACGTAGGGCAGAATGGGGCCAAATGGTGGGTTGTAGCTCCTCTTTGAAGCTCTGGGTCCATATGAGCCGTGTGTGAATGCCAGTTGTGTCGAAGCAAGGAACTACATAAGACCATAGAATAGTTTTAATCCCCAACGATGGCTCGTATACTTACAGTACAATGGACCTACATAAGGTTGCCGTGTAATGGGCTTAGTAACCCATACCCATAAGTTGTTCTTATCTAATCTAAGCCCATTACCTATCTTCGATGTTCAATTCTCAAGATCCTTTCGAATATTATCTACTCATCTACGTCCAATCTTTCATACCGATAAATTAAAAAAATCATTTTTGCTATCTCTCGTTCGAGGTATATGAACTCCAAGACTTAATAATTCTGATAATGTTAGTACAACGATAACATTTATATATTTCCTCATTCAGAACCCACTTCCATTCTTCATTCTCATTCCTTATTAGAACGAATATTCGTCTTAGGATCATATATTCGAATACCTATAGCTATTTTTCTTCCTTTAATGTAGGTGTTTATATCGCATAACCATAGAATGAACCCGAAAATATCATTATTTTAAATAGTTTAATTTTTAAACTCTTGGACAAAAGCCCACTTGTACTATTTTTATCTATTCTCTAATAATCCTAGACATGTGAAGTGTTTACTTTTTCATAGAAATTAATTATCCTGTCACAATCTGCTAACATTCCATGTTCTTAGGAAGATATTCTTATGTTTGAGTCTTAGCTATGGATCCCCCAAGAAGTCCCCGTTCTGAGATCCGGATGGAGGACTATTTTACCTTTAGAAAATTTTACCACTGTGCAACCCGTGTCAGCGTTTCTTGACAGTTATATTTTTACGGTGAAAGATCGTCAATCTTTTGACTAATTTACTTTATTCGATTGGCTTATCGCCTTAGACAATTCCGGCATATGTAATACTTTGGCAGCGATACTACCGTCGGCATAGCTCTTGGGGTCATTTAAGCAAGCAAGCTACTCCACAATGACAATATCAAATCCATGGAGTTGAAACATAGGATCAATTCTTGAAATGCATATTACTATGCACTGCAGGGACTTTTGCCATCCGAACTTCTTTCAATAAATTATAAACAGAAAATATTTACAACTTTTATTCTCCCAGTTATGTTATATGGATGCCTTTAAGGGAGAAAAAAATATTATGAGTATTTGAGAATAAAGTTTTTAAGATAATGTTTGGACAAAGATAGACAAACAGACAGGTGAATGGAGAAGAATTCATAACTGAAAGCTACATGATCTTTACGTGAAGCCAGATGTAATAATAACAGTTAATTATTGTAGATGCGATGTGCAGGACATGAGTTGTGGCACGTAGGAAATTAAAGAGGAACATGGAAACTCCTTTTAAGAAAACAAGAGGGAAGCGTCCAATAGGTAGACCAAAATGAGGATAGAGAATAACATAAACTATGATTTAAGGGAGATGAATTGTACAGGAGATGATAGGGAAACATTCAGGATAGGGATGTAATGAGAGTTTATTTCCGCACGGCCATGAACCTACTGGTTCGTTAGTGCCAGTTTGATAGTTAGCTACAATCTGCTATAGGCTATTAGGATCACAAAACATTTTTTTATGTAAACCAATTTCCTTGCAGACGATTTAAAAGGCTTCTCCATTTCTTGTTAGCTCATTATCTCTTATTAGTTTTTTGTCATGGTAAAGGCGAAACCTGGATATGGACAATTATATCTAAACCCAGATTATTTTTAGTAATTTTCCTAGCGGCATATCTAATAGCGAAAGCAGCAACTACTTTTTAAATCAAGTTAGATAATTGCAACAACAATTAGCTGAACCTACAAGTAAGAAGATTTTTATACTTTGTCCCAGAAAGCTGCAATATTACGATACTTTCACATCTAGCAAAACGGTAGGTCAACTACACCAGAACCAATTCCAACGCAGCCTTCAGAATTAATTTAAAGGTTCTAGATATGGAGATTAAAGCGTCTTTAAATAAGAATTAATAAAAATGCGTCATATTGACATCAAATGTTGCTAAGCAACCAAAGATAATCATTAAATTTGTATTAATAATAATTTATTTTACTGTATTTAATATATTTTTACTGTAAAACTTAATATAATTTATTTACTTGTATTTAAAATTTAACATTGCTATTTTATTATTCATGCACGAGTTATATCGATATTGTTATGATTTAAATTCATTTTTTATATTTATTATGTCGTTACATAAATTATTTTCGTATTCTTATTTATAATTTAATTTTCTGCTAATTGAACATTGTTAAAAAATAATACCATCTATGGCGATTCTAAATTAAAATTTACATTTTACCTTGGTTATTTAGGGGAAGAACAGGATGTAACATAATATAGAATGTGAAACTAAAATGGATCGACAAGCAGACATTAAGAGGAAAGGATGACAGAAAGAATGTAGAAAAATGCTGAGTTTGCAGTACAGAACCTGCCCTTGGGTAGAACACTGTGAACAAATGAATGATTATAATAAATAAATAATCCGTTTCTAAGGTTTTGATTTTATAAATATATTATATGGAATTATCTACTAAAGGAAAAGTCACTAGTTTTCATTTCAGCTTCATTCTTCTTAATTCGATATATTTATTGATGTATTTGATTAAACAGAGTTTAAAAAAGTGATTGCATTCTACAAGCAGCTTTTATTGACTTTAAGTTACGCGTCAGCAGAAGACGTAAATATGCGGAACTGAAAACTGGCTGCAGTATTTTAAACAAGAAATCGGGCCCCTTCTCATTAACCATCAGAAGTCTGCCCTTCACTTCTTCGGAATGCGATTAACATGACGTTTCCGGTACAAGGGCGCCACACAAACTAATCTAATAAAAAAATTGACGCTTTGAAGTGAAATTAATGTAACGTTGCACTCCCCTCCTATAGAGGATCATTTTCAGAGTGACCAAATGGGAATAAATGTTTATTAAGTCTGGTGTCACAGATGTTGAGTTCAACGATGATGAGTCATTTCCTGTAGCACTGTATCGATGACGTAGTCTACTTCATTAGTAACATCTTCCAAAACTTTCAAATAAAAACCATACAAACTCTGACATCACTAATTTAAACACATTCCTCAATGTTTCGTTTGTTGCGGACTTTAACACGCTGCAGAATTCCATGTTCGTAAACAAATGAAAGTGAACCCACAGCATACCAACACTACGTTATCAAAAGTTTAACAACACTTGCCAACTCATAGCTAAAATGTATTCACCCTGTACTAAATAACAACAGTATATATAAAGGTCATGATCTGATTGGTTATTAGTAGAGACGAATTAAATGCAACATAAGAAGCACGAAATATGCATGCATATTTGCACGAAAAAGTAAATAAAACGTAATAATTATTAACTTATTAGATATTTTATTTCTAAAATAACATAATGATTAGTATTTTTATTATCTGTTTATTAATATTATCATTAATCACTGATAAATGATAAACTATCAATCAGTATCAGACAAAAGTATTGTTTACAAATTAAAATATTCTACATTTTGCTACTATTGTAAAGAGAAACGATCAGGCACTGTTCCAAATATTGGGTAATAAGGTTGCGTCTTCGATCGCACAAAATATGTTTGTAAACAGAAAAGGTCCGTTCTACGTCAACTGAAGTAGTTGGGCAGTATTTGAATTTGGGTGCTATTTTGGCATTTATTATTTCCCGCAAAAGCTCGCCCGTCCCATTTATAAAACTATTAATTTGACATAAATGTTCAAGCCTGGGTAATCGTTCAAAATGTTTTGAAACTTTTCTTTAAGTAATACTTCGGCAATACGGAGTTCAGTTGTCGGATTTACCCATTAAACTGATTAGATTCTATCAACGCAAATCCTTAAGTTTCAAGAATTTTAATAGTTGCAGGTATATGTGAAAAATGAGTACTAATCACAGCTATGTTTTTATTTTATTTTTAAATACTGAAATCCTTAAATGCTTCCTTGCACTGACGAACTGCCAAAACCTCTGTACTCGAAATCATTCACTACACTTTTGAGGCTTCGAAATGTTCATTGTAAAACAACACAGGTTTTTAAAATGTTGTAAATATAGCGCAAAAATATGCTTTTCACTAGTTTTTAGTTCAAATATGCAATTACGGGCGAAAAATGTCTAAATATGCAAATGCTTATGCAACATGCAAATGCTAATCCGGTCTCTAGTTATTAGAATAAGTTAACAGTCTACGACTTCGAAAAGTAGTCCATTCATCGAGAAAACTGGTCAGAAATCATTACAGAATTACAGTAAATAACCCGTACAAAAGAGATGTGCGAATGGATTACAATACTTTAATTTGCTTTTGACGAAAATTATTGCATTAGGATTAACGAGATATCTTCTTCTTCTTCTTCTTCTTCCTTTCCAAGATTAGGTCAATGTGACCTGTTCCGGTCTCAAGTCCATCGTTTCCTTGGCCCTCCCAAAGATATTTTTCCATGTGGTTTGGAGGTTTGATCTTTTTGGGTAATCTTGTATTGTCCATTCTGTCTAAATGTTCTTTCCATTGGTATTTGTGCTCGTCTAGTATATATAGTATTGAAAATATCTCCAGTTCATTTCTTATTGATTCATTGTGTAATCTATCCATGCGTGTACATCCTTTTACAGATCTTAAAAATTTAATTTCAGTGACTTGAATGTGTGAGATATCTTTTTTGTAAGTATCCAAGATTCAGTTCCATCTAAAAGAACAGGAACAGCCATAATTTTACAAAACCTGAACTGAGTTTCTCATCGAGTATTTTTTAAATGGTTATGGCCCAGATTTTTAAAGGTAGCTGACCCTCCATGGTATCTTTACCTTGTCGTGGTGGAGAGGCTTGCGTGCTTAAATGATCCTGAGAGCTATGCCGGCGGTAGCATTGCTGCCGATAGGGTTACCCATGCCGGACTGGTCGAAGGTGATAAGCCAGACGAAAAAAGTACCTTGGTCGAAAGAGTGACGATCTTTTACCATGAAAATAGAACCGTCAAGAAATGCGGACATGGGTTCAACTGGGGTAAAATTTTCCGGAGGTCAAATAGTACCCCATTCAGTTCTCCGGGCGGGTACTACTTCAGGGAACCCATGCCAAAGGCTCAAACACAGGGACATGTTCCTAGGAACATGGAATGTTAGGACTTTATACAATAGCGGGGCACTAGAAATATTAACGCGGGAAGTAAATAAATCGCCCTTGGATATAGTCGCTTTACAGGAAGTTAGGTGGCCAGGAGAAGGTAGTCAGGAATCAACAAGCTTTGCATTATACTACGGGTGTGCAGAAAGACCTGCATTTGGAACGGGTTTTTTAGTCAGAAGGAGGATCCTATCCGCTATCCGAGATATTAAGTTTGTTAGTGATAGGATATCATACATAATTCTGAAGGGTAAACGGCATGATTTTATAATTGTAAATGTACATGCCCCCACAGAAGATAAAGATGACAAGATCAAGGATGAGTTCTATGAAGAATTAGAATGCGTATTTGATAGCCTTTCACGATATCATATGAAAATTCTCTTAGGACATTTTAATGCAAAAGTGGGGCGGGAAGATATATTCAAACCAACAATAGGCAAATTCGGTCTTCATGAAGATAGTAACGACAACAGGGTTAGATTAGTCACATTTGCCACATCAAAGAATCTCATTGTTAAGAGCACATATTTCAGCATAAGGATATACATAAATACACTTGGACGTCCCCAGATGGAGAAACTCGCAACCAGATAGATCATGTATTAGTGGATAAACGCTGGCACAGTAGCATCATTGATGTTAAATCAGTTAGAGGGACAGACTGCAATTCGGATCATCATCTGGTCAGAGTGAAAATCAGACAACGGCTATCGCTTATGAGATGAACAAACGCTAAAGATGATTCTGTAAAATTTGAATTAAAAAACTTGAAAAATGATGAAACGCGGCAAGAATACCAAATCAAAATTGCTAATAGATTTGAAGTACTGGAATCTTCAGATGACAATGTGGCAAACGAAGAAGAAACTGATATAAATAAAGAATGGGAGGCTATAAGAGATACTATAAAATTGTCAGCAATAGAAAGCATTGGTTGTGTAAAAAAGAGGCAAAACAAGAAATGGCTTGATGAGGAATGTGCCGACATTGTAAAGAAAAGAAAACTAGCAAAAATAAAATGGTTACACGAGCCAAATGAGGTAAATTTAGAGTAATTGGGTAGTATTAGACGGGAAACCACCAAGTTACTAAAGAGTAAAAAGAGGGAATATTTGAGAGAGAAGATTAATGATCTTGAAATGAATGCAAAAAATAGGAACATTAGAGAATTATATCAGGGAATTAGTATAGAGAAGAAAGGGTTTCAGGCTAGAACAAACATAATTCGGAATGAAAATGGGGATATGATTGCAGATTCCAGGAGTATATTAAATAGATGGAAAAGTTACTTTAATCATCTATTAAATGTACATACAGAACGAAACATTGAGGAGGATAATTTACAGACAGCAGAAATGCTAGTCGCAGAGCCAAGTGCATTAGAGGTTGAAATGGCGATTGACAAATTGAAGATGTATAAAGCATCAGGTTCAGATGAGATCCCAGCAGAACTGATAAAATCGGGGGAGAAAAATTGATGGACAAGATACGTTGGTTGCTTAGTATGATTTGGGAAAAAGAAGCTCTTCCAGATGAATGGAAGGAATCAATTATCGTACCAATTTATAAGAAAGGAGATAAAACTGATTGCAACAACTACAGGGGCATCTCATTACTTTCAACTTCGTTCAAACTTCTTACAAATATATTAGTAAGCTGACTTACTCCCTATATTGATGACATTCTAGGAGATCATCAATGTGCATTTAGAAGAAACAGGTCTACAACAGATCAGATTTTTAGTATAAGACAGATTTTAGAAAATAAATGGGAATATAATGGTATTGTACATCAACTGTATGTAGACTTCAAAAAAGCATGTGATTCAATTAAGAGGGAGAAGTTATATAGTATCCTGCTGGAGTTCGGAATTCCTAAAAAGTTAGTTAGACTTATACGAATGTGTCTAAATGGCACAAAGAGTAGGGTGCGTGTAGGCAAACAGTTTTCGGACATTTTTGAAATCCAGAATGGGTTGAAGCAAGGAGATGCACTATCTCCTCTACTATTTAATTTTGTACTAGAGCATGCCATTAAATCTTTAGAGAATGAGGAAGGCTTACAACTGAATGGTATTAATAAGCTGTTAGTTTATGCTGATGATGTAGTATTATTGGCCGATAACGAGGAGATACTAAATAACAACACGCACACACTATTGAGTAATACTAAGAAATTAGGACTGGAAGTAAATATCAATAAAACTAAATATATGGTCACACGTAGAAATTCATTATATAATGGAAATGGACAGCTAATGACAAATGAAGGAAATTTTGAGGAAGTGGCTGAATTCAAATACCTAGGAGCAATGATCACAAATAGGAATGAGATGCACAAAGAAATTAAACATAGGCTCAATTCTGGAAATGCATGCTATTATGCATTGCAGAGACTCTTGATGTCCCAACTCCTTTCAAAAAACGTTAAACTGAAAATATATAAAACTATTATTCTACCAGTTATATTATATGGGTGCGAAACATGGACTCTTACTTTAAGAGAGGAAAGGAGATTACAAGTACGTATTTGAGAATAAAGTACTTAGGAAAATTTTTGGACCAAAGAGAGATAAACAGACAGGTGAATGGAAAAGACTACATAACAATGAACTACACGGTCTTTATAGGAAGACATATATAATAAGAACAGTTAAGTCTCGTAGACTGCGTTGGGCAGGACATGTTGCACGTATGGGAAATGAAAGACTTGCATGGAAGCTTCTTGCAGGAAAGCCAGAGGGAAAACGCCCAGTTGGTAGACCAAGAATGAGGTGGGAGAATAACATTAACTATGATTTGAGGGAAGTAGATTATACAGGGAATGACTGAAAAGCATTAGCTCAGGATAGGGATGTATGGAGAGCTTATGTCCGTGCGGCCATGAACCTACGGGTTCGATAGTGCCAGTGAGTAATTAAGTAAGTAAGTAAGTAAGCTGAGTTTGTAACACCAGTTCAAAAACACAAGCATCGTTACAGTCAGATCAAGAGAAAATAGGCCCTACAGGTATTTGTGATTGAGAGACACTTTGCCAGATAGCAATTAACTAGTAAGTGCGCTCATTATACACGTGTTTAAGTTAAGATAATTCTTTTAGTTGATTAAAATATTCGTTTTCATGCAGCGTCCATTGTTCAAATTGGTAGTCGCAGAATAATACATTACTGCAAACTAAAAATTGGTTCACTTTAATTATCTTTCCCATTTATACATACACAGAATCCACCCTTTACTTTTATGACATCCTTTAACTGTAGCAGCAAGATATTTTAGTGTAGGTATCTATTCGTTTGAGGAGCCATACTTAAGTCTTTTATTAGAGTGCCAAAACGTATAGCTTGCCGGGTTGCTAAAAATAACAGGTTTCATAGTCCGGAGATGGCACTCTTTAGGCCTATATCATTACAAACGACGAGCGACGCTAAGTATTCACAGAGGAACCCTTTAACCTGTGTGCATAACAACCCTTTTTTTACTCAATTCACGACGAACATTCATCGTGGCAAATTTACTGGTGGTAGCATAGTTGAATTCTTTGGGCGATTGATTCAGATAACAACGATAATTTTTATGATTTATAAATGACATAAAGACAGCATTACATGACAAATAAATTAGGTAAGTTATTAGGCCCCTATTATTAGTTAGAAAAATCTTTCGTACCAGTTTCTTGCGGCTTAACCGTAGTTATTTAAGCCGACAAAGTACATGTCGGAAAGTCGGGGTTCCTGATGGTATCAGGATTTTTAAACTGAATAAACCCTTCCCGAGGCACTATAGCCCAAGGATCGACTCAGCCTCTAAAGGAAATGAGTACCAGATATTTGTTCTGGGGATAAAAGCAGCCGCCACAAGGACCCACAACTCGACTGACATCCCGTGCCGATTGTCTAGAAAGATGGGATCCTAATCTCCTACTACTCAAGTGTCATGCACGGACTGTAATGGGATCACTTCACTCATTTCTCAACCAGTGGTGCTCCTATAATGCAGGATATTTTCCAGCATTATTTTTTTGTACCTTGAATACAAATGCAGTTAATAACAAAATTGAAGTTATTTACCACTGAGACACTGTATATGCATTTTTATGATAGAAAACTTGTGTATTTAGCAGTGGCTAGGTACAATTGGTCGATTACATTATTATCTCTTCTCACTCCTGTACATATAAAGACATTCACACTAACCCAGAAACTATAGAAGTTTAACACTTTACTTCTTTCGATTTCTTTTTTATTTCGATCAAGCTTACCTAGGATGTTTGGGTATGACTTATATATATATATATATATATATATATATATATATATATATATATATATATGTTATAATTTTGTGTTATAATTAATTTTTTGACATTGAGCAATGAAAGCTTAATATGACATGATAAGGACAATAAATGCCTGAACGGGATTTGAACCCGGAACTCTGAGTTACTACCCCAGCGTGCTATCCATTATACCACCAACCCAGAGTTCAGGCAATTATTTTTCTTATCATGTCATTATATATATATATATATTATACATATTTTATCTATATCAATATATATTATGAAAGTGCAATTCATATTGTTTTTGATAAATTATGAAATGGATAAAAATGGTGATACTGATCGTGGTAATAAAACTTCATCTGAGAATTTACATGTATCTTAACTATTGAGAAAAACTATGACAACAACACAGCCATAATAGTCCGCATCAGGAATTGAACTCGGGATCTCCTGGATTCAAGCCTCAAGAGCAATATTTTTATTTAGTCTTAATCGACAAAATTATTTTGATAATTTCTAATGATATTTATTTGCAGAGCAATTTTCTAAAACATTTCTTACTATAGCCCCGCTTGTATTTGGTTTTATTTAAAAAAATAACACTACATTTAATAAATTATTATTATTGGTAGATACGTAATAATAATAATAATAATAATAATAATAATAATAATAATAATAATAATAATAATGTGCGTTACTGTCAATCGCAAACGTTCGCACTATTTCCAGACTTAGATCTCTAAGCATTAACATTTACATTCAATCGTACTAATATGCATACATAAGTATTTTAAATAAAATTTTATTTTACAGCAAACTAATGTGACAGTTGTTTCATCTAATAATACTCTTATTAATAAGAATCACTTATACAGACATTCATCAGTTATAGGGTTATACATTAACAATTCTTGAATATATTTTTTATGTAGGCTATAATGTTCTTGCCAATAAAAACTTTGGAAGGATATGATTACAATACCATTCTTTTATGGAATACGTTAAACGTTCATCATCACCATCATCATCATTACTGAAGTCAGAGCTCCTTCCATGCCATTTTGCACAGAAGGTAATGTATATAAATGAAGTGATGAATCCTGTAATACTTAACAGGTGTCGCCAGGTATCTGAAAGCATGGCTGACGTCAGCGCCAAGTAAGCTTGCTTTATGTCTTTGTCCCTTTCTCATACGTGCTATTAACCAAACTAAAAGTATCCGTCGCTTACCTACACTACTTCACTGCAAACAGCTGGTCACAAAAGACAACGTTTTGCGAGTTAGAATAGCACGAGTGACGCACATGCGTTTGAAGCATTCGGCAGCTGACTCTAACAGTTTTCGTGCTTTCAGATACCTGGCTGTCTCTATACTTTTCTTGTACAAGTATTATTAATAATATATATGTCGTGTATTCAAACAAATAATCGTTAACGTATCCCATTTTTGTACAAACTCTAAGAAAACGTTTACTCAAGTCTTAAAACAGCAGTCAGCTGTTAAAAAAATTCATCATTTTGTCTTTTTAGGCAAAAGGATAAACACGTATAACGTTTCTTATACTAGTTATACTCTCATTATTGGTAAGAGTTGAACTGAGATGTGTGTAAATGTTATATAAAAATTATACGTACATACACGTATTATAACATCCCAACTGTATTGATTAGGTACTGTAGTTGAGCATTGAAATCTAGTTTATGAATATGTCGTGAATAAATTATTGATATCTAAATATTAATTTTATATATTCTTTCATACATTAATAATTACATTCAGAATGGTTCATTTAGGACAATAACCCTGTTTTCATAATGAAGAATCATAAGAAAGTGTGGTTGCAGGATACGATTAGCAGAATTTAATTTTGAAATGTCGGCGTGATTTGAATATTGAAATTTGACGTTGTATAATACATTCTACAAGTACTTGCGTCACTATTCATATTAATTGAATGTAAACACGTACTTTAATAATGTATCAACATATTTATGGGTGGATTGTGTGCTAATTTTTCTTAATAGCATGTGATAGCGTATGAATAAAGATGAAGGCTTTGCTATAGGAGCTAGATAAAATGCACCAGATATAAACTAAGTTCCTCACACGTGTTATTTATATCTTCATACGTGAATGTGAAGTAATTTCCAGGTACTACTTATAAGTCGTGCAAAAACTGTATTTGACGGTGCACTATCTTTGTTGTGTAAGTTAACACGCTCAAGCTTGAAAACTTGTTCAAGTAACATGAATTTGAGCTGGAAACCTTTAAGTCACGTCAAATGTATATATTTTTTCATATTAAAATATATATTTTTTTTTCTGATTAAATGTAATCATCTATGAAGAGGTTTAAATAATGGCTCTAACACAAACAGTTTTACAATCATTGAATGGATCTTATTTACACCTCACCTCATATAATTTGTATATTAAAAAATAATTAAATCTCATAATTTTACTTCCTAAAACTATCAAAAAATGTACCTTTGATATATATATTTTTTGTTTTACTGATATAAATGTAGATTTAATATATATATATATATATATATATATATATATATATATATATACCACTTCAAAACGTGAAACATTTTGAATATCTTGGTACGACGTTGAAAATGAACGGAAAGTGGAAAAAAACATATTGATATAGCATTATTTAAAGGGAGGGGACAACTTAACAGTGTACTCGGTATTCTGGGTCGAGTGCCTGATATTCCAGTCAGCACATTAGAAAAAATGTATGGAGCTATGGTCAGGCCAGTAATGCACTATGGTAGTGAGATTTGGGGTCTCCAAAGAACGGAAATACTAAATACGGTATATACGCATTTTCTAAAGTATATTACAGGACTTAGTAAGGCCGTTTCTAACTGTGGAATTTTATATGAATTCGGGTCATTCCAGGACGACATTAACTGTAAAATTCGTGTACTCAAATACTGGTTGCGAGTAATCCAAGGTGAACAAACAATGCTTAGAGCAATTTGTTACGACCACCAAATTAAAAACATAGATGTTAAATTTTGGGCAGACGAGGTTAGGAGAGAACTCCAAAAGATTGGGATGGGCTGGATATGGGAAAAAGGGACTGAAAATCGCAAGAAAGTGTGGAGAAAAATAAGGAGGAGGTACTTAGATATAAACCAACAAGATACTTTCGCCGAATGTACAGGAAAACGCTCACTGTGTTTACAAAGAGACCTGAAACACGTCTGGGGAAAAGAATCGTATATACTCAACCTAGGATTTAAGGAGAGATCAGGGCTTGCTTGGTTTAGGCTAGGGGCATGGACATTTCTAAAAATTAGCGACGAGCACGATATGCGAATATGTCCAATGTGCGGGAACTTTGAAGATGAGATACATATATTAGGAAAATGTAATGATTTAGAATATTGGAGACGTCAGTTATTACCGGAAAGATTTCTAAATTCAAATCGGGAAAGATTGGCATGCTACGAATTATTGGTAAATCCAGAAAATTGGATAAACCTCGGTAAATTTCTGGACAAAACGCGAAAAATAAGGACAACACTCATTCATGAATAAATATATGTTATCAAAATGCAATACCATTAATTATTAACAATTATATATAAATTAATTAGTGTATAATGCTGTTGTGTTATTATTTAATTGTAATATTAATGTGTTTTCTTTATGTAATTGTAATGTTAATGTTTTTTTAGTGTATAATGCTATTGTGTTATTACTTAATTGTAATATTATTGTGTTTTCTTTATGTAATTGTAATGTTAATGTTTTTAGTGTATAATGCTATTGTGTTATTATTTAATTGTAATATTATTATTGTGTTTTCTTTATGTAATTGTAATGTTATTGCTGTTTTTGTTGTTTATTTTTCTTTACACTAGTACCAATTATTACTTTATTGTAACGGACTGTCAACAGCACGTACGGCTTACTGCCCGTGCGACCCATATTTGTAAATAATATTGTAAATATCTTACTTTTTGTCTAATAAAGTCCTACTACTACTACTATATATATACCGAAAAATTACATTTTCAACAAATAGGAATACTTTTCTGTGAAACTGCTTGAGATAGGGCTATTAAATTTTCAATATTTCTCACTCATTATGTGATAAATCTCATGTAACAACTCCAGTAACATCCTTCACAGATCATATTTTTTATAAGTCTAATATATACAAATCAATGTTTGTTTGTTTGTTCGTATTCTATGCGTGGCCATACCGTTGATACAATTTTGATGGGAATTTTTTGCAAAATGTTCAGACGATTCCCGGGATGAACATAGGCTATAAGAGAGTTGTGATATTCAACCCCTTCACCCCTAAAAATCACCCTTTGTGATGAAAAACGTGAAATAAAGTCCCTACTTCGACGATTAAATGGCTTACGCTGCCAAAGCCATAACAAATACACCACATTAATGTACAGAGAATTGAATATCTCAAAACACTCTACAAAAACGTCTGCGACAGCATATGTTTATCTTTTACGGATAACTCACAATAACCATTTTTGTCTTTCATTGATGCCAAGAATATCGGGATAAGTATATTCCCCGGCAAGCGTACTCTACCATACCGTTCATCCGATTGAGATGGGTTTTTTGAAAAATGTTCAGGAGATTCTGGGGATGAACATAGGCTATAAGGGAGCTGTAATATTCAACCCCTTCACCCCTAAAAATCACCCTTTGTAGTGAAAAACGTGAAATAAAGTCCCTATTTTGACGCTTAAATGGCTTACGCTGCCTAAACCATAACAAATACACCAAATTAATGTACACTGAATTGAATATATAAAAAAAACTCCACAAAAAAGTCCGCGACAGCATTATGTTTATCTTTTACGGATATCTCACAATAAACATTTTTGTCTTTCATTGATGACAAGAAGATCGGGATAAGCAGATTCCCGGGCAAGTATAACAGCGCACGGCTGGTGGTGAAAACACTGTAACTTTTATTTAGGAGTAGCAGCGCACGCCGGGTATTAGCTGGTAGTTAATATAAAACACATGATGTTTCCAAGTTATTTTCACTACTGTTCTGAATTTAAAATAGTACAAGTTAGAATAATATAATTGCTAAGGCTTATTTTTTATATGAAATTATACTGTAAAAATTTCGTTATATTATTCAGCACAGGGTAAGAGAAAGCTAACTCCATTACAGTTACGTGAGTCCATATTTAATTTGTTGAAAAATTAATTGAGACCGAACGGATCAAAATATATAAGAAAGACATTTGAATGGTATAAGATATTTAACCCCCCCCACACACACACACATATATATATATATATATATATATATATATATATATATATATATAGTCCACCGCTGTCGTCTCGAGGTAGCGTGCTGCCTTGTCACGCAGCGGGCCCGGGTTCGATCCCCGGTCGGGGCAGTTTTTCTGGGTGAGGTTTTTATCGGGGTTTTTCCTCACCTGTAAGACAAATGTCAGGAAAACTTTAAGACCCAAACGGTCCCCGAAATCATATGGCCATCATCATCATGATCATCCTTATCATTATCATCATCATCATCATCATCATCCTTCACCGGTGTGGAAAGCAACGGGAAGCTACCACACCCACACAATTCCCTAGTTAAGCTGCAACCATAGCATGAAAATGCTATGATTGCAGTGAAGGACCTGCCTTCGGGTAGAATTACTATGGATGGATATATATAGAGCTAACCATTATCATCATCTTCATAATCAATCTGTCAAGTTGTGGACACAGTGACATAGTCTCCAACCATATATTGTGGTTCTTCAAGTGGGTCTCTTCCCTTGGGGTATGTAGGGAAGCATTTCTTGGGGTATTCTAGTAGGATCCATTTTTTTAAATACTGAAACCAGTCTTGTCTATATTAGTTTTATTATTATTATTATATTATTATTATTATATTATTATTATTATTATTATTATTATTATTATTATTATATTATTATATTATTATTATATTATTATTATTATTATTATATTATTATTATTATATTATTATTATATTATTATTATATTATTATTATTATATTATTATTATTATATTATTATTATTTGATTATTATTATATTATTATTATTATTATTATTATTATTATTAGTTTTTTCTAGCAACATAATTTTTGTTGATACCTTTCTTCATAATTTCATATTGAAACATTTATTATTCTTCATAGGAATTTAACCACTAACCTTGTAGGTCCATTTACATGCCAAACGCGGCCAGGATCTTATAGCGACACATCCTGTCGGGAGAGGGATATTTAAACTGTGGATCACGTACATACTTTTTTGATCACACAAGGACATGAAGAGTCTGCTCGAATGAGCGATCAGCTCAATCCAGGGGCTTCTCCAAGACAACATAATATTTAATACCGTACACACCATTCTCTCACACATTCATTCTATACATGATAATTATGATAAATGTATGATGGTCAAATGATTTTCGGGACCGTTTGGTCCCTAAAGTTCTCTGACAATGTTATTACAGGCGAGGAAAATCCCGAAAAGACCATCATCCTGAAAGTTGTCCCGATCAGGGATTGAACCCGGTAGGCAGCGACGCTATCCTGTGACCACAGTGATGGATCATATTTAAATCCAGTTAATACAGTAAAACTTGTTTAATGCGGAACGTGAATAATGCGGTAGTCTGTCCAATGTGAACAAGTTTATTGGTCCCGGCAAAATAATAGTAATTTTACTTGTATTTATTTTGTATAAAATGGAATCTGCCTAACGCGGAAACGGAAGGATATTTCTACACAATTCATGAAACAATTTTTATAAGGCGGAAAGAGAGAGAGAGAGAGAAATAAATTAGTTTCCACTTCATTGAATTCCCGTTAGGAGAATTAACAATAAGTGATGATTCCTGCCGCCGGGTGAAGTAGGGTTTCTACCTGTAGCCTATCTGGAATTTTCTTTCGGCCTCACTGCACATCTGTTTTGCGAAATACAGGTTCGTTTTAACAAATATTTGGCGTGTGACATCTATCTTACAAATAACTAGTGCACTGTAAAATCTTAAATTAGTTTAAGATCTGAGAAGGATTGTGTAGGTTACATATCTTTCACAGGTGTCATTCTGAATTTACGGAATAAAGATGGCTAAATCGTATTTATCATTGTCATTGAACAAACAAGTGAAAGTGATTGAAGATAATGAAAAAACAAACTCTCAGTACGCGAAATAGTGACTAAATTTAAATGTGGAGAATGAATGGATGCAAATAAACGGTCAAATTAAGAGGAAAGCAATTAAAAAAATCAACGAGGTATGGGACAGTTTTACAAGTTCACGATCAAAAAATCTCCAAATTTGCGGACCGATGCTCCAAAGTCAAGCTGTTGCTTTATCCCTAGGGAATAGCAATTTAAAGTTTCAAGGCATCTTAAGTTGGTTGTGGACAGTTTTAAAACACGACACTATGTAGTTTGAAAATAAATTTGCGGGGATTCAAAGGATGTGGACGAAAGTGTACTTAGCGAGTGTAAACCAAAACTGCATACTTTAATTTCAGGATACGCGCCTAAGAAACATTTTTAACGCTGACGAAACGGGACTTTTTTTCGCGCGTTACCGTCGCAGTTGCTCGTATATACTATATTTCACTTTCCAACGGCACGGAACTACAATTAATCCATGGTACATAAGAAGACATTACGGTGCTCTATAATCTATAAGATTTTTAATTTTTTGTGTTTTTTTATAATGCGGAATTTAGTATAATGTGGGGGGAAATTCGTCCCATGCGATTCCGCTTTGAACAAAATTTTACTGTAATAATTTTTATCCTAAATTTTTATTTTTATATTTTTATACTATATTGTCCAAAATAATATCTGCTGAAAATTTAAAGAAAATCTATTTAGTATATGCAGATGAAACATGCACTTCATAAGCAAAATTCTGGGATTAGAGAATTAATATATCCCGGATCCTTAAAACATAAAACTGGAGAAGACGAAGCTTAATAGTCATGATCCTGGGGGGAAAAAAAACTTCAAGAAATGCCCCCACATTCCGTTACATTTGATGAACATTAAAATACTTGTCAATGTCCACTTTTTCAGTCATTTCCTCAAGGTTTTGAACAACGGATTGAATGTCTTCCTCAACTACCTAAATGTGTTTGTACACCCTGTATAGTTCATGTCAGGGTTCTGTAATGACTTTCTTTGTACATTCTGTGGTGTGAATAAATGCAACAGTTTCAAAATAATTTGTCTCAGCGTGAGGGAATTGATGACTTTTGTCCACAGTGATATATCATTGTTCTCCTTGGCGCCCATAAACAATTCCAGTTTAATCTACACCTAGCATCAATACAGCAAGGCAATGCATATTCATGACGTGTATTATACAATCTTTGCCTAAGAGGTTGACCATTTCATGCAATTCTTGTTTGTCCGAGGCTAACAAGTAAATGCTTTCTTCTCATATCGATAACTAAAAAAGCGGATCTAATTCATATCTTTGCGTAAGGGTAAACATGACTATAAATAAATTCATTGAGATAGAATATTCTATTTTACCTCCACCAATATTTCAAAATGCGACAAGGACAATATTCAGATCATATACAACAGACTTAACAAATTTACATATATATATATATTTTTTTGTTCCCCCATTCCATTAACGTAGTTTTACCTCCCGCCTTAAAGACACTTTTACGAGCCGCACGCCACTCGGACCTTACAAGTGACACGACTTGTCGAGAGAGGGATTTTAACTATGTACCACATACATACACATTTGACCACACAAGGACATGGAGGGTCTCCAGAATAAGTAAACAACTCAATGTCAGGACCTCCTCCGAGACAACACAGCATTAAGACGAAACACACCATTCACAAGCACACATTCGTACAAAACATGAAGAATATTATCATGATAAATTTATGATAGCCATATGATAAACGGAAACTGTTTGGGCCTTAAAGTTTCCTGACATTTGTCTTCTAAGCGAGGAAAAACCCCGAAAAAGCCTCACCCAGGAAACTCGTCTCGACTGGGGATCGAACCCAGACCCGCTGTCTCCGAGATCACAGCGGTGGACAACATTAATTTAATTTTAATTTTCACACATGAATACATTTTAGTTGAAATAAACATTTAAATCCATTCCATTAATTTAGTTTAATCTCTCACCTCAGAGGTACTTCTAACATACTAAACGCCGCGCGGGCATACTCATTTCAGTAATTAAATAAATGAGGCAAAACTTTAATAAATTTATTTAGCTAATCTTTCTCTCTTCTCTCTCTATTTACCTTAGTTTAACCTCCCCTTGCAGATACTTTTACATGTCCTACGCTACCCGGGACAGAACTGGTAAGGAGGTGGTTTTTATCTCTGGATACTACGCGTACTTTTTTCACCAGAAAAGACGTGGAGGGCCTCTTCCAAGACAACACACGAACATTTAAAACACGACACGCCATTCACTGATACTAAAAAGGCGAATAAGATATTGATGATTGTTATGCCAGATGATGTTTGGGGACTATTTGGGCCTTAACGTTTTCTGAAATTTGTCTTAGAGGTGGAAAAAAGTAAAAACCTTACCCAGGAAACTTGTTCCAACCGAGGATCGATTCCGGGCCAGCTGCGTACGAGGCAACGACTTTACCCCAAGACCATGGCGATGATCCATCATTAAATCAATAATAAGACAAAACTATATTAAATGAACTTAGTTCTTCTAATACAGAAAATTACATAAAATATATAGGGGCTGAAATATGAATACACCTTTTTTTAAAGTATAATATGTAGATTTTTTTAAAGTTATTGACTGGTTATGGTAGAGCTCTTCATGTTAACATTTGTGAACACATCCAATTGAAGTCGGAATGAGAATGTAGATGTTAAAATTAAAAATAAATATTATGAGATGTGAGTTTTAGGTTCTCATGAACAACTTAATGAAATTAACATGTTCAGTTTCGAAAAGATAAGATCCTAATATATGGTGGAACAAAACTCTATACTGACAATCTTTTAACAGACCGTTTAGGAAAGTTGTCTGAGACTTTTGACAAAGATCCCATGATCTCCGGCGACTCATCATAAATTAATGTGCAGTTGATGTTTTAAACATGTAGCATGTTTTTTTAAATCGTGATAGGATGGATTTCTGATAGATACGAGAAAATTCAGAATGATCCAACAAGTCTTCGCCTGAAGTAAGTGAAGTAAAATTATAAACCATCTTCTTAACTCGTCTTAATTCGGCCTTTAATAAAATTAATAGATAATGCCATGTTGAAAATCATGAACACTTGTCACCAGAGGCCGTGGGTTCCTTATATAAACACACTCAACCATCATCCCCAAAAAAGATCTGAAATATTTTATCGGTAAAGTTCTGCTCCACCCTGTAAATAAATGAGCACTAAATCATGTCCATGTGAAAATTAGCTCTCTCTCTCTCTCTCTCTCTCTCTCTCTCTCTCTCTCTCTCTCTCTCCGTTTTAATATATATATAAATGATATGATAAGAAAAATAAATGCTTGGACGGAATTTGAATCCGGACCTCTCCGCTACCAAACACATCTATTTTTCTTATATTTTTTCTCTCTTATTACGAGAAGTAGCAGGAACTCGGTCTCCACTGCCATCTAGTAGCTCCTATAACAAGTAAGCAAATTAAAGAGAATATTTTTACTTTATAGCAGTGACGTTTTTTCGACGTTATGTGATTACATTTTTGGCATTGAGCATATATATATATATATATATATGTGGCGTAACGTGGCTTATACCATAAGAACATCAATACCGCTAGTACAAAAATGAATACTATACAGTAACTACAATTATTACTAATATTTCACTATTACCAGGACGCGCCGTAGTGTAGTGGTTAAGGTACTGCGCTACAAGCCGGAAGGTCGAAGGTTCGAGCCCCATGGGGACAGGATTTTTAAACTGACCTAAACCATCTGGCGGCACTATGGTCGACTCAGCCTCTAACGGAAATGAGTACGAGACGTTTGTTCCGGGGTAAAGGCGGCCGTCACACAGGGCTGACAACCCGGATGACATCAAGTGCCGATTGTCTAGAAAAAGTGGAAGCTTAACCTCCTACTACCCCAAGGACTTCCTGGGGCCTGTCGTGGGATCACTGTACTTTACTTCACTATTACGACTATTATTATTATTATTATTATTATTATTATTATTATTAATTACCAGGGAAATGAAAATAATTGTAAGTACAGAAATGGATGTTTTAAGATCAGCTGGAAAATCTACAATAGATAGAATACGAAATAAAGAAATAAGGGAAATTATGGGTGTACAAGAGGAACCGAACATCATAAACATTATAGAAACGAACAGATTACAGTGGTATGGCCGTGTCAAAACAATGCCAGAGCAAAGATTGCCAAAAATTGTTATGGAATGGATCCCAATAGAAAGGAGGTAGAAAGGAAGACCGAAGAAAACTTGGATAGAAGGGGCACAAGCAGCTATGAATATCAGAGGATTGGAAGAAGATCAATGGATGGACAGAGGGGAATGACGTTTGGTTTCCGGAAGACGGCGGCAGCTACCATGATACCATATGAATAATAATAATAAAGGAGGATAAGTTACAGACAGCAGAAATGCTAGTTGCAGGGCCAAGTGCATTAGAGGTTGAAATGGCAATTGAAAAATTGAAGATGTATAAAGCATCAGGTTCAGATGAGATCCCAGCAGAACTGATAAAATCAGGGGGAGAAAAATTGATGGACAAGATACGCTGGTTGCTTAGTATGATTTGGGAAAAAGAAGCTCTTCCAGATGAATGGAAGGAATCAATTATCGTACCAATTTATAAGAAAGGAGATAAAACTGATTGCAACAACTACAGGGGCATCTCATTACTTTCAACTTCGTTCAAACTTCTTACAAATATATTAGTAAGCTGACTTACTCCCTATATTGATGACATTCTAGGAGATCATCAATGTGCATTTAGAAGAAACAGGTCTACAACAGATCAGATTTTTAGTATAAGACAGATTTTAGAAAAGAAATGGGAATATAATGGTACTGTACATCAACTATATGTAGACTTCAAAAAAGCATATGATTCAATTAAGAGGGAGAAGTTATATAGTATCCTGCTGGAGTTCGGAATTCCTAAAAAGTTAGTTAGACTTATACGAATGTTTCTAAATGGCTCAAAGAGTAGGGTGCGTGTAGGCAAACAGTTTTCAGACACTTTTGAAATCCAGAATGGGTTGAAGCAAGGAGATGCACTATCTCCTCTACTATTTAATTTTGTACTAGAGCATGCCATTAAATCATTAGAGAATGAGGAAGGCTTACAACTTCATCATCATCATCTTCATTCATGGATTAGGTCTGTTGACCCGTTCCGACTTCAGCCCATCTCTTTCTAGGTCTGCCCACATCTCGGGTGCCTTTAGGTTTGTATTTTGTTATTTGTTTTGGATATCTATCTTCATTCATTCTGTCTATGTGTTGCTTCCATTTTTGTCTATATGTATCCATTTTATCAGTTATTGCAAATATTTCAAGTTCCTGTCTTATTTCTGTGTTCTTGATTCTGTCTTCCTTAGTGCACACCTTTAACAGATCTCAAAAATTTCATTTCTGCCGCCGTTATCCTACTTAGGTCTTGTTTTTTATGTATCCAGGCTTCTGAACTATAGAGCAGTACCGGTACTGCCAACATTTTATAAAATTTCAGTTGGGTCTCTCTTGTTGTTTTGTTATTTAGTGTTCGTTTTATCGTACCAGATATTCCCTGGAATTTTGCTATTTTATTATTTATATCATTACCATAATTAAATGAAATGTCACATCCTAGATAATTGAGATGGTTCACCTGTTCTATGATTTTGTTTCCTATTACTATTTTCGATCTGATTTGATTTTTCCCTTGGAATGCCATTACCTTAGTTTTTTCTATGGATATTTTGAGATTATATTGTTCACATATATTATGTAGTTTAAAAATATTCCTCTGAAGTTCGTCTTCTGTATTTTCTATTATTACCTGGTCATCAGCGTATAATAATGTTTTCAAGTAGTGTGTTTTATCTAATTTTATTCCTTTATTTGTTTCTTCGTTCCATTTTTTATTATATCATTGATGTATAGGTTAAATAAAACTGGAGAGATACTGCATCCTTGTTTAACTCCTTGATTAGTATGAATTTTATTTTTACTTACTTCATTTCTAGTTTTTTATAACAAAATTTGTGTTCCAGTACAAACTCTTTATAGCTGCTATTAAGTGTTTCGGAATTCCTTTTTCTTTTAAAATTGTCCTGCTATTAAGTGTTTTCGGAATTCCTTTTTCTTTTAAAATTGTCCAGAGTTTTCCTCTGTCTACTTTATCAAATGCCTTGACAAAATCAATAAAAGCTATGTGTGTTTCCATGTTATATTCTCTTCTTTTGTTTATAAATTCTTTTATCGTAAATATATTATCCATACATGAACGCCCTGGCCTGAATCCACTTTGTTCTTCTGTTAACATTACCTCTGTTATTTGTTTTAAACTAAATGTTAAGATTCTTGAGTATATTTTATAGCCTGCAGTTAAAATGCTTATTCCTCTGTAGTTGTTGCAGTCTTTACGTTCTCCTTTCTTAAAAATAGATTGTACTATTGCTGTTGTCCAGGTTTCTGGTATTGTTGCTTGTTTCCAACATAAATTTAAAAAATGTAATAATCTCAGTTTAAAAAAAAATCCTCCATATTTTATTAATTCCATATTAATTCCGTCTATTCCAGCTGCCTTTCTGTTCTTTGTTGTTTTCAGTACTTCTTCTAATTCTTCCATTGTTATCATATCTATTCCTATCTCACACTCATATATGTTATCTTTAGTTATTTTATTTTCATTATACCACAGTTTTTTTATAATGTTCTTCCCATTGTTTCTCCTCAATTGCATTGATCTGTATTGTATCTTTTTCTTGTTTATTTAGATGTTTCATTACTTTATAGGCTATTTTTTGCTGCCCATGTATATCGTATTCTAGTCTGCTTATATATCTATCCCAACTGACTTTGTGTGCTTTTTTAATTTCTCTTTTGGCTATTGCACATTTATGTTTGTAATCAGCTCTTAATTCTGGTGTTCTATTCTGTAAATATTTGTGATAAGCCTCTTTTTTATCTTTTATTATCCTCTCTAATTCTTCATTCCATATTCTTAAACCCTTCTTGTTATATATTTTATATTTTGTTCCTAATGCTTCATATGCTGCTTTATCAATGCTTTCTTTTATATTATCCCATTCTTGGTTTATTTCTTCGGAAGTAGGTTTTAATATTAATTGTTCATTTAGCCTATTCTGATACAGATTTTGTATACTTTTATCTTGTAATAAATGTACTTTGAATGTGGTCCTCTTTATTTCTATATTTGTTTTTAGTTTTCTTCCATCTCGCTAATATATTTATTTTTGAGATTACTAAATAGTGATCTGAATAGATGTCACTTCCTCTAAATACTCTCGTATCTGTTAATAATGATGATGCTTTCTTATTGATTAACACATAATCTATCAGTGAACGAAAACCTCGTGCTGACCATGTGTATTTGTGAATATATTTTTTCTTATAAAATGTATTTGTTATTTTAAAATCATTAAAAATTGCAAATTGTTTTAATTCTTGTCCATTTTTATTTATAAACATTTTCTCCATGGATCCCAATTACATTTGCCACTGGTTGATTCCCCACTCTAGCATTAAAGTCTCCTAATAATATTATTATGTCGTTCTTGTTTATCTTATTTATTTCCTTTTGTAGAGTAGTATAAAATGTTTTTGTTTCTTCATCTCTCCCTTCCTCCGGTGCATATATTGCTATAATTGTCATATGTCCTCTATTATGCTTAAATCGCATTGTCATTATTCTTTCGTTAATACAATTACACGTGTCTATTTTTGATCCCCATTTCTTATCCACAAATATCGCCACTCCTGCTTTCGCTCTTTCTTTCTGACTTACTCCACTGTAAAACAGTGGCTTACAACTTAATGGTATTAATAAGCTGTTAGTTTATGCTGATGATGTAGTACTTCTGGCCGATAGCGAGGAGATACTAAAGGCCAACACGCACACACTATTGAGTAACACTAAGAAATTAGGACTGGAAGTCAATATTAGTAAAACTAAATATATGGTCCACACGTAGAAATTATTATATAATGGAAATGGACAGCTAAGGACAAATGAGGGAAGTTTTGAGGAAGTGGCTGAATTCAAATACCTAGGAACAATAATCAACAAATAGGAATGAGATGCACAAAGAAATTAAACATAGGCTCAATTCTGGAAATGCATGCTATTATGCATTGCAGAGACTTTTGATGTCCCAACTCCTTTCAAAAAACGTTAAGCTAAAAATATATAAAACTATTATTCTACCAGTTATATTATATGGGTGCGAAACATGGACTCTTACTTTAAGGGAGGAAAGGAGATTAAGAGTATTTGAGAATAAGGTTCTTAGGAGGATTTTTGGACCAAAGAGAGATGAGCTGACAGGTGAATGGAGAAGGCTCCATAACAATGAGCTACATGATCTTTATAGGAAGCCAGATATAATAAGAACAGTTAAGTCTCGTAGATTGCGATGGGCAGGACATGTTGCGCGTATGGGGAATGAAAGACGTGCATGGAAACTTCTTGTAGGAAAGCCAGAAGGAAAACGCCCAGTTGGTAGACCAAGAATGAGGTGGGAGAACAACATTAACTATGATTTGAGGGAAGTAGATTATACAGAGAATGATTGGAAAGCATTGGCTGAGGATAGGGATGTATGGAGAGCTTATGTCCGCGCGGCCATGAACCTACGGGTTCGATAGTGTTAGTGAGTAAGTAAGTAAGTATAATATTAATAATAATAATAATAATAATAATCATAATAATAAAATGCTAGCCTTATCTTACTTCTTGTAGTACAACTTTATCCTCCTCGTCTTTGTAGCAAAGATGTGTAATGTTATCGAAGAATGTTTGATTCAAATAAGCGATTTTTTATATAAAACTAGCTAATATCCGGCGTGTGCTGCTACGCGTAAATAAATAAAAGTTAATGTGTTTTTATGTTTAGTTGAAACGTAAAAATAATTATAAATTTGTATCGTAAGTATTTTTAGATACCCCGTGCTGATTACTGGCGATGCCCGGAAATCTACTTATTTTGATCTTCTTAGAATAAATGAGCTGAAAGAAGAAAATTAATGTGTTTTTTATGTTTAGTTGAATAAGTAGGAGGAAGAACAATTATAAATATATATCGTAATTATTTTCAGATACCCGTGCTGATTACCCGGGAATCTACTTATCCCAATCTTCTTGGCACAAATGACCTGAAAGACAAAATTTGTTATTGTGAGTTACCGTAAAACAATATTCGTCGTGTGCTACTACGTTTGCTCGGGAATCTGCTTGGCATCAACGAAAGACAAAAATGGTTATTGTGAGTTATCCGTTAAAGATAAACATTTGCTATCGTAGATTTCTTTGTAGAGTTTTTGAGCTATTTAATACAATGTACATTAATTTTGTGTATTTGTTATGATTTACGCAGCGTAAGTCATTTAAGCGTCCAAAATCACTTTTTTTCATGTTTTTCATTAAGGCTTCGTTTTTAAGGGTGAAGGAGTTCAACTCTCTTATAGCCTACAAAATTCCGGGAAAATGCTGAACATTTTGCAAAAAGCCACATCACAATCGGATGAATGATATGGCAGCGCATAAAATACGAACAAACATTCATTTTTATATATAGGCCTATTAGATAAATAATATATATATAGGCTATATATATATATATATGAAATCATGTAAAAACTTCCTGTATTAAATGAGCTGCATAATCTTTATGTAGAAAATTATGTAATAAGGACAATTAAGCCTCGTAGACAGCTATTGGCAGGACATGTGCCACACGAATAGGGAGTGAAAGAGTGTCATGGAGACTTCTTGTAGGAAAACTACAGGGAAAGCGCCCAGTAGGTAGGCCAATAATGAGGTGGGAGAATAAAATTAACCATGATTTGGGGAAAGTAGATTATACGGGACATGGTTATAAAATATTAGCTTATGATAGAGATATATAGAAAGCTTACGTCCGCGCGACCTACAAGTTTGATAGTGCCAGTGAGTTAGTTAAATATAGTATTCTTCTATTAAGAATATATTCTGATAAACATGCACTATATAAACAGTATTTTAACATTATCCGTAAGGGTCTATAGTTTAAAATAATTATACTTTAGGCATATACTTAGTATAATGCTAATATATTTATTTTTTATGTTAACAAAACAAATAGGTCAACTCAATTTCAGCATACTTGTTGACAACGCTTATTGGAATTTTTTAAATCTTATTATTTTATTGCCCTCTTCTATCCCTTTGTATCCTATATGATATGTGAGAAGTTTTTTTTTTCACTTTGTAAATAACTCAAGGTTGTTTTACCGTTTTAATATTGATGTTACATAACTGTGTTTTATGGCCAAATTTTAATTTTGTTAAGTACTGTATAAATCGTAAACACTTAATAAGCATAAAGACCTACTGTATTGTATCCATCCATAGTAATTCTGCCCGAAGGCAGGTCCTTCACTGTAATCATAGCATTTTCATGCTATGCTTGCAGCTTTACTAGGGAATTGTGTAGGTGTGGTAGCTTCCCGTTGCTTTCCACACCGGTGAAGGATGATCGTGATGATGATAAGGATGATTATGATGATGATGGCCATATGATTTCGGGGACCGTTTGGGCCTTAAAGTTTTCCTGACATTTGTCTTACAGGTGAGGAAAAACCCCGATAAAAACCTCTCCCAGAAAAACTGCCCCGACCGGGGATCGAACCCGGGCCCGCTGCGTGACAAGGCAGCAGCACGCTACCTCGAGACCACAGCGGTGGACCTGTATTGTATAATTGATTATATTGGACTCTCATATTTTTCTTATAAATGAATATCAGTTAGCTACTTGAAAAATAAATGACGTGATACGAAAATATAAAAATTGTGTTTATTCAGATGAGTTTTGGGCTCCCATAAAGTGGAACCAAGTTTGAAGCCCAAGCACAAAATTAGTATTACTTAACTCTCAAAAATAAATTAAACGGAAAACAAAGGCCAATTTATCATAATTTATCATAATTTGACAGTCTGTATACTGGGAATTCTCAGTAATTGATTTTATTAGTAAGTCACATCATACCATTTAAGAAATCGATCTATGAGTCCCATATAATCGTTAATTAATAGTTATGTTCTATTGTACAGGGAGAGTCGATGACACAAACGTCTCTTCAAGAACTGGTGTAAATCAGTAACAGAAAGTAAAAAATTATATTCCTTCCGATTTAGTTAGAACAGGCTTTACTGAAATAAATGTACAGAATTATTTGCCATGATTTTTATGTAATCATTAAAAATTAATGTTTCATGATTTGAAAACAAACTTCCTAAGAATATAAATATAAATGTCATATTGTTTAGTTTAGGCTTATATAGAAATTAATACTCCCAATTTAGTCTTTTGCTGGCCTTAGTTAACATCCATCCATAGTAATTCTGCCCGAAGGCAGGTCCTTCATTGCAATCATAGCATTTTCATACTATGCTTGCAGCTTTACTAGGGAATTGTAGGTGTGGTAGCTTCCCGTTGCTTTCCACACCGGTGAAGGATGATGATGATAATGACAAGGATGATGATGATGGCCATATGATTTCGGGGACCGTTTGGGCCTTAAAGTTTTCCTGACATTTGTCTTACAGGTGACGAAAACCCCCGATAAAAACCTCACCCAGAAAAACTGCCCCGAACGGGGATCGAACCCGGGCCCGCTGCATGACAAGGCAGCACGCTATCTCGAGACCACAGCGGTGGACTTAGTTAACATAATTAGAGATAATTTAGCCTGGATTCGAATCAAGATCTAAAATTCTACTCATTTTACCAGACTATTAAGAAACACGAAAAAACTCGAGTCTCATTGATTTGTATTCAGGTTCTCTAAATGTTCCATATTATTTGATATGATTTTTTTTAGTTAATCTCTGATGTAAAAAATCAAATTATTATTATTATTATTATTATTATTATTATTATTATTATTATTATTATTATTATTATTATTATTATTATTATAAACCCGCCAAAGCCTATCCCAAGCCAGGTTAGAAAAGGGTGAGGAGGAGGAGTAACAGCCTCGTTAAAAACCAGGGTTCAGTACGCCCGGCAGATAGTACCCTGTGAGGGCCCCTTATTTAGGGCACAGATACTGCTGCCTTGCAGTTCGCCATTGGTTTGATAAAGGCTAGAGGAAGAAAACCTTGACCAAAAATCACCTGGTCCTCCAGGTTGGAGGTTGATGCGTCAGGCCAGCTCCCTGTTTGTCACAAAAAACATAACAATTCTAAAAAGCCTAAAGATTTAAAGCCGGACGGAAATAAACCAAGACGATTTAACAAAAACTTAGATCAAAAACTTATGACGATGGAAATGGATTTCTTGAGAAGAGCAGCAAGATGTTCAAAATTAGAAAATAATAAGAAATACTGTCATACGAGAAAAAATGAATATTTTATATTGAATAGTAGATCATTGTCTTAACATATGCAAGTGAAAATTGGACTCTTAACCGTTCAGACAGAAGGAAAATAGAAACTGCAGGAATGAAGTTCCTACGTTCAGTAGCGGGTGTGACAATTTTGGACAAGAAAAGAAGTGAGGATATCAGGAAGGACCTAAATATTTTTAATTTAACAAATTGAATTGACAACATGAGAAACAACTGGTATGAACATGTCAAGAGAATGCCTACAGATAGAATCCCTCAGCTGTTACTAAAGTACATACCAATAGGACATAGAAATGTTGGACGCCCATTTACTAGATGGGAGGATTCATTAAATCCCACTTGATGTGAAAACAGGTCAAAAGGCCTAATTTCATGAAGCAAAAGAAGAAGAAGAAGAATAGTAGATTATATAAGATACAAGCAATTCAATTGGTATGGGCAAATACGACGAATGCAAGAAGAAAGGTTACCCAGGAAAACATTGGAATGTTGTCCACCTGGAAGAAGAAGGAAAGGAAGACCTCGAAACTCGTGGAGTGAGTACAAGAGGACTGTATGACATGGAGTGGATGGATAGAGACGAGTAGAGAAGAAAAATAAAACTTAAGCACAGAAAGATGTGTAAACATTAAATTTCTGTATATAAATAAGTAAATTATTATTATTATTATTATTATTATCATCATCATCATCATCTTATTGAGATAGTAGACAGACAAATGAACTGTAATATGTGTTTATGAAGCTGCGGACTTGTAAAACAAGGTGACGTTTTGTAAAGCAGGTTGGCGGGAGGGGGGGAGAAGTATAATATAATAGGTTTTATCATGGGTCGTGGGTCCTGGCGGCGAAATGGCAGGTTGCATGTAACATTCCGACTACCGTGCTATGTGCCCCCTAATACCGAGCCTTAAACTTCCACATTCATTTCTTTTTTCTGATCGATCGCTGAACGTCATTTCCTATCATTAAATGGCTGCTGCTAAGAATCGTACTCACGCATACCCCCAACTCTTACAATTTGTCCAGACTCTGCTTTAAAATCCCCCTCCCCCTCTCTCTATCTCTCCATCTGTTTCTCTTTCTTCGTATTACTAACTAACTAACTCACTGGCACTATCGAACCCGTTGGTTCATGGCCGCTCGGACATAAGCTCTCCATACATCCCTATCCTGAGCTAATGTTTTCCAATCATCCCTGTATAATTTACTTTTCTCAAATCATAGTTAATGTTATTTTTCCACTTCATTCTTGGTCTACCAACTGGGCGTTTTCCGTCTGGTTTTCCTAAAAGAAGTTTCCATGCACGTCTTTCATTCCCCATACACACATGTCCTGCCCAACGCAGTCTACGAGACTTAACTGTTCTTATCATATCTGGATTCCTATAAAGATCATGTAGTTCACTGTTATGTAATCTTCTCCATTCACCTGTCTTCCCATTTCTCTTTGGTCCAACAATTTTCCTTAAAATTTTATTTTCAGTTACTCGTAATCTCCTTCCCTCCCTTAAAGTAAGAGCCCATGTTTCGTATCCATATAATATAATTGGTAGGATAATAGTTTTATATATTTTCAATTTAACTTTTTTTTTAAAGAGCTGGGACGTCAAGAGTCTCTGTAGTGTGTAATAGCACGCATTCTTCGTATTACTACAGGAATTTAACATACATCAGGAAGATACTATTTTTAAAGATTAAATGTTTTATATGACGATTGTTGATGTTTATATTCTGAAGATTCCGAGATAGAATCTAGGCAGTGATCATTCGGACAGTAGTTTTTTAATCCAGATATCTCTCAGTCAAGAATCCCTATTTCATGTCACGATACATGAGTTATCAGTTATTGTCTAGCGCACTCAGAAACATTATTAATAAATGCACTACCCATATTTCACAAATGTAAATAGCAAAATAAAGAAAAAACGTAGATATTTTTGGTATCATAAAATGTATTCGAACAATAAATAAATTAGCCAAAACACTAAGAACAAACCTGAAAATGTTGAATTGCTAAACATTCAGGCCTACAAGTAATGAAGAAATATACTAACTGGATGCATTTAGTTGTGAATCAGTCAGCAATTCATTGCGGCAGTATAGGTTGCGGTGGAACTTCAAAGACAAATCTTTTACCACTTATAATAGGCCTATTGCACAAATGATTAAGATTTATTTAAGAAGACCCATTGACTACCCAAAAATGCCTATTTATTCGGAATGTAATGTCTCTAACATTGAACAAATTTTATAAACATGTTTATTTATTTATTTATTTATTTCAGGATTGCTTCTGTTTTAGGCTATACATAGGTATCCTCAACCAAAATATAATTTTTTTTCTTCCACACTTCCCGGTCATAGTTCTCTTCTTCATGTTGTCTTGGATTCCCTTTATCCACGTCTACCACGTTTCCCTTCTCCAGGAGGTTGTATGTGTTTCATATCCCAGGCTATATATTTTGGGCTTTTAGCATTAAGTTTATTTTACAATGTATGAGGAGCTGGCCATAGCATCAACCCCCAACCTGGAGGGCCAGAGACTTTTTTCCTGGAGTCCAGCATATATCAGTAGCTTTCACTGCAGCTAAGAGTCTGATCCACCCTTTATTGCCTCATCCGCCGTCTGCACCATACCGTAGGTCTCCAACTGTGCTGCATCCGCCGTTGGGGTCTTCACCGTAACCCGGCTAGGGACCCTTACAATGTACTATCAGCTGGGTCAGCTGAACCTAGGTTTTTTAATAAGGTGTTACTGCTCCCCCTCCTCCTTTCTCATCCGGACTTGGGACCGAAAATGGTGGAGTTATAAACATAATATACTGATCTATTATTTTCTTTTTCCTTATCTAAGTTTAATCTCTCGCTTTGTTAAGTAATTTTACATGCCACACGCCATCCGGGCCTTACAGTGGAACGACCTGTCGGGAGAAAATTTTAATTGTATGGTATACATTCCTTCGAAGCAACATGGCGGTTGTAAGAGCGAAATTTAATTTCGGGTTTCAGGTAAACCTCCACTTCTAATTGTCGGATTTCGCTGATGTTTGTAAAATTTCTTCCGTGCTTTATTTTATTAGCATTTATTGAGTTTCGTTGTAAAATATGGAAAATTTCGACGGGTAGAGTGATTTGTAAATTTTCGTTTCAGGTAAACTCATACACCTAATGGTCCGATTTTGCTGTTTAACTGGACCTTATTTTTTAAATTGATTTCTATATACCAAGTTTGGTTCTGACAAATAAATAATTGCAGCAGCTAGATTGTTAATTACACACACAAAACGCACTCACATATAGGCCTACAGTAAGCCTATATATATATATATATATATATATATATAGTTCATGGTCATTGTCGGTATCTACTAGATAGGATCGGTGAAGATCCATATTTTGTTTTAAAAAATCGCTTCATAAGAACAACATCAATAGCTTCATTCCTTCGGAATTCACGGATATCTCAGAAATTCTCTTCAAACTTAATATAATTATAAATTCGAATTTCAGGTGTCCTAGGATGTTATTACTGTAGAAAAAAAAGTCGATATAAATGTAAATTGTTCAGAACATGACGATATTATTTCATATCGTGCACGAAAAAAGAACATAACCACTGAAATTGCTGAGGGTATTGAAAGAAAAAGTTCCAAGATCGAAAGAATGAGATACAGATGGAGGGGGTTACAAACTGGCAGGGGATGTTCGATTGACAGAGTGAATGCTCTGGGAAATATATAGCTGGTCATTACAATTTATCACAATACTATAATATTATAGCCACAGTAGTGTGTCTCTACCAGGCACCGAGTAAGGCCATTGCAATCCCTCCTGGGCCCGTTTTTCTATTTATCTTCGTGTTATTACACCTGTCGAATCTATTCCTAGTTGTATGAGAATAGTTATAAATTCAACCCTCACTAGCATTCAGTGCATTGGTAAACCAATCTTTTGTCTGTGTTTTCTTTGCCTTTAAAGTATCACAGGGTACACATTAATTCCCTACACATTTCACAGAAAACATGGGTGTGGTTCATTTGAGGTAGGTCCAGTAAAGATATGTATAATGTTAATAATTTCTAAAAGAATTACAATAGTGGAGTGCCGTTTAGGTGGTAAAATCTGTATAGATCTGTAGTGGAGATTTCACAGATATTATCACAAGAAATATTTACGAGAATTGCTGTTTAGAAAATTGTGAACAAATTCAGGTGTATCCGATGTGTAAGCCTACATGATAAGCAGTGCAGTCCACAACAGATACAGAGGATCAGGGATACATCGAGTGAAGTCCAAAGGCTTCCACTCACAGGATGAATCTGGAGCTAAATGTTCCAAGTACTAAGTGCGATGTGTAAGAGAGACTTATCTGCTGATGGCACCTCTTGCATTATATTATATATTCCATTCACCTTATGGTAATGGGAGAAGTGTCTTAAGTGGAACTCCACTAGCCTCGATCCTTCAAAATCCTACTCGACCTAAATATCACGTTTATTGTGCCTTTGAAGGTGGGTATCATTGAAATGTATGGACACACTGTATTTTTATAATTTTATTTTCACTACCATAATTTATTTTATATGAATAGTAGCTCCAAATCCAGATAAAGTTTTATATATAAATGACATGTTTCAATGAAAGAAACAAAGTATAACAGTAAATAATTATTTACCGAAATAAAAATATAATGCTAATCACCCGATGCCAACCAATCTGTTTTTTCATTGTTTTACTCAGTTGTCAAAGACATATTCCAGCAGACCATCTGGCCATTTTAATTGTACAAATCATATTCACCTTGTTTAGTTTGGATGTTTGTTGAAAGATATATCTTATCTTATATGTTCGTGATGTCTCAAAGGTGGCCTCGGAATTGAGCTGATCTATCATCCAAGTCGGCCGTTCATGTTCTTTTGTAATAAAAACTATATATTATGTGATCCAGAGTTAAAACCCTACCGTGGCAAGTGTGTTCCCGTACAACCCTTAGTGACGTGTGGGACTTAAAGCTATGTACAAAGGAAAAGAAAGAAAATGCTGGATTTCAATTTCACTATTGCAAACAATTCATAATAATATCAGTAGCACTTACACAAGACATATTAACACGAACAAAAATAAATATATTTAAAACAATGGATGTTGTATCTGTGGTGGCACTCGTCCTCAACAAATTAATTTGGACCACTTGGACGACTACCACCACAAATACAACTTGTATTGTTTTAAATATTTAACAATAATCCCAACGGTGCAAAATGTTTCTTAAGAGTACTAACAATGAACATGCACAGCCTACTGGTATACATTGAAAGAAAATCGATGCAATTTGACCTACGATGTTCAAACGTGTCAAAAATGAAATAACTATTTAATATGCTATATTGTTCATTTTAAATTTCTAGGTTTATTATACTTATGTGTTTAAGTTAAATATTTATATCCACTTTTGTTTGCTGTAAACATAATTGTTTTCTGTAAACATGACATTTACATTTATAACAATGTAATAATTACGTTGTAAACATGTGGGTTGAAATTTTAAACATTTATAAAAATATGTAATTTAAATATTAGGTGTATATTTGTTTGTTGTAAATATTTTAAACAGTTTAAATTTTAAATATTTATTTATTGATTGGAAATGCATAAGTATATATTTTGAATATATACTGGCGTTACAAATTATTCTTTCAAAAAGACAAAAGTTTTTTGATTTGAAGAAAAAAAAACAACAATAAGAATAAAAATAGTCTCCTTAATGATACACAAGAAGAACAAGTGAATAATTTTAAATATTTCGGCTATAGGCCTACATTTCCATATGAACGGTAGAGGGAAAGGACCATGTAAGACACTAAAAAAGTAGTTGTACAACATCCATACTTCCTTACCTGCATGTATGCCAAACTTAGGAGGTAAATAAACCCAAGACAAAACTATACATTTTACTGTTTCAAACTTCTGATAGTGCTTTCCATTGAGAACCTAATAACACTCAAATTCCATTTAAACAAAAGAGTGATTTACTTGGTTCTTTCCCCCATACCCTTCATGTGGAAATAAAAAGTTTTTAACAAAAAATATTAAAATTAAAAACAATAATATGACCAATTAAAAGATCTTTCTTCGGGACTGTAAGGTCAGGCACGGTTCTGAAGTTTTTCACGATGGCTATATCAACATTGGTATATAGCTCAGAGGTTTGGAACCTAACTACACAATAAACGAAAAAAATGGAAGCAGCAAAAATGAGGATGTTGAGGGATATGCACTACTAGACCATCAATAAAACGAACATATTGGGCAGGAATTGAATATTCCAAATGTGGTATACATAAGTCAGAGATGACATGAAGATGTGCAGAGAATGTCACCAAACAGAATTACAAGTGTACTATATAACTATAGGTCCATAGGATGATGACACGAGGCGGCCAAAACTACGATAGTGTGATCAATTACACTGGTCAACATGATTTTTGTCTCATGAGTACCAATAGTTGTACTTAATGCAGTTTTTTATCGTGTTTTAAAATATGTATTCGGAATTTCTCCATCGCCCACGGATTTTTTATTTCAATTTCAATTGATGGATTTAAATAATTATTTTTTAATAAACGTTTTTTCGTCATTTGTCCATTATAAAATAAAACCAAATGAGCTAACTCAGGAGATTTCAGCTATGGAACAGGGATATCAAGGCAAATGGAATCCTAATATCCTGGCCGATTATTGTTGGACCATCAAGAGGGATGCTCCACAGGCGAAATATTGCAGAAAACAGAAAATCGCCATTTCTTACTTTCTAGGCGAGTCCGAATGTTCGAATATTGTGTAGTTACGAATGTAGAAAATATTAAAGTGTTTGAAATTATGAATTCCCGTCTCTCGGAAACTTTGCGTGATGAAGAAAACCGATATCATATTTGAATTCAGGAGAAAAATACTATCAGAATCACAGATTTTTTCTTTCTGAGACAAAAAAAAACTTATATTTTTGTTGCTCAGTGTTATAGATATCAGTTAACTATTGGGTTAATTCAGTAAGCAGTTACTACTAACGTGTTGAGGTGAAAACACATACATGTGATGGTATTATGGCACAAAGTGTTCTTAAAGGTCATAATGGCAAATGTTGATGTGAAAAGTGCAGGCCGAATAACATGTCGGGAATTTGAACTATTATTATACAGTGGAAGGAAAAGTGTTTAACTTGAAGACACAATATATGATATATATTTAAGTTCCTCCATTACTGAGTACCATGAAAGTTAAATGAACATTGAAGTTCATTTAATATAAAACAGCTTCCATTATAGCATTTATTTGTTTGTTTGCGTTCCAGCGATTTCTTATAATATTAAGAGACGAAACCTCATCGTTTAATAATAAGTGGCAAAGTGAATGAGAGTCGTTTAATATACAGCCCAAACTTGTGACGACTCTCTCCCCTCTAGTGTGTGTCGAAGAAATAACCGACCATCGAATCAGGACCCCAACGTTTAATGTAAGGCAACTTCAGATAAGTGTAAATGTTTATTTTAATCTTCACATAAAAGGTATAAACACATTTTGTTCATTTTAAAATTCCGTTTTATTTTGAACTTTTTTTTGTTGTAATATGTTTATATTCATACAAAATATAAATACTGCCAATAATTTGTTATGCTCTGGCAACAGTTTTATATTTAATCTACATATACATAGCGTATTTATACAATCATGGGAAGTGAAAAGTTTTTCTTCAATTTTGCCTTTCTCAAATGACGATATTCAATAATCATTCGGCTGAATTATTCATTTCTGCAAAACACACTTAATAAAGTCACTTCAAGTTAAATATTCAGAGATTGAAATTGAAGGAATTCATCTCAAGGAGTAGGGGTGAAAATCCCCTAAGATAAAAATTACACGTTCCATAACATAACTTCCAAGCAATTAAGCATCTTAAAAAATCAGAAGTGATTCTGAAAAAAAAAAACTTTCCTCATTTTTAATTTCATTGAGTAGAGCAACAGTTGAAAGAGAGGAATGATGTAAAAAGGAAGGGATCTAATAAAAATTAGAAATCTGGAGGACATGTTCAACTCTCTTCTTCCACCGTGTCTCATTTGACAGGTCTTCCTCCTCACTGCACCTTCCACTTCTTCCTCCGAGACTTCGTCAAGGCTTCGTTAATTGAAACCAAGAAGGGAATGGAAATCACACCGTTAAAATCTCTCATCCCCGTCTGCTAAAACCTTTCTTTCTCCATAGATGCCTTCAAATATTTAAAAAATAATATCTCTCTCTTTTCCTGTGAGATGTCAATGAAAAATAAAAATATGTGCGCCTACAGTGTTCACAAAAATATTTGTCGTTGCCAAATTATTCATATAATTAATTTTGTTTCTTTACTTGAATATAATTGAATATGCGAATATTATTACAAAAATCGATAACTTAAAGTTAATTATATTTTTATATTCATTTACATTTCATTTCTTCATTTACAATATATATTAATTTCGGACTATTTATATTTTCGAGGATTATTTTAAAAGTGATAGGCTAGTTTTAATTTTTCATTAGAAGAAAGTCACATCCTGTAAATTTTATAACCCGAAAATTGCTTATATATTGGACTAGAAGAAAGGACCAGGTAATTTAAAATCCAAGGCAGACATGTTACCTCCCAGACGATCATGGACGCTTCAGATCATTCATATATTTAGAGAATATTAACTCATATAATGTCAAGAAACTTAAACATGTAAATGTAAAGCTCAACCATTGGATAGTTATTTTCTTACAAGACATTGAGTCATATAATTTGTCTTTGTTTTTATTTCGTTCACATTTACGTTTCACCTCAGTGTTAAGCGATTTCGACATATGAAGTGACTAGCATTCTTCTTTTACTAATCGAAGGAAGCAATTTATAGGGCTATTTTGCAATTTGCTGGTTGCCTACATTCACCAATAGAAAATAATACGGCTTTCGTAACCTAATGTTATGTTACGGTTCCCGATATCATATTACCTTACTTTGATACCAATCGATTTTGTAGTATGTGAGCAAATTACGAAAGCAAACAGAAAGGATATTGATGCAATACTGAAAACTACTTAAATATGCAAGCATGGAAATTTTTCTTTTATTGCCTTTAAACCCAATCAATAATTTACCTACTTTTAAAATGTATTGTTTTAATAATAATAATAATAATAATAATAATAATAATAATAATAATAATAATAATAATAATAATAATAATAATAATAATAATAATAATAATAAATAGTAATACTACTTTTTATTGGGATTTTTTCTACTCTAAAGTAGTATTTCCTTCAACTTAAAGTAATTTTATCTACTAAAATCCCCTGTCTTGCTCATCTTATTCCATCAATTATCTTCCATCGACATCACCTATTTACGCTGACGATTTGCAAATTTACATTCACTCCGATCACGAAGATGTACGTACATGACACACTACACAAACTAAATAGTGACCTAGTCTCAATTTATCAATGGTCAACGAAACATGAACTGACAAGAAACAGTGCATAATTATAGGACATCGACGATTCCAAAGTATTATAAATTACGAAAATATCCCTACCATTCTCCTAACTGACAAAAACATCCCCTACAGCTCAGTAGTAAAAAAACAGGGTATCTACATGGACCAACACCTAGACTGGAAAATCCAGGTGAATAGTATCTGCAAGAAAGTGTTCTCAGTTCTTCATTCCCTAAATTGTCTTAAAAACTTCTTCCTACAAAGTTAAAATAAATACTTGTACAGACTCTTATAATGCCACACTTCGACTACTGCGACATATTACTGACTAATCTGACAACTGATCTATCTGACAGACTACAGCGTGCTCATAATGCGTGCATTCGATTTATATTCAATCTTCGTCGTTATGACCACGTGTCTCCTTCATTTCAGGTCTTATCATGGGTACGCCTAAATGACAGAAGAACTTTACATTCACATATCTTACTATTCCAAATCCTGCACATATATTTATCAAGACATTTAGCAAAACGTTTTCAAAATTTATCGGTTCATCACAATTTAGGAACAAGATCACAAGACTTCTTTACTTTTGATACTACAGCACAGGACATGTCTATACTCTGAATCTGACACACTATCTATGACTGGAGCATGGAACTCACTTCCCAGTCATGTCAGGGCTGGCAATCACTAACATTATTTAAATCAAATTAACTGATATCTTAAGTTCGACACAATGAAAACATTAACTGCATAACAACTATACAGCGCATTCTATAAATAATATTCTAGGAAGCCACTTACTTTATTTTATATCATTTTAATTTTATTATATTCCATGTTTTTGTTAGTATTAACCAGTATTAGATCACATCACCATTGTATTTTGTATAGTCTGTATTTTAATAACACCTTAAAATTGTAATAAGTATGTAATGTTTGTATCTCGTAGACTGCGATGGGCAGGACATGTTGCGCGTATGGGGAATGAAAGACGTGCATGGAAGCTTCTTGTAGGAAAGCCAGATGGAAAACGCCCAGTTGGTAGACCAAGAATGAGGTGGGAGAACAACATTAACTATGATTTAAGGGAAGTAGATTATACAGGGAATGATTGGAAAGCATTAGCTCAGGATAGGGATGTATGGAGAGCTTATGTCCGCGCGGCCATGAACCTTCGGGTTCGATAGTGCCAGTGAGTAAGTAAGTAAGTATGTAATGTTTGTATAATTCTACCATTCGCTAGTTGAGGGGCCTTAACTCTACCAGCTAAAATAAATTATTATTATTGTTATTATTATTATTATTATTATTATTATTATTATTATTATTATTATTATTATTATTATTATTATTATTATTATTATATACTAGAGAATAATGTGAAATTGAACCTATAAACTTTGGATAAATTATAGAATATTAAATTGGAACGATCAAATAGATAGAATGGAGAACAGTAGATTAGTGAAGAAAGTACGTAACTGGACACCTCAGCAGAAAAGGCCATTAGGAAGACCACAACTACGATGGAAGGATGTCACCATACCGCGGACCTGTAGTGAATGAACACGCAACAAGCTGCCAGCTTTCATGCGTAGAGGAAGATTATTATTATTATTATTATTATTATTATTATTATTATTATTATTATATTCTATTTATACTCATCCTGATTCCATCCGCCCATTGTTTCTGTGATTTCGTCTTCTCCTTCTCCCTTCAGTATTCCATTCCAAAATTATTTTCGGAATCCTGTCTCATTCCAAACTTTCAATGTGTTCAAATCATCTTCAATTACTTCAAGAATATTCTTATCCATTGCTACCATCTCTTTAATTAATTGGTTTCTAATTTTATCAGTTTGTTTATTGTTCTTACCGCTCTACGCCAGTAGTCCATTTTTCATCATCATCAATGGCAGTCATGGATTAGGCCATTGGCCTGTTCCGCTTCAGGAAAGAAATTGATCCCTCCATCTCTTCATAGGTCTTCCTGGGTCTCTTCGCTCTGTGAGTAGTCCATTTTTGTAACCAATAATTTACTTACGTGTAGCCTGTATAATGACTGCGTATCAGTTCCATTTAACATTACACTTTGAACTAATTTATCATATATTATTTTTTATGTTATTTACAGTATTGTTGATCCTGAGAACTGAATTCAGCTTACCAACTATTTTTATATCTGTACGAATTTTTTATTTCGGCTTCTAAAATATTTTAATTTATTGACTTTGTGAATTTCTTCGTTTTCACTTTCCAACTTTTCAACATCTTCAATCTGAAATATTTAGTTTTCTTAAAATTAATATCACCCCCCCCATTTTTTATATTCTTCAACCAATTTCCTTGTCATATAATAATAATAATAATAATAATAATAATAATAATAATAATAATAATAATATAATTATATGTATTTATTTAGCAGGTTTCACAATGTTTCATATCATCCTGAGCCCAATTGATCTACTGTGATTCTCCTGCGCATCTCTCTGTCATTTCGATCTCCATCGTCCAATCCTTTTCCCCTCGTGCTGCTTATCCACATTATGTTTGACCGTCCTCTTCTTCTTTTACTATTTGGACCCGTTCTAGGATTTTTCTTGGGAATTTGTATTCTGTCATTCTTTTACTTTTAATTGATTTTTAAGAAATCCACATTTCAAGTTTTGAGATTTATATTTTGTTTCATTAAACTGGTTCGTCTTTGATCTATTCTAGAAATTCCACTTGAACACCTCCAAAAAACCATTTCTGCACAAATTAATTCACTTATTGTTTTAATTCACAACTCCCTGCATCGTACACCACTATACTCCGTATTATTGTACTTAAAATGTCTGTTTTTGTTTTAGATTTTATATTCTGATCCCATAAAACACCTTTTAATTATCGTTATTTATCCTCTCAATAATTTCAGCATCATGACTTCCATCTTCATTAATATTTTTCCCCAAATAAACAGGTTTTTATTTTTCAGGTCCATATTCTAAAACCAGATCTTTTGAATTATCTCCTGTTTCCATATACGTTGTTTTGTCCAAATTTATCTTTAATCCCCATATATTGTGTTCCTCATTCAGTTCTTGTCGTATAATTCTTGCATATTCTTGCACAAATCAATGCAAATCCCTTTCTATATTCAACATTATATACTCTAAATCCTCGCAATCTTGTGTAATCAGTAGCTGATCATCAGCAAATAGCATTGAGTAAACTGTATGTTCTACAACGTTTATTCCTATAGGTGAACATTTGTCTTTTTACTGTGTTAAGGCGTTTTGCAGATATATCTTGAACAAGTTTTAAACATTTAGTAACCAAAACCAGGTGCTCGGGTAAAATTAGGTTACAGAATTTAATCATCTTCCTTCCGTTTATAGTCCTGAAAGGTCTGTTATGGTTTACTAACAGTTTTCCAATAATTTCATTCTTGACCTTCTCAATGATCTTTTACCAATTGTTTGGCACTTTTCAATTGGCTCAGAATTCTGGATCTAGAAATACGGTCCACATGTTAATGTAATCTATTATAGGAACTATATACAAGTTTAAAATTTTGTTCAATATTTAGCACGTCGAATTCAGTATAATTCAGTTTTGTGAGGTAATGATAGTATAGCTTTGAATTGTCTTCGTAACGAGGCATTTACAAAGTACAACAGCGAAATCCTTAAGTCGAATTTATGGTTCAATTTTGCTCATTTACGGAAAACCCTTTCTTTTGTTAACACTTAGATTAAAGAAACTTGTTTTAATGTGTCGGACTGAAGTAAAACAAACCATGCATAACGTAAGTTGTTACCTGTATCATTTTTTTAATGTAATTTGACACAAATTTAAATAGGCCTAATTCTATTGATTCATTTTTCAATTGTTTTACTAAAAGCATTTCATTAATTTAACTTATATAACTTATAAGATACAATACGACGAAGCAAACATGGAGGCTACTAGAGCGATTATTTAATTTGGAGTTTCAGGTAAACCATCGTTTCTAATATTTCGCATTAGTTTATTTATTTATCTTTTACTTCAATGACATGTACTGTGTTTCGTTGCGAAAATATCAATTTGCGATCACTAGAGCGTTAACAATCTCCTCACACACACACACACACACACACACACACACACACACACATACACAATACACACACACACATATAGGGGACTATATATATTGTCGTGGTCATTTTGGATATATACTCAGTACTTCGTTAGATAATATGGGCGAAGATCTGTAAAAAATGTCAATAATCTTTTCATACTTACTTAATACTTAATACAGGCTTTCCACTTTACAGCAGTTTGCCCTTGATTCCTGCTTTCCAGAGATTCCTATCTTCCCATTGTCCATCTTCCATACCCCTCTTCCTCATGTCATCATATATTCCATCATACCATGTTCTTCTACTTCTTCCCCTTCTCCTTCTGCCTGGTACCATCCAATCCAACAGCTGTTTAGGCCACTGGTCTTCCGGCATCCGTTGTACATGTCCATGCCATTGTAGAGCTCTCGTTGTTATCCTATCGATAACAGTTTCTTGTGCATCCATTTCTTGTCTGATATATGTATTTCGAATATGTTGTAGCCTGGATATTCTCATGCTTCTCCGTAATCCATCCATTTCTGTCGCCAAGATTCTTTTCTGCATCCTTTCATTTATTGTCCAGCTTTCTGATCCATATGTAAGTATACTTTCTATTATTGTCTGTATAATCCCTTTTTTTTTGTTTTTCTGGTCAAATTTCTATTCCATAAAAGACCATTCAGGGATCTAATCGCCTTCCTTGCACAATTTACTCTGTTAATAATATATTTTTCACAAGTACCAGATTTATCTATTATACGCGTATTTAAATTCTTCAACACGTTTAATTATCATATTATTTAATTGTAGGTCTTCTGAATTTCCTCCGACTACCATATATTCTGTTTTAATATAATTTATCTTCAGTCCACCTACCTCAAATGCATCGACCAACTTTCTTATCATATATTCTATATCTTCCTTATCTTGTCCTATTATAATCTGGTCATCAGCGAATAATAAATTGTGCAGTAAATGGCCATTAATGTCAATTCCCATTCCCCTACATGACTTATTCCATTTCATTAATACATATTCTAAATATATCTTGGACAATGTTGGTGACATCCCGCATCCTTGTCTTAATCCTTTTGTTATATCAAATTCTGAGGATATTCTATTTCCAACCTTAATACTTGCTTTACAACCATACATCCTTTTTATAAAATGTATGAGAGATTTAGATATTCCAAACTTCTCCATTGCCAACCAAAGCTTGTTGATGGGTACAGAGTCATATGCCTTTTCCAGGTCTATAAATGCCATATGAACTTCTTTACCTTTAGCCAACATCTTTCCGTAATCTGCCTGATCACAAATATATTATCAAGGCACGATTTACCTGCTGTGAAACCTGTTTGTTCTTCTGATATTCTATTTTGTATTAGTTCCTCCAATCTGATTTTAATAATTGTACTTAACGTTCTACTAATTGCTGCCATAACACTGATGCCTCTATAGTTTGATGGATCTCTTTTATTCCCTTTATTTTTGTATATTGCACTAATGTACGATAACTTCCACTCATCTGGAATAGGATCTCCTTCTATCACTTGGTTAAAAAGTCTAGTTAAAATTCTTATAATTCCTGAACCACCATATTTAATTAGTTCCATGGTTATTCCTCCTGGACCTGCCGCTTTTCCATTTTTTGCTGTTCTCAACACGTTTCTTACCTCCTCTTCTGTTATAGGTTCTATTAAGTCACCCTTTCCATTATCCAGTGTAGCATAGTCTATAAATTCTCTCCTAGTTTCTGTTAAAAGCATTTTAAAATATTCCTGAAAAGTTTTCATTGGTACTAAATTAAAACTCTTTGCCATATTATCATTTCGCATGTTTGTAATTGTCCTCCATGCTTGGGCTGACTTTGAATAGCCTACTGTATGCTCGATTTCATGAGAACCTCAAAATCTTCATTCCTTCGTAATGCGCTAAAATTAATTATTTTTCACAGCCATATGAATGCTTCATCTGCTCATTGGACTCACAGTTAAGAAAATCCATTTAATATTAGATTATCAATTTCTGCTACAGTTAGGTCTACATAAATTAATAGGAGAAAACTATAATTTCCTGTCTTTATCCTAAAGTGGTGAAAAAGAACCACTGTGAGATGTATTTAAAAACCGAATAAGCCTACTATGTGCATAGCAAACATAAGAAAAAAATATATACAGAAATCGGCCGCGGTGGACTAGTGCTTATGCTCCTTGCCTCTGGTCCCGAGGATCGCGGATTCAAACCCGACCGCGATTGATTAATTTTTTAGCATGGAAAAAATCCAAGGAGCAAGTTCTCCGGGAGGGACTTTATGCCGTGGGTCCCAACTCCATAGATTTTCAGGCTCTAAAAGTTCCTTAAGGGGACTGGCTGGTGAATTTCAACTTTCTTTTAGTTTTCAACTGATTGCTTTGAAATTTTTATCACATTCATTACGTGCTTATAGAAGTGTTTCTATGAAGGTTTGTGTTTATAAGTAGAATAGTTTCAGAATTATGATCTTTTAAAACAATTTTTTTTTAATTTTTCCTACAAAATGCTCCTTACGATGCATTTTTAAATATTCTCTGTTGAAATTTGAGATTCAGAGTCTTCATGATTCCATAAACACTTTTGCTATGCAAAAAATATTCATAAAGGGAGGATACTGCTTATTTTTCACTTTTTGAAAAACATTTTTCACTCTTATCATTTCTTCCATATCAATCTAAAAGAACACATGTGTCTTAGACTAGTAACTGCATAGCAAATTTGAATTAGCATTTATTGGAGATTCTAATAAAAAACTCACTTTGATAGCAAAAAAAAATTGCATGGTAAGGAGCATTTTAAGTTTTGGAAAATCTAAAAGAAATGGAAACCGAAAAAAAGGCAAAATCAAAGGGAGTACGATTAGTTTCAGCTAAACAAGAAGTAAATCATACTAAAGCTAAAGGCATAGTTAAAAAAATAAATCATAAATAAGCCTGATATATATTAAACATTATTAAATTATAACTTTCTACTAAAAAATAAAAGACAGTAAAATTAATGCCAATTAAGAGGTTTAAAGGGAATCAATGCAAATAACAATAAATATTCATTATTAATTTTAAGTAGTAATGCTAACCATACGTGCAAGAGTATTTAAACTCTTACGTCATGGGGTCAATTTTGTTCCTACAATAAAAATGATTACATGAAAATGACCCTAAAGAATCAGAGTTATTAAAAACCAAATAAACAAAACGTATTTTTTTACCATTTTTTCAACATTTTCACCATTCGGCCCCCTTAAGCTTGAATGAAAAAGCCTCTAAGCAAAATTTACCGAATTTTCCTATCCTAGTCCTACCTTGGTTCCTTAGATGTCACTATGAGGCGGGACGCTGACCCCGGGCCACTCAATGACATCTATCCGAAAACAAGTGTAACTGAATTAGTATAGTTGAATTTCTCCCCTGTAGGGGCAGAACGCCTAAGTCTCGTTGAGAGACACGAGTCTTACAAGAAGAAGAAGATATACAGACAAAAGAGTTGACAAAAAATATTACACGCGATTATTTATTAAATAACAAATTTAGGGACGTTTAAACTCTGGATAGTTCCAAAGAAATATTACAATACTGAATGTGTAGTATGTTATGTAATAAAATCGCAAATTGAGTAACAGCCAAAACATGACCGATTTTTTTGTGAAAATGAGTATAACATCCTAGCCGACACAATGGAACATTGATCTACTTCATTCGTTGATGATTTGCGAACTAATGCAGTGTCATCCAGCGTACATTCGCTTCACATCAGTGTGTGGCGTCGAGGAGTGAAGCTATTACCCTAAGTAACCTGGATAAGTGTTTCATTTGCTAATTTTTCATGACTGTACATGGTTAGTATTGTAATATCTGGGTGGTCGATTCCTTCTATAATTATAAGGATTATTTTTAAAGTAGAAATAATAATCAAAATAAGTAAGAGTTGTGTCAGGAGGTGAAGATCGTCTTGAAGTTCTAGTAGATATCTGTAAATTTATAGATTAGGAATCAACCCCAGGAATTCTTCGGAAATGTGGTTAGTAGATAGGATTAAACCTAACTATAAGAAGACACAGCGGAGCAGTAGTGAGAAACAAACAGACTTTAATACAAAAAAACGTGAGACAGGGTATCGGTAACACCGATGAAAAAAACTGTCTAACTTACAATCATAAGTTTCATACATATATACCAGTTGAGTAATGACGTAGTTACAATGTATACGTGAGAATCAATTTGGTTGTATTGTACATGTAACCAGATTCTCCCTTTCTGAAAAGCATATTGAATGCGCTTAACCTATGACCTTTTAAAAGCTAAGTCATCATTAGGTAAGACTACCTATTGTGTAACAATCCCTTATACTGCATGACTTTTCCAAATAACTACAAAGGTAATACCTATTTAAATATTCATGACAGAATTCTTTAAAATCATTCTTCAGCATATTTTAACAAAAAGATCAATTAGGTCAATAATTGTGTTAATTTAGGACAGTCATACATTATAATGAATGTTCATATTATAAAATATATATATATTATGATATACTTCAATATATATTATGATATACTTCAATATATATTATGATATACTTCAATATATATTATGATATACTTCAATATATATTACACTCTTCCCCCTATAGAAAGTTTGAATTACATAATTCGAAACTTTACTAACGAAATGTTTTATTTTTATTTCTAGTTCTATGCGCAATACTATCTTTATCTTCTTCATCTTTTGGGGATACATTCTGTGGACAACTGGGGTCTCTAATTCTTTCTCCGATAAGCGGTGATGACTTGAGGGACACGACAGGTGAACTCTCATCATTACCTGTAGTTTTAGCGTATACTACACGATCATGCCCAGAGTAATATGTATGTTAACACACAGCCTCTCGGTCGTCTCCTTCCAGCATTTTCTTGGAGTCCATTTATCCCATAACCAAATATTAAAGTTCTGTAGCTCTTACAACAGCAAATGCAACAACAACAAGTCAAGGTTACGAATATGATCGTACCCATTACAGAACTCCATGTGGTTATATGTATATACCACTTCGAATAATCATTTTCTTCTTGCTGTTTTATTAACTTACCTAAATCATCGGCCTTCATACTGGCCATTCTCAAATCATCTACCGATGACATTAGGTTAGACATAGGCATGTCCAATTGTAATTTCTCGTAGTCGTTAGTTTTATCCATATCAAAGCAACAGTCGAAGTCAAGAGGTGCTGTCGGTATAAAATCTATGGTTAAGTTACTTACCAAATTACTCATGGCATGTAAGGTTACGTGGGCATTAAAAGCCTTGCAATTCTGTCCTAGCGATAATTTACCTTCCTTTTCAATATTGAGTTGTGTTGATTTGTCGCCACATAACACAGTCATACGATCTGGTTTTGGGGTGACAAATAACCATTCATTAGATAAATATAAGGGAATCCAGTAGGATTTGTTCAATGTGAAAATTCTAGTCTCGCAACTTTTTGGAACTTTAGTGGTGGATGGATGAAGAAGTGAAGCTTCACAATCAGCTTCAGGGGTGTACAAATAAATCGGTATATTTTCTTTACATACATAATGCAAAAGATTAGGACGAAAACATCCTGTTAGTTCATTAGTTGTCATTTTTCCGTAATGTTGTCTCAACGGGTCACTGAAAATATATTCTTTGTTTGCGCTTAGAAAAATGTAAATATTACCTTCCTTCTTGAATTCAACATAATTGCTTTTCACACGCGATCGTTGTAGTTCCTTAAACTTAATAAGCCTTTCTCTAGCTATCTCATGACAACTTTGCAATTTATTCCGTACATTTAGAATTAAATCGTCGTAATTATATAAAGGTTGTGATTTAGTTTGTAAAATTCCTGGGATATTACATTTTCTTCCATACAATAATTCATAAGGAGAGTATTTAGTAATACTATGGGGGGTAGTGTTGTACGTAAAACTGGCGAAAGGTAACCATTTGTCCCAATCGGCTCCTCTAGGATTGCAAAAAAAACGTAAGTAGTTTACTAAGGTCTTATGAGTTCTTTCTAGAGCTCCATTACTTTCAGGGTGATAAGCAGTAGTGCTTAGTTTCTGAATCTTAAATAGTTTACATATTCTTTTAAATAAATCTGACATAAAATTTGTTCCTTGATCAGTTAATATGATATCAGGAATCCCATAAATTAAAATAACATTGTTTACGAAAGCTTCTGTCACTTCTTCAGCTGTTTGTGTCTTTAAGGGTATGACTATTAAATATTTACTTAAGTTATCTTGACAAGTTAATATATATTTATGACCTCTCTCGGTTAGCGGAAGTGGTCCCACTACATCTAAATAAATTTTTATCCAAGGTTCCTTTTGTGTGTCCGTGACCTCTAAAGGTTGTTTTACTTTCTGCTTCTCGTCTTTATTAAATTGACAAATCTTACAAGTTTTAATGTAATTGGTTACGTCTTTCTCTACTCCCGGCCAAGTTATGTATAATTTAATTCGATCGGTAGTTTTATTGATTCCAAGATGTCCTCCAATTGGACAGCTGTGAAATTCCTTGATTATTTCCTTCTTACGATCCTCAGTTAAGTGCGTATTATCCAAGGTGCAACATTCTACAGGGTGTCTACTCAAACTATCTGCGTTTACGTGTCTTTTACCTGCCCTATAATGAATTTCGAATTCAAATTCTGAAAGTTGAAGTTTCCAACGTATTAATCTCGAACTAGGGTCTTTCACTTTAAATAGCCAGACCAATCCTTTGTGATCTGTCACTACTTGAAATTTACGTCCTAGTAAATAAGGTCTAAAATGTCTGCATGCCCATACTATTGCTAATAGTTCCTTTTCTACAGTGCTGTAATGCGATTCGGCTTGATTTAAAGTCCTGCTAGCGTAAGCAATGGGTTTATCATCTCCTAACGTTCCTTGACTAAGAATTGCGCCTAAAGCGTATCCACTCGCGTCTGTCGTTACTATAAAGGTTGTGTGAAATCTGGATACTGTAACAACGGAGCTGTCGTTAATTTATCTTTCAATTTATTGAAGCTATTCTGTTCCGTATCTTCCCACTTCCATTTTTTATCTTTCTTTAACAATTCAGTCAGAGGTTTTGCAATCGCACTAAATTCTCCTATAAATTTTCTGTAATATCCTGCCAAACCTAAGAATGATTTTATGTCTTTAGGTGTCTTTGGAGTTGGAAATTCGGTAACTGCCTGTATCTTATTCGGATCGGGTTTGACACCTTGAGCGGTAACCACGTGTCCTAGATATTTTAATTCTTCTCTCAAAAATTCACATTTATCAGGTTCGATTTTTAAATTGTGTTTCCGTAACTGATTAAACACTTCCCGTAATTTTTTATTATGTTCTTCTAAGGTTTCGCCCATTACTAATATATCGTCCATGTACACAAAGCATCTATTGCCTATTGAGTCTTGGAGTACCGAGTTCATCATCCTTTGGAATGTAGCTGGTCCCGACCTAACTCCAAAAGGCATTTTCTTGTACTCGAAATGTCCGTTAGGGGTGCTAAAAGCGGTTTTACATTGGTCTTCCTCAGCGATCGGCACCTGAAGGTATCCACTTGCGCAATCTACTGCTGAAAAATATCTAGCCTTTCCTATTTTGTCTAATATATCTTGTATATTAGGAAGAGGATAGCTGTCTCCTACGGTTACTTCGTTTAACTTTCTAAAATCTATACAAATTCGCCACTTTTTCTTTCCAGAAGCATCTTCCTTTTTAGGTATTACTATTAGTGGAAAATTCCATTCGCTCTTACTATGTGCGATAATACCGTCTTCTAACATTTGTGTAACTTGTTTGTCAATCTCCTCTTGATGAGCTCTGCTAACCTATAATTCTTCAAAGTTATAGCTCTTCCTTTAGGAATTGAAGGTGTGGGTATGGAATGTGTAGCAGCTGTTGTGCTTGTTAGTCTATCTCCCGGAAGCTTAAATATGTCCGCGTATTCTGTGCAAATGTTTCGTATACTATGGGCTCCTTCTTTCACGTGTTAAGTCTCAGATTTTTATTTAATAAATCTAATCTTTGAGGTACGAAATTTTCAACTGATACTTCCTGTTCCTTACTTATTTGAGTGGGCGGTTTAACTAGTTCTGGTATTTTCTTTATTATCTGTGCGTCAGCTGTTAAATTAATTACTAGGCATGTGAATGTCTTATCACATTTTGTTATCCCGTTAGCGCAAATTAGCCCTGGCTGTAAAATTTGCCGTTCTATGAATCTGTTCCCTCTTTCGTTCGTAGGAAATTCCATTAAATTTTCACTATACGGAGGAATAATCATCTTTTTATTTAACATATAACCTTGTTCCATGAGCCAGTCTTGGCCTAAAATTATATCTAAATCTCTGGGTAATTTATCTACTATATGACAATTAACAACTGTATGATTTTCACAATTATTCAATACTAATTGAGTTATCCCATTTACTTTTATAGAGTTCCCACTAATACCTTGTATTTTCATATTACAGTTATCCTTTATAACGTTTCTCTTTAGTGATGTTTCTTTAACTAATGATATTTGTGCACCAGTATCTATCAATACTAAACCTAGGCCATTTTTTAATTGTTCACTTAGGATATACATTTCCCAGGGTCTCGGTTCATAACCAGAGGCGTCCCACTGATTAATAGCATTAAGAGTCCCTACTTCGATCTCACAACACGCTGTCTCCATTGAGGTAGTTTGGTGTCCTTGGATTTTTCCTTAATCCACTATCCCAAGTTCTATCCCTTGTGGACGACTCGTAGCGTTTCCCTCTATTATTCCACTGTTTCGAGCCTACAATCTCTTGGCGTTTCTCTCTATTATTCCACTGTTTCGAGCCTACAGTCTCTTGGCGTTTCTCTCTATTATTCCACTGTTTCGAGCCTACAGTCTCTTGGCGTTTCTCTCTATTATTCCACTGTTTCGAGCCTACAGTCTCTTGGCGTTCCCCAACCACGCTAGGCCCACAGTCACAGAACCCATTTATCGGCGTTCTAGTCAACTTATGCAGTTCGCCTTGCGACACTGCCCAACAAACACTGTCATCTGGGGATTCGTTTGCGTCACTAACTATTTAGCGGCTTTATCTATCCTATCCTTAAACTTCTGATCAACTAGTTCAGGTAATTCCCCTTCCATATTTACCCTAGTATGATCCCTCAGGCACTCCATGAGTCCTGGCGCGCAGTCAGACGGGAGGATTACCTGCGACTGCTCAGGTAACCCGAATTCTCGTTTCCTGGCGGCCTCCCAGAGCTGCTCTGTCCCGTCCTCCATGCCTACGGGGTTGCGGTCTCTTACCACATTCTCTACTAATGTGCCCTATCTCATTACAATTATAACACCTTATTTCTTTGTGGCCAGGTTAACCTCTCTCTTTATCTCTGATCCGTACGGTCTTCTAAATTCCCTTTTTACTGCCCCTGTGATTGGATGTCCTTGTCCATTTGATTACCCCTAAATCTCGTGGACTTTACCTCGCTTTCTTCCTGTAATGCGGTTTCGATTAGTTGCGCTAATGATTCTTCTTCACCCTTAGCCTTTACTATATACTTAATCTTATCGTCCTTTAACCCTGCTACGAAAGTACCTTTTAAAAATTCTCCTATCAGCTGTAGGCCTCCTTCTACATATCTCGAATTATCGCGTCTTTCTAACCTCTCCAATCTATTTCTGACTTCTCTTCTTAAATCCATGGCTATTCCATCTAATCTTGAACCCCACTGTGCAACTGTTTCATTTGTACTTTGTTTTGAATTAAAGAGTATTCCTGCATAATATTCTAGCGTTCTCCTTACAGAAAAGTTCTCCTCCAATATTGCTTTAACTTGAATCCAAGTTCTCTCTCTGTCCTAGCTAAAAGTCTATCTTTAGCGTCTCCTGAAATTTTGGATTCTATAAATCTTAACAATAAGGGTTGTTTGGTTGGATGGACTACCTGAACCGCAGCTTCTACTCCTTCTATAAATTCTCTTAAATGTTTGGGGTTTCCATCGAATGTTCGGGGTATCAACTTAACTGCTTGAACTACAGGGATATAGCTTTCCTCGCTAATATCAATATCGCCCTCGCTAGCCATAATGGAATTGGACTCACCTAAAGAAAGATGTAGGGTGGTCTGAGATGCACAGTTCAGAGTCGTAGTGATGGCCTTTCAGCTCCCCTCAGGGTGCGACTCCTCTCGCGGTGCAGGCTGCCAACGGCTGAACACCAAGGACGTCCCTCGAGCGCGTCGGTGGCTGCTGGTGTTGGCCTCAGGACCACTGTCTGCTTTCCTCTGGTGCGTTTACGGGTACCACGGCGCCTGTGGATTACTCTGGAGCGTTGATCCCTCGAGATAGGCTCTGAATTATCTGGGACTAATTGAAGAGTCTCTCCAGCTCGTTCGCACCTTCGGATGTCTCACTGCTCGCTGGTTTTCCAATCCCGATGCGCTGCCACCATGTAATATCTGGGTGGTCGATTCCTTCTATAATTATAAGGATTATTTTTAAAGTATAAATAATAATCAAAATAAGTAAGAGTTGTGTCAGGAGGTGAAGATCGTCTTGAAGTTCTAGTAGATATCTGTAAATTTATAGATTAGGAATCAACCCCAGGAATTCTTCGGAAATGTGGTTAGTAGATAGGATTAAACCTAACTATAAGAAGACACAGCGGAGCAGTAGTGAGAAACAAACAGACTTTAATACAAAAAAACGTGAGACAGGGTATCGGTAACACCGATGAAAAAAACTGTCTAACTTACAATCATAAGTTTCATACATATATACCAGTTGAGTAATGACGTAGTTACAATGTATACGTGAGAATCAATTTGGTTGTATTGTACATGTAACCAGATTCTCCCTTTCTGAAAAGCATATTGAATGCGCTTAACCTATGACCTTTTAAAAGCTAAGTCATCATTAGGTAAGACTACCTATTGTGTAACAATCCCTTATACTGCATGACTTTTCCAAATAACTACAAAGGTAATACCTATTTAAATATTCATGACAGAATTCTTTAAAATCATTCTTCAGCATATTTTAACAAAAAGATCAATTAGGTCAATAATTGTGTTAATTTAGGACAGTCATACATTATAATGAATGTTCATATTATAAAATATATATATATTATGATATACTTCAATATATATTATGATATACTTCAATATATATTATGATATACTTCAATATATATTATGATATACTTCAATATATATTACAGTATCTACAACAGTGCTGCTCTGACTGGAGGTAAATGATCTGCTGTGTCGTATAACATATTTGTTACTTATGTTTATATATTATCAGCATCATCATCATCATAGTACATTCACGAACTAAGGTAATTTGTTGACCTGTTTCGGCCTCAAGAGAAATACAATTTAAAAGTCTTGTGAGTGAACGTCCTGCAGGTTGATAGCTTAACATTTGTTTGGGTATTCTGTGATCTTCCATTCGATGAACATCTTGACTTATAATCTGAAATGTTGTTTTCTAAAGGTTCAATTTGTAATTCTTCTATGATGTCTTCATTTTTCTTTTTGTGATCTAGTAGTGTTGTAAGAGGAAGTGACGTATTTAGGCCTCTCCTACTCAATTCTCATCTTCGCCTTCTCGTGGTACAACCCGTTTTCACAAACAAGGCTCTGAGGACCGAGTCAGGACGGTATAACCATTCCATCGGTTACTGAGTAAATGTCTGTCCAGAGACTAAGAAGTAGCAGCCCTACCACTGGATTACTTAACGTCGCGACGCGTCGGCCAGTAACCTGTCCTAAGGAATATCAACTTTAGTTGCAAGTCTCATCACGAAGAAATGTTTATGTATAGACGCTTTAATATGTAACGTTTTTTTCGTGTCTAGAGTATTCGATTTCAAGTTGTAAATAAGATATGTATTCTGTGTAGACACGTGATCTTATGATATGAAATGATACTTATGATTAAATAAGTTCTTGTACCTGCATTAATGAATGGGAACAAGCAGGAAACCCCACAGTCAGTTTGATCGGCACCTCGCAAGTACTAGTCTCACCGCCCGAGTCAACTAGCTCAGTTTCAATATCAAGTTGTTATATTTAAAATTAGCTGAATATGGGACATCGCGTCGCTCGGGTATTTATTTATTCCAATCGTCTTGTCACCAGTCAGCTTTAGCGATCATGCAACTATTCGACACACAATCTGGACCATTTAGGATATGTAATGTTTTAAACCTCTCACCTCTCCCCCATGCCTAAGGGGGCTAAACTTAAACTTCGAGAGAGTCATTCTTCATTTCAAAGACCCCGAAAACTGTGGATTTGACACTAATAAAGGCCATTTTATGTTATTTTTATGTCTCTCCACTCCGTAGAGGTGATTAGAGGTCACTTATTTCCACAGTATATATATATTTTTTTTTCAGAATGTTATTCTTGTTCACCAAATTATAGCGTTCGTCACTTATAATGGAACATACATACAGTGCACACACATACTGCACACTAACATATGTCAATTTATATATGTATATATATTCCACCGCTGTGGTCTCGAGGTAGCGTGCTGCCTTGTCACGCAGCGGGCCCGGGTTCGATTCCCGGTCGGGAAAGTTTTTCCTCACCTATAAGACAAATGTCAGGAAGCTTAGGGCCCAGTGGTCATCCGGGCATCATCATCATCCTTATCATTATCATCATCAACCTTCACCGTTGCGGGAAGCTACCACACCCATAATTCCCTAGCAAAGCTGCAAAGCATACTCGTATCATTATAATGCTATGATTGCAGTGAGAGACCTGCCCTCGGGCAGAATTATTACATATATGTGTACATATAATTAATTTTCTAAAATCTGGACATAATTATAATAATTTATTTTAATTTTCCATAATGGACGTGACATTTTTACATCCCATATACGTACTCGCGTGTGTGTGATGCTATCGGTCTCTTTTAGTTTGTGTTTTGTGTTGTGATCCATACCATAGCCGAGCGGTCTAATATATCCTGCCTTGCCGAAGAACTAAGACACATCATAGTTTGAGCTCCAATGGAGGAGATGTTCTGTCATTGAATTTTGACATCGTGAGGAATTTGTGTAACTATGATATAAGTAGGGGGTCCAGATTGTTTGATCATCCTTTAACGGTTGAAATATCCGATATGGTGACCACATGTCACCCACATATTGAGTACTTGATCGTCCTAATGTCTTCATTGGCACATGTGGATTTGAGACTAGGAACTGGCTCGTAGCCAAAGAGACAGCTAGGTCTATCATGTTATTATTATTATTATTATTATTATTATTATTATTATTATTATTATTATATTTAAACCTGTTATTATTATCGTAATATGAGTAATAATAATTCATGTGTAATATTAAGCATAAAATAAATTATTTAAAATAACAGAAAAATATAATTTCGAGTTTAATTGTATAAATATTCTTATTTGTTTTTGTTTCATGAATCCTAAATTTAAAATAATTGGTTGGATACGTGAACAGTCTCTTTCATTAACATTTGTTTGAATTCATATAAGATAAAAAAATATAAGAATGGCTATAGTGATACCGGTTTCTGCTCACAGGATCAGAAATAAAGAAGAAAGAAGTAAAGACACAGAAGGGAGAAAAAATGGGTGGAGAATCTTATTGTAATTAGTCGTCAGAGGTCTCTTCCATCGCTACCACCCTCTCATTCTCATTTCTACTCCAAACTTCCATCCTTGCGCCCCCTTGTGCCCTCTGCCTTCCAATCTAATTTCGTAGTCATTCTCCGTATGCTCACTTTTTTAAACGCTTTTTTTTATTCCCCACCCTTTTCCTTAGGTTTCGCTTTCATTGTCTCTTTCTGTCTTTGACTGGTTTCAACTATCCAATCTCCCCAGTCAGGCATCACGGTAGACCCTCCCTACTGCCTAATCCTAGGGTCATCATTTCATTGCAACTTTTCTCTGCATGAGAAAAGACTGCCTAAATAATGTCAATTGCACCACTTATCGGTTCTCAGAAGTAATGTCCTCAGTGAATTGGTCCAATCAACAAAAATGTCCAGCATTTGGTGAAGTCCGCTCAGCGCTATGGAAGGAAAAATTGGTTTGTGACCAAATCAGTTTTTTTTATAATTCGAGTATTACATACTGCTATGAGTAATATGATTGTAATATTTATTTTACGACGCTCCTTAACAACTAACTACTGGCACTATCCAAGCCGTAAGTTCATGGCCGCGCGGTCATAAGCTATCCTGAGCTATTTTTTTCCCCAATCATCCCCTGTATTATCTACTTCCCTCAAATAACGGTTAATTTTATTGTCCCACCTCATTATTGGTCTAAGAACTGGGCGTTTTCTCTCGGATTTTTCCTACTAGAAGCTTCCGAACACCTCTTTCATTCCCCATTCTTGCCACAATGTCGTGTCTATCGCAGTCTACGGGACTTAATTGTTCTTATTATATCTGGCTTCCTATAAAGACCATATAGCTCACTGTCATGTAGTCTTCACCATTCACCTGTCTGTTCATCTCTCTTTGGTCCAAAATTTTTCCTAAGAACTTTATTCTCAAATACTCGTAATCTCCTTTCCTCCCTTAAAGTAAGATTCCATGTTTTATATATCTTCAGTTTAATGTTTTTAAGGAGTTGGGACGACAAGAGTCCCTGTAATGCATAATAGCATGTATTTCCAGAATTAAACCTAAGGCAATTAATTAATGTCGAATTGAAAACCGAGTGTGAAAGGGTAACAAATTTTACATAGAGATTTCTTCAACCTTGAGATTATTGTACGTGCCATAAACATAGAACACGGGGCCTACAGTTTTTCCGGAGCAACCATATTCCACGACTTTCATGTCCTGAAAAAAAATCCCACGTTTGTATACCTGAACTTCCGAACCAGAGGATAGAAATATACACTACTAAGCATCAGGACAAACCGTATGAAAATCTTAAGATTGAATGACTTTTGGCGAAAATTATCGATAAAGTATTATTTTAGTTGATCTTCTAAATCACACCGGGGCAAATGCTTAAGCAGGAATCCGGGGTTCTCCTTTCCTGGACATCCAGGAGAACCAAAAGGAATTGCTCACCGCTTGTCATTAACTTGGCTAGCCGCAGGGGCTCTCCAACAAGACTACTAATGTTTGAGTTATGAAATCTTTACTTTTCTTGTATTTTCTTCTTCTTATTATTATTGTTCTTCTAGGCTAGTAATTTGTTTATTTATGACAAAAAATTCAATTTTGTGTCGTTTTCATTTCATTTTGTTGTATTTCTCTGACTTACTATATTTATTTGTACAGGATTGTGATGTCCATTATTAGTAGAATGAGGTGAAAAAATTCGAACAGCCTTAGGAGCATGTTGAGAAAATCAATCAATAATATTACATGTTACAAGTATAGTAAATGTATCTCATTAAATGGCCATGAATGCGTGTACTCACGATTCTTAGCCAATGGCACGATGAGAGGAAAGACTGCTTTTACACTTCTGTCGACTTTACTTCTAATAAAGTTGCGCTATTAATTTTAGAAGGATGAACGTATCCCAAATGTAATGTTGACATGAATAAGTGAAGAAACATTTCGTTCCTTACCTCACAGGATGGAACTAGTCCGAACAAAACCGTCAGATGCCTTGGAGTTAAACTTCCTGATTCATACACCGTCCAAACATCAAAGATTATTATTAAACGGAAAGAAAACGAACTGTTTTAAATTACAAAAAATAAACAACAATCTGGAAGTAGAGGTCGACATTGCTCTAATTAAAAATGTATGTCTATGACAGACGTAATATTATAATATGATCCATTATTGTAACTGTGTTAAAATAACAGTATTGGAAAATGTTAAATATCACAGACGTAATAAAGAAACTAGTTTGTTAAATGTACTAATGTGAAATAATGCGTCAATAAATTCCAATACAACTACTATTACATGAGTATATTACTAAATTATATATATTTACTCATTACCAGTGCATTGAAATTGTGATCACATGATTAAAACATGGACAATGGAGCAAAGTTGTTTCTACTGTCCTACTTTTAAATAGAACTGGATTCTATGATTGCTATATATTATAGTAGTTCGTGTTACATGAAATATGGGTAGAGAGAATGATTACATGTATTGACCACTGTAATAACAGTTTTACTTTATTGATTGCAGTTCGACTTGGAAATAATAGCAGAGTTATAACATCTGACAGTTGTTGACTTCTCACGAAACTCTTTCTCTTCCATTGATTTTTTTCCGATTTTTATTTAAACTATTCATATGACTATATAGAGGATACAGGGATGGTCAAATCCACAAATCTGACAACAACAAAAATAGACATAAACGAGCATACACATAAGGTTATTACCATATAACCTACACAATGGTACATACATGGTGAGCCCGTTATTGTGTTTACTTACTCTGGAATCATTTCTGTTTTATATACAATAAATATGCGAAACACCCTTGTAAGTTGACTATCTGCCAACTCTGACAATATTTCTGTGGAACTGCAAATCCTTATCGTATTTAATGCAGGGCTAACATCTTATCTTGGCGCAATTTTTTTAATTTGGTGCTATATTCTTTTAACAATTTTAACTTGTCTATGTTGGCCATAAAAAAATATCTACGTATTAATGTGCGCCAAAACGCTATGTTTATCTTCAACCTACCTGTTTGTCTTTTGTTAAATAACTGAACAATAGATTGGAATTGCCTTACATAATTACAGCGTCAAGTGTACTGTTAAAATTGCATTTTTATCCTCTAGGAAGAGCATATTCTTTAATCTGCTCGATTAGTTTCACGAAACAGTTTCTTCAGTGAATAACTACATATATACTAAGTACTGCTGTATTTTCTGTCTCTTGTTTGTGCACTCAGCTTCTAGTGAACAGGCTGATTAAAAAAGGCGAATGATGCAAGAAAAAACGAAAGACATTCAATTCAAGATTTTATTTCAATTAATCTTTTTATTTTTATGTGCTTAATACAATTTTTCCTCTGTTACTTTTCTGTGTTTTTAAACATTGCTTTGTTTTATTAATAAATGAGTTGGAGAAAATGTTTTAACATCTCACCTCACAAAGTTGCGTGTCTTTACGATACCGGTTTCAAAAGTGTAGTATTTCTTCCATCTTCAGTCAAATTCCAACTGTTGAAATTTCGTCGTTAACATCATCTTCTGAACTGCCATCTGATGTAGATTTTATGGACTTAGAGATTAAATTGTTCTCGTCGGTGATATCGAAATTCATTGCTTTATATTTATTCTTCTGAATGTATATATTTTCCCAAATTGTTAATTCCAAACGTTTTTCCAAATATTTCAAAAGTTTAGTGTCTTTTCCGATTTTATGATTTTGTTTTACATCCATATAACATAACTGGGAGGATAACACTTTTTAGAAAAGTTGGTATATCAAGAGTCCCTGTAATAGCATATAAAAATATACGTTATGTAGAACTAAAACTCCTATCGAGGCATACCGTGTCCCTTTAAGACCCGGGAGGCGTGCAGTTAGTTAATTTAAGATAGCCAAATGTTTAAAATGCATTTTCAAATACATTTATAGCATTTTGCTAAGGCAAAAAAAAATGGTTTTCACGCATTAACAAAAATTGACAAAAATATACATATTCAATGGGCCTTTTTACACCGAATATTTCAATATGTTACGGGTTAAAAAAAATGTAGTCAAGATAATTTACTATTTTAAATATATGAGGATGTTAGATAAACAGATACGTTTACATGTCAAGTGCTCTGGCATGAGAAGCTTATAAAATAATGACTGAGATTCTTGTACCATTATTTCAAAATTAAAAATAGAATCGCTAATAGCCACAATAATTCAATGTTGGCATGTCACAGAAAACACTATAAAAATTAATGGATTCTAGCAATAAATTTAAACGAAAAGTCTCTGAAAGAAAAACAAAGGACGATTTCTATAATAATTCAGATGAAGTACAGCCAGCTAAATGAATTCCTTGCAAACTCATCAACTTTACACTTTATATTTGCAAGTAAGGTAGGTGTGATTTGTTTATATATTGCATCGTTGTTTGTTTTTACTCTACAGGAAAAGTTTATTTATTATTTACGTTGCATCATTGCTAGACACTAGACTAACCAAATATGTATAAATCGGGGATATTACCATTCATTCACTGTAGTTATTTTAATTCTTTACCGCGTATTTCAAGATTTTCTTTATTTCATACACCAATAGAAGGCTCTGGAGAGAATCATGTATAAACTTCCCGCAATCCAGAAAATATATATACTCTCATTCCCAAATTTACCCATTAGGGATTTTCCTGCTACACATTTCATAGGAACAGAATGGGCCTCCGGTCCATTCTGGACATTAATCAATTAAGAAAAATCTCTACTCCTCTGTTGCTCAGAATCGAACACTGTACCATTCAGACTGTAACCAGACAGCCAGACACCTTGTCACCTGAGCTACACTACAAACACACATACACACAAATAAAATAAATAAATAAAATATATAAGTATAATCATAATCAATAAAGCTCTATCAATCTCACGAACATAATCCTATTCTGAAAAGCGTAGAAAAATCCAAGAGATAAGTCCTCTGGAAGGGACTTTAGGCCTGGGTCCCGAGTCTGAAGATTTTAGAGCTTGAAAAAGAAACCTTTGAGTAAAATTTAACTGACCTTCCTCAACCAGGTAATACCTTAGTTGCAAAGTAGATGTTTCATTGTTACGATCTTGTTATGATCAGATGTCACTCACTGACATCCGTTGGGAAAAAAATATAACTAAATTAGACGTATTAGGCACATATATATATATATATATATATATATATATATTTGTGTGTGTGTGTGTGTGTGTGTGTGTAGGGGGTGTATATATTTTAATTGAATTCATTTCCGGGCTCGTAAAAGGGACCCAAGCCAAATTTAGTGTCTCTGTGTAAATTTAACCGAAATGCCCCATCTAAGTAATACCTTAGTTACCTACTAGATGTATCGTTGAGGCGATGTGCTGACTACATGTCACTCTCTGACTCTGTAGAAAAATAAGCGATTGTAAAATACCCTGGTCAAGACACTTCCACTATGGTAGAACCCACGTCTCCTTGACGGACATATGGGGTATATACGTACATACAATATATACATTGAATTTAGGTTTCAATCTCGGCTACACTCTAGAAATTTCCCTTTGGTTTTATGATCTGGAATGGGAAGCATTCAACCTGGACACATGAGTTAGCTAATTAATATAAGTAGAGAAATGGGGTTAAATGAACCAAGTTAATGTTGAGAGATTGTGTTACATTAACATGACTCGTTATACTTGCATCTTGTAGCCAGCAGCAGCTTACTACCATACTTCAGGCGACCTTGTCTCTCTTCGTAGTTGCCGTGCCACGAGTTAATTTTATTTATTTATTCTATAACAATTTAACTCATTTAACAATTGACTACAGCCCGAGTCGGGCTCTGACCTATCCAATATTAATCTTATATTATTCCTTGTTCTTAGCCACTATCTCAAAATTGCCAACTTAGCTACTTTATGGCTAGATTTGGCCATTTATAAAACATTACTAGCTACAAATTTGCGAAAAAGTCGCTACTGGCTTTTCTGGCTATTTATCGCATTTTCTTTACGGAGTTTTGGCTATTTTGATTTTTATCTAATTATTTTATGTAATTATTGTAATTGTAATGGTTGGAGATTGATATATTTTACAACAACAACAAATTAATCATAACTAATTAATCTTTCCTAGGATCAACATAAACAAAGAAACGTTGACGTCCCCTGATGGCAATTTCTGATCAGATAGACAAAGTATTAATATAGAACTGGCTTAAGTTTATAATTTTGAATAAACATACAGAAATTCGAATTTATGGCCCTATTTCCCTGGTTTATGGAATATAGGCCCACATTACTGTTATTAAAGTGGAGATACTCGCATTTCTTATGCTAACGTATTTAAACGTGTCAGATTGCAGAGAAAACAAACTTATAACTTAAGTTAATACCTTTGGAATATTGTTGTATAATTGTAGACTTTATTATTATTTGACAGGTTTTAAATGTAGGCTACAGACATCTTCCTGTGCCAAATATTAAGTTTAGATTATCTTCCTCCATTCATCTCTATTCTTCCAGTCACCATACTGCAGTTCTTTGTTCTTCATCAAATTCATAATTCCCTCTATCCATGTCTTCTTAGTTCTCCCTCTTCTTTTCTTCCGATTTGGAATCCATTCCAAACTCCTAAATGACCATCTATTTTCATTCATCCTCTCCACGTGTCCAAACCATTGCAATTGTTTATTTCCCACAAATTGTAAAATTGTTTTGTTAAAGTTAATTTTTTCTCGGATGATAGTTTTTCTGATCCTATCTAATTTAGAGCATCGTACAGATCTTCTTAAAAAATCTATTTTTGTAGACTTTAATTTGGAATATAGTACATGTTTCTGCTCTATAGATCACATACATTTAAATAATTTATTCTGATCAATTTTACGTACATTACTTTATTAAAAATATTAAATAAATTAAGTTAATGTATCACATATTATGCATTGCCAATTTTAAGTCTTGATTAAATTGTATCATATACCGATACATTGTTACGAAATTAACATGGCGATTTTTTAAAATTTCGGTTTCAGGTAAACCCGCAGTTCTAATGATCTAATGTACCTGATTTTTTGGGAATACCTTTCTGAGTTTCGTTGTGAAACATAGAAAATTGTGACCACTACAGCGATTTATATATTTTTTTCTTTCAGGTTACTCCTACATCTATTGGCCCGATTTTACCGATTAATGAACTCGACCTTACTTTTTTTAATGTATTGCTGCATACCATACACGATTCTGATAAAACAAAAATTACAGCCACTAGAGGGTTAACGGATATATATATATATATATATATATATATATATATATATATGTGTGTGTGTGTGTGTGTGCGAGTGTGTATGTGAGTGTGGAAAGCAACAGGAAGCTACCACACCTACAATTCCCTAGTAAAGATGCAAAGCATGGCATGAAAATGCTATGATTGCAGTGAAAGACCTACCTTACGGCAGAACACTATAGAATAGAAATATATATATATATATATATGTGTGTGTGTGTGTGTGTGTGTGTGTGTGTGTGTGTGTGTGTGTGTGTGCGCGCGTGTGCGTGTGAGTGAGTGAGTATAGGCCTGTATAACATTTTGGTCATGGTCATTTTCAGTGTCTACTAGAGAGAATCGGTGAATATCTGTGAAACGTTTTCAAACATTTTCTCATGAGAACAATCACAATAGCTTCATTACTTCGGAATTCGTTAATTACAAAACAAATTACAATGATAATGAATTGTTAACAGAATGAGGAAAGGTTAAACTTGTCATGTATGATATAGAGTAAGAAGGGAATAAAACGGCTATAGACTTGATATCTAAATACTGTGGCTGAATTGTGGTGAAAGATAAGGTAATGCAAGAGTTCTTGTTTCTTTCTATCTGATGGAAGTAGTTAAATTTGAATATAGGAAAAGTACAAAGTTTAGATTAGACAACGAAGGTTGGTTCATCAGTGAAGGGTCGCAACGTCTAGATTCGAATGGCATGTACGAAACAGAAAAGACGCGGCTCAGAATTGAAGGTGACAACCGAGAAATAAGTTTCTGGATGTACAGCGCCAAACCATTCCGACTGTCCCGCTTTTTTCCTTCTTGTTGCATAGGTTATACGTCTATCACACAGGACAAGACGCCATTAAATGACAAAACACAATCTTTTATTAGGATTGTTTCCTAACATCGGAATTCCAAGAACGACTTTTAAATAATGTAACTCTGTTTCTCTCCTATGTTTCAAATAAGCCTCCAATTTGAATTAAACAGCGTGGATAAGTTTTACATTTTATCATGAGCATACAGTATGGAAGGATTGTACTTAACTCATTAAACAGCTAGATCTATGAATATTAAAAATGGCGGTTTGTACCATCATTTGTTAAAATAAGTGGAAAATAAAATTAACTTTTATAATAATCTATAAAACAGACTACGTCACCACGAAATTAATTAATGTTACAGGCATTGTTATGTGATAAAGATCAATTTTGTTATAATTAATAGCCAGTCTAATGAATTTTAGTACATACTTACTTACTCACTGGCACTATCGAACCCGTAGGTTCATGGCCGCGCGGACATAAGCTCTCCATACATCCCTATCCTGAGCTAATGCTTTCCAATCATTCCCTGTATAATTTACTTCCCTCAAATCATAGTTAATGTTATTATCCCACCTCATTCTTGGTCTACCAACTGGGCGTTTTCCCTCTGGTTTTCCTACAAGAATCTTCCATGCACGTCTTTCATTCCCCATTCGTGCCACATGTCCTGCCCATTGCAGTCTACGAGACTTAACTGTTCTCATTATATCAGGCTTCCTATAAAGACCATGTAGTTCACTGTTATGCAGTCTTCTCCATTCACCTGTCTGTTCATCTCTCTTTGGTCCAAAAATTTTCCTAAGTACTTTATTCTCAAATACTCGTAATCTCCCTTCCTGCCTTAAAGTAAGAGTCCATGTTTCGCATCCATATAATATCACTGGTAGAATAATAGTTTTATATATTTTCAGTTTAACGTTTTTTGAAAGGAGTTGGGAAGTCAAGAGTCTCTGTAATGCATAATAACATGCATTTCCAGAATTGAGCCTATGTTTAATTTCCTTGTGCATCTCATTCCTGTTTGTGATTATTGTTCCTAGGTATTTGAATTCAGCCACTTCCTCAAAATTTCCCTCATTTGTCATTAGCTGTCCATTTCCATTATATAATGTATTTTTATGTGTGACCATATATTTAGTTTTATTGATATTTACTTCCAGTGCCAATTTCTTAGTGTTACTCAGTAGTGTGTGCGTGTTGGCCTTTAGTATCTCCTCGCTATCGGCCAGAAATACTACATCATCAGCATAAAATAACAGCTTATTAATACCATTGAGTTGTAGGCCTTCTTCATCCTCTAAAGAATTGATGGCATGCTCTAGTACAAAATTAAATAGTAGAGGAGATAGTGCATCTCCTTGCTTCAACCCATTGTGAATTTCAAAAGTATCCGAAAACTGTTTGCCTACAAGCAGCCTACTCTTTGTGCCATTTAGACACATTCGTATAAGTCTAACTAACTTTTTAGGAATTCCGAACTCTAGCAGGATACTATATAACTTCTCCCTCTTAATTGAATCGTATGCTTTTTGGAAGTCTACGTATAGTTGGTGTACAGTACCATTACCATTATATTCCCATTTCTTTTCTAAAATCTGTCTTAAGCTAAAAATCTGATCTGTTGTAGACCTGTTTCTTCTAAATCCATATTGATGATCTCCTAGAATCTCATCAATATAAGGAGTAAGTCTGCTTACTAATATATTTGTTAGAATTTTGTACGAAGTTGAAAGTAATGAGATGCCCCTATAGTTGTTGCAATCAGTTTTATCTCCTTTCTTATAAATTGATATGATAATTGATTCTTTCCATTCATCTGGAAGAGCTTCTTTATCCCAAATCATATTAAGCAACTGGCGTATCTTGTCCATCAATTTTCTCCACCTGATTTTATCAGTTCTGCTGGGATCTCATCTGAACCTGATGCTTTATACATCTTCAATTTTTCTATCGCCATTTCAACCTCTAATGCACTTGGTTCTACGATTAACATTTCTGCTGTCTGAAAATTATCCTCTTCAATATCCTGTTCTGTATGTACATTTAATAATTGATTAAAGTAACTTTTCCATCTATTTAATATACTCCTGGAATCTGCAATCATATCCCCATTTTCATTCCGAATTATGTTTGTTTTAGCCTCAAACCCTTTCTTCTCTATACTGATTCCCTGATATAATTCTCTAATGTTCCTATTTTTTGCGTTCATTTCAAGATCATTAACCTTCTCTCTCAAATATTCCCTCTTTTTACTCTTTAATAACTTGGTGGTTTCCCGTCTAATACTAACCAATTGCTCTAAATTTACCTCATTTGACTCGTGTACCATTTCATTTTTGCTAGCTTTCTTTTCTTTACAATGTCGGAATTTTAGTACATAATGTGTTTAATCAATTTCATTCTTATTTACAAACACATAACATCTAAGATCTGGGATCATTAGGTATATCAATTAGGTTATGTGATTATATTATATTTGTCACGTGTATTTTTATGAAGTTCGCCGATTTAATTTTAAATAAAAAACGCCTAGTTGGTAGACCAAGAATGAGATGGGAGAATAACATTAACTATGATTTGAAGGAAGTAGATTATACAGGGAATGATTCGAAAACATTAGCTCAGGATAGGGATGTATAGAGAGCTTATGTCTGCGCGGCCATGAGCCTACGGGTTCGATAATTCCAGTGAGTTAGTTAGTTTAGTTAGTTAATAGTGATGACCCGCTCCGTATCCGATCGGTTTAACACAGATCATCCTTTGGTGAAGAGCTACGAGACATGAGGTATTCCTCATAGAACTTCGGGCAGTATGACACCAGTGACCATCCAGCATTGTGAATTTGGGCAGCTACAATAAACAGCGGCTTCAGGTTGAGAAAACCAGTTAAGACTGCTGGGGACCAGACATGGTGACCACATAGTGTCTAGAAGCTTCACCTCTATGTTTGTGAGACCAGCAGTTGTTGGTAGTTCAAGGGCCTTCTAAAACTATCACGCCATATAATTTCAAGAAAAGCTTTTCATTATGTTTTTATTATTTGTTAATTTTTATGTTGAATTTAATATATCGTAAATAGCTGCTGGTGATGAAATGCTCCTAGTAATTAAATTTCAATCCAGTTTCTGTCTTAGCGATTGAGAAAAACCAAGAAAAAACTCCAGTAAGGTTAATTAGCATCGCGACTTGAAATTGAGTCTCAAACGCTACAGCAACTTGCTGGGTTGTAAAGACATTATACTTAATCTAACATAATCTAATCCTCTGTCCCGACCCAGTGGACGCATGGGTAGCGTCCGCGGCTGCCTTAACTACGATCTCAGGTTTCAATCCTGGCAGTTACTGAGGGGTACTGGTGGTGGAGCACAATGGGATTTTTCGGAATTTTCTAGGGATTCTCCCATTTTCCGAATTTAATTCCACCGACACTCTCCACTCCTCTTCCCTCCCATCAAGTCATTTCATTTCTATTCATTAATTTCATATCAACTTTTACCTCATCTCATGTTAGGTACAAAAAAAGACGGTTTAGCAAACCACATGTATTTATAATATGAGGTTGCGGTGATCTAAAGTGACACACATATGTACTTCATCATGACTCCGAGTCTATGTGTCAACTTAGAGTAGAATACGGTCAAAGGGAGGGTTGAAGCTCCTCCTCGAGGCCTTGAGCCCAGCCCAAATAAATGGCGATATTGGTCATGCGTGTGAATAATTGATGTGTGTGTTAAATTAGGAACACCATAATAGACTACATATCACCATAGAGTACATTTGATATAATTCATTCCATAAAATAAAGATGGGTAATACATTGAACTAAAGGTTAGGTTGACATGTTAGGTTCTTAAAACCCGAGCCCATTTTTACTAAAATAATCTAATCTAATCTAATTTAATCTTCACAATACATTTTATTTAGATAGCTTTAGCTAATGGCAATACTGCGAATTTCTCTCTAATATATTATTTGTTTATATTATGTGTTTGATTATTTTCTTTTCTATCCTCTAGACTTATAGAACATTCCGATATTCCGATTAAAGAACTCTCTCAAGCTCCATGGCATCACAGACATGTGATAAGTTATATGCATATAATTTGAATTCTGTTAATATCTAAGGATCACAGAATCCATATATTATTACTAGATGGCCCGGCGAACTTCGTATCGCCTTAACTATTTTTACGTTAATTTTTCCGTATGGTTTTGTTGATTGAGATGAATTTATGTTGTCTGCATTCTCAGTATCATCCATAAGTGTATCATAAGGATTAACTTATATACATTTATTGATGGAATATTTTGAGGAGGCTTGCTGATTTCATTATAGGCCTACTTTCGTTTTTTTCTACGAACGTGTTGGCAGTTTGGATTCTCATCATCATCAAGAAGTCTCTGTATAGTAATATCATCTTGTGATATATTATAGTCATCTTGTTTTTCATTTAATTGAGGCATGGAGATTGTTTCTCTAATATTAGGCATATTATTATCACTAACAGACTTAGTTACAATTCTGTTATTCCGTTCCTTAGGACCTTCATATGTTTTTAAATTGACGTTCTTCTTAAATGTAAGATTTATGTCACATAGGCCTATACCAATTTACGGAAATTCACTTGATATCTTATCATTCATGGTCTCTAGAACTGATTCGCCATATTGTTCAATGTCCCTTCTCGGTCCAGTTAAATTTAAATTAAGTTGCTGTCTTTTAGCCAGATTACTTAAAACTAATACTTACACACGAAATTAATATTATTATCAATATATTGATAATAAAATAAACACTGAACACACTTAAATTATGAAATAAACAATATTTGTAATTCAATTTAAATTCGCGGTTGCAACAAAAAGCACAGCCACCTGGTTAAATAATAAACCAATTACCTTACACCGTCATCTGTTAGAATCGTATGGAACTCACAGATAATTATAACTCTTTGTTAAATAATAAACAAATAATTTGCAATATAAAATAATGCGAATATAAATTTAGTTATAAACAACCGTAGGTCTCAAGTTGGATCAAACAGCACAAAGTGTGCAAAATTTTATTAAAATCGGTTCAGTAGTTTAGGATTCCATCGCGGACAAACAACGTGACACGTAATTTTTATATATTAAGATGTGAAGGAAACATCTTGTACCTTTTTTTAAGCAGATTGCATGCACGGAAGAGTGTGATATTTGGCATAGGCCTAATTAAAGTTCATATAGAGAAGGAGTGCAGAAAAATAAAATGTATGTATAATATGTGATACAAATAAATTAAACAAAATAAAATAAATAGTCTCAAAGGAATTTACGTGTATTATTCATTTGTTTACGTTCATACAGAAAGTGCATTGTTGTAAAAAGAAAATTGTGCAGCAGCAATGTTAATTGACCTACTCTCGCGTATTTATAATTAGTGGTTTATTATTAGCGATTAGTACATTTTATTATTTGAATTTAAATTAAACCCTGTCTAGTCTTTGATTCAGTAATTTGATTACACTTTTTTAATATTTACATTTTGGCACCCACTTCCATTATGCCTGGACATAGAATATTGGCGGGTTGGAGTGAGAGACAAAGAGGAGAGGATATATATTCCAGTACACATAATAATAAGCCAAATGAAATGTAAATATCATAAATAGTATACCAATGTCAAATGACGGGTTATTGTTTTTTAAATATGGTTTAGTCATGCTATACCACATATTTCCTATCGTTTATATGTTTAAAATAAATCGAAAATTAATGCATAATGACACCTTTGTGACATACTTAAAAATTTAATGAATTGTGGTCGAATTTGGACCGCTGGGCAACCACTAGTTATTATTATTAGGCCTATAAATACCGTTAAAATAATTCTTAACAAAGCAGTAACGTTTCCAAATATTACCGGGTCTCTAGGAGTCCTTATGTAAACCATACAAATAAATAAATATAGTCGATACAAAGATTGACAAGTGCTAATAATACAAGTTGTGTGTTAAAACGGAAGATTAGCCTTGCAGACATAAATGGCATTGGCTTCTACACCCCATCAAGAACATTACATTTTTCATGTTAAATAATGTCTGTATTTATTTATTTTTTTCAAACGATCAATAACAATATTCTCCTTAACTCGTGTCCGACACAGGACCGGGTCGAGGAAACGTGATGAAACTTCTTACATTGGAAATCTATGAACAGCAAGGATGCTGTCTGACCACGTCAGACGAACCATCACAGAAGCATATGAAATGAAATGAAAGGAAATTAATGCGATGACTATGGAGAATGGTGGAATTAAATTTGTGGCAGGGGAAAACGAGTGAAATCCCGAAAAATACCTACTAGATTCCATTTCATCCACCACGAAATCCAGACCCCAGTGGTGAAAGACGCGCGTCTAACCTCTTGCGCCACTACCAATATTACGTAAAACTAATCAGCAAGTTTTGCGATTTATATAACTTTTTTCTTCTTACTGTTTGTTTAATCTCTCCATTTTAGCTACTTTACTTGTGTCATGCCACCCGGATCTTTTAAACTTTGGATTACATACATATTTTTTGACCACATTAGAGTATGGAGGACTTCCCCGAATAAGGGATCAGCTCCATGCGTGGCCACTCGAAAATAGCACAAACATTTAAGACAAGACATACCATTCACTCGCACATTCATACTTAAAGTGTATGTTAAAGGATGGTTATGATGGCCAAATGAAATTCGGAGACAATTTTGGGCTTACAGTTTCACAATATTTGCCTTACAGATGAGGTAAAATCTTAAAAAAGGAAACTTATCCCGTCCGGGGATCGCTGCGTTCGAACCAAAAACCAATACCACATCCATGGAGCAACAAAATTATTTTACTTTAATTAACTTATGATTCATCAACAAACCCTGATAGTTTAACATAGCTCGTACATTCTCAAGTGATAGGCCTACCGTATTGTATCCAGTTGTAGCCAATACTTTCATAAATCTTCTTGCCCAGCTTATAAATAAAAAAAATATATATAGTTAAAGTCCGTCACGCAGGAACTGCGTAAGCTAAACAAATTCTTCTGTAAGTCGAATGTATGGTCCAATTTTGTTCATTTACGAATATATATATATATATATATATATATATTTTATAACTGTATTTTTGAAGGCAAATATGACATGAAAAATAAATACCCGAGTCGGGATTTGAACCCGAGTCTCTAAACTCTGTACTACCGCTCTAACCATCTGAGCCACGCAGGTATCCTAACACAAACATTTATTTTCCTTATATATATATATATATACCTGAGTGGCTCAGATGGTTAGAGCGCTAAAGTACAGAGTTTAGAGACTCGGATTCAAACCCCGATTCAGGCATTTATTTTTATTTTCATGTTATATGTATATATATATATATATATATATATATATATAGATATTATAAATATATTTTTGACATTTGGCAATGAAGGCAAATATGATATGAAACATGAAAATAAAAATAACATGTATATATATTTTGTCAAAGTGTAAAAACTCGATATCTGATGTCGGCTTGTTTAAACGAGTCGAACTGGTGTGAAAACAATCCCTCATAACCTTGGTTTATTACCAACTGCATATACATATAATTGTGTGGCTAAAATTTTAATATTTAGTGACTCATTTTTCCGTTACTTTATAAAACATTAAATAAATTAAATCGATGTATGTTGTAGGATACATTACCTATTTAAGGATTCATTAAAATGTATTGCATTCACTGCGACGAAACAAAGTAAACCGCCAGTTCAAATGATTTCACTGATTTTTTTGAGAATTCATTACCGTTTTATTTCAATGGCATGTACTGACTTTCGTTACGAATAATCGAAAATTGCGACCATTGGAGTACTTTTTTTTTTTAATTTTCATTTCAGCTATTGGTCCGATTTTGCTGGTATAACGAACTCGGCCTTGCTTTTTCATGCAATTGTCAACGCCAAGTTTGGTTCTGATAAAATAAAAGAGTATTAAGTCGTTAGAGTATTAAATTGCACACACACACACACACACACCCACACACACACATATATATATATATATATATATTATTTTGTTCATAGCCATTTTTGATGACTATTAAATAGGTTAGATAAAGATCTGTAATTTTTTCAAAAATCGTTTCGTGAGAATAATCTCTATAGCTTCATTCCTTCGAAATTTGCTAAATTGGGGGCAATTTTTAAGCTACAAGCCGGAGGGTCGAGGGTTCAAGTCCTGTTGGGGTCAGGATTTTTAAACTGGCCCAAACCCTCTGGCGGCACTATGGCCCTGGGGTCGACTCAGCCTCTAACGGAAATGAGTACCAGACGCTTGTTTTGGGGTAAAGGCGGCCGTCACGCAGGGCTGACAACCCGGCTGACATAAAGTGCCGATTGTCTAGAAAAAGTGGGAGCCTTAACCTCCTACTACCCCAAGGGTCTCCGGGCCTGTTGGGATCACTTTACTGAATGTATTAATATACGTAATTTTATTTTACTTTTTAAATTCATATAATTTTATTAACAGTATATTTTTATAATTTCAAACTTTTTTCTTATATAGGTTTCATATATGTATATATATTAAATTCTTAGAATGATGGTTCCGAAGAGTCATAATGGACACAGATGATTTATATCATGGCTAGCAATTGTTTATCGGGAGTCACATAATTAGTATGACTCTATTCTTCGACCTTATTTTATTGTTTTGACCGGATTTCGTTACTTCTCAAATCAGCGAGAAACTAAGTAAAACATGCTATTCTGAAAGATTTTCTCTGACAGCCGGAAAACGAATCCGAGACCCGCGGGTTGCTAGACAAACATGCTAACTCTTAACACTATAGAAGCTGTTGAGTGTGTGGGTGTTCTATGAATTGAATTATATCATGGAATTCATATTGTTATTGCTCATTATTAATCTAAATAATGATTGAAAACGGTTGTTCCTTTGTGGCAAGGGACTGTAGGATATGGTAGGAAGGAATTGAAGTGGGCATAGCTCACGCTATCAAACACTCACATTAAGTCTTTTCTTTATTATCCCATTTTCTTAACTGCACCTCTTCTCTCTCTCTCTCACTTTATTCTCCAACGAGGAGAAGTGTTCCCCAAGTTAATTGGAAACATCTGGATGGGAGATAGGAACCTGGTTAAGGGATAGGGACATCTCATGGGATGCGATGGACCAACAGCCAATGAGTGCCATCGTCCTCAATGCTATAAGGACTCAAGGGAAAACTTTCAATTTTTTTCACAATAAATTATTCACGTATTAATTAGGGTTGTAGGGTGTGAAAATTAACTTTGTTATAGGTTAGGACAGTGATTTCTTACTCTCGGAGCGGTTAGGAAACAACTGAATTGCGCTACTATCTTAGAAGAAAATACTTGATTTGCTTTTATGTAAAAATAATTATGGAAACGTCTTGTAGGAAAAGCAGAGGGAAATCGCCCAGTTGGTAGACCAAGAATGAGGAGAGAGAATAACATTAACCATGATTTGAGAGAAGTGAATTTTACAGAAGTTAATTGGAAAATGTTAATCTAGGATAGGGATTTATGGAGAGCTATCCATGCGGCCATGAACTTACACTTTCGATAGTGCCAGGGAGTTAATTAGTAACGATGTCAGCATGTTTTCAATATTTAACCCTAACAGTAATGCACAGAGAAAATAATCCAGCAAAGATAAACGTACTCGAGGAGATGGAAATCATGAAAGCAGCTCACAACAACGACAATCTGATAAACGAAAACGAACCCAATACATGTAACCCCCTCTATCAGATCTTCAGTGAAATACCAGTTTTGAATCCTGCCGATGATGGGACAAGTCCCGAAAGCGCTACAGTTAAATAATTAATTAAGTTGAGGAGACGGACCTTTCAGATGAATATTCCATAATTTTATATTTTAATATTAATATGTGGAATGAATTAATCATTTAATACTTTCATATGTTGTACTGTGCATCATTTAGTTTTCACATCCTTGTGATTTAGAAGCCTAAGCTTAGTAACTGACAATTTCAGAGGTCAATTTATAGGAATATGAACTATTTACTTTACTGCACGCAATAATACAAGCATACGGAAAATATCAAAACTTTCATGGTCAAATGAATGCAGGTGGTAGCCAAAACTGTATTTAAATATAGGAAATTGTTATAGAAAATATGCCCAAAATTAAAATTGTAACATAGATTCAACATAGCCTTTCAGAGCAGTACTCTTAATATTTGTGATGTAACTAATAAGTTATATATTTTTAGCCAAGAAACGACTTGAGTTTTAAGCGGAGTCGCCTATGAAGAAGGAAATAATTAACTCATAAAAATATATTAGGCCTATATACCTATCTCATTCTAATTATCTGACATAATTATTTTTCTGATAATTAAGGATATATTTATCTGCACAAATATATGTATATATGCATATATATATATATATATATATATATATATATATGTGTGTGTGTGTGTGTGTATTTTGTTAGATGTCTTGAACAATGCAATCTAACTTAATTTTTAAATGATTGAAGTTTTCCCATTATAATATTCCCCCTATAATATTGAGGTACTATTTTCTCGTCTTCTAAAACAAATAATAAAGTGAAACAATTAACTGGATATATACAAGAATGCCAGAAGGAAGATTTCCAAAATTATTGTTAAATTATAAACCGCACGGAAGGAGAAATGTTGGACGCCCACACAGAAGATGGTTTGAACAATTTTAACAATTCTAGCTTTCATGAAACCGGAACGAGCCAACGGGCTTAATACCTAGATGATGGTGATGATGATAATGATGATATATATATACAAATAGTCAGCCGCGATAGCCTAGTAGTTATGTTCCTTGCTCTAGTCCCAAGGGTCGCGGGTTCAAACCATGCCGAGGTCGATGGATTTTTAGGATGGAAAGAAATCCAGGGAAAATGCCTTCTGGGATGGACGTAAAGCCGTGGGTCACGAGTCTAAATATTTTCAAGATCGTGCAAGAACCATAAGCCTGAAAAAGAGGCCTCTAAACAAAATATGCCGACTTTCTACCATCCAAGTAATATGCCTATCTTCATTGCCTAATAGGTATCTCTTGAGTCGACATGCCGACTAAGTGTCACTAACTATATCTGTAGGAAAGTAAGCCTAACGAAATGAGGCTGATTAAGAATCCACAAAGAGGACATGACTTGGGCTGTAGGAGCCGTAGGATGGATGGATATATAAAATATGACCTATTAGTTTTCTTGTTTTTACCTGTAATATTTTGAATTCATTTTATGTTTCAATTTTAAGTTTATGCAAGCACATATGATTATTCTGCTTTGAGTCTTTTACCCTTTTTCTTCTATTTTACATCTACACGCACACAAAAGCACTGACTTCTCAACACTATCTTAATTTTCATATCACAATGTACACAAAGAATTTAAAACATTAATCGGCTATAAAAATATTAATAAAGGAAGAACATTCATTTTTATTTCATTATTTTCAATCATTATATTTAATAACTTTCTAGGATTATTCCCATACATCGCCTTTCAGATGACCACTGGCTGTAAACTGATTCACATTCTGTTTAAATGATACGATATAATTATCTGGAAACCCAGTCTTCAACCATCTTGAATCGAAACTTCGAGAACCCGATTTTCCTGAAAGCTATGCATAGACGCATCTTGAATCGAAACTTCGAGAGCCCGATCTTTCCAGAAAGCTATGCATAGACGCATCTGGAGAAATCTCAGCGGGCCTTAACGACTCGTGAGTCACTAATCCAAATCCCTTTTGTCTTATAGGGCGAGACATTAGTCTCGTTGCCCGCGAAATTTAAAAGTGATAATTTGAATAACGGATCAACAATGGGTCGTACCTTTAACTATAGTTACTACTTGAGATTTAAGTGCAAACCTAATAGTTTGTTGATAACCCGATGCAGAGTATATAAAATCTAAAATCCAATGTCACTTCTGAAGGATTGTCAATAGTAAAATAAAGGAAAGTTTATTTTTCGGGGGGAAAATATATAAGATTTTGAAAATAAAACTAAAATATAGGGCAGATGTATCGCTTTTGCTTTTGTGGTAGGAATTACTCTGATAGAAGTTGGATTCGAGAGGGAGAAGGTTAAGGGAAGGAGAAAGGGTGAGTAGAGACTTCGAAAGCGAATTAACCAAGACAGAATACTGGCCATACACAGCCCGTCCATTTCCTGCAAACCAGACCACAAACGCCGTTCTACCGGCACAATTCACTTTACTTGTTTAAATCGTTTACGTTAGGTTCGGTGTTCCCTTAATCGATACAACACAGACGGCCTGTATATCTTCACCTCGTCATTATTCTTAACAAAACACTGTTTACGCACATCATTAGACTACTAAAATGCACACTTAATAATTTTATAAAACACGTTTTTCAATTTTCCCACGATTTTATGGAAACGTTTGACAATAATAGACCTGAGGTTTAGTCAAGTTAGAACACTCTTTTCGGTCGTGCTCTAATTTTGTAACGTGTTGTCTACAATATTTTATCTACGTTCAGAATGTTTTAGTAAATGTTGTATATTTATTGAAATGCATTTATTGCGGAAACGGTATGTTTACAGAGAGAGTAACGTGGGCTTTGGACAAAAAGAATACACTATCAACAAAGATTGTTATTTCTGCAATCATTTACTGGTTTTATAGTAAGATAAACATTTTAAAAATTCCTCAACTCATGTCTGACACAGGGCCGGGTCGAGGGATGAGATGCGATTAAGCCCCTTACATTGAAGGTCTGTGAATAACATGAATGCCGAGCGACCAAGCCTGACGCATCATCACAAGGGCAGATGAAATTAATTGTAGCGAAATAAATGAGTTAAGTATGTATCAATTGTTTAAACTCCGAAAAAAACATGCCCAGACTCCGTTTCGTGCACCATAAAATTCACGTGCAGTGATGGACACGCGAACTCGGGACCAGAGCAGTGAGAGGCGAGCGTCTAACCGATTTCACCATGGAGCCATCATAAACATTTTACATAAATAAGAATACTTTTTTCATAATATTTCAATAGTCGAATAGCACATAATTGTGAGCTACATGGTATTTATGGAAAATCAGATTTAATAAGAAAGAGGAGTCTCATAGATCGTGATGGACAAGACATGCAAATGGGGAATGAAAGAGCGGTATGAAAATGTCATGTAAAAAAACCAAAAGGAAATCACATGGTAGGTAGACCAAGAATCATGTGAGAGAGACTTGAAAGACGATGAATTATACAGGGAATGATTGTAAAACATTAGCTCAGAATAGGAATATATGGAGAGCTTATTTCTGCGCGGCTTTGAACATCCGGGTTCGATAGTGCCAGTGAGTTATTTCGTTAGTCAAACACAAGGATTCCACTCATTCCATTAACTTGGTTTAACCACACAAAGACATGGACCCAAATAGAGATCAGCTCAATTTCAGGGTCTTCTCCGAGACAATTCAACATGAAGACCGAACACACCATTCACACAGACACACACATTCATACTAATCATGGCGGACATGAAAATTGCGATAGCTTGATGATATTCGGGGACTTTAGGGTATTAAAGTTTCCTGACGTTTGTCTTACAGTTGAGGAAAACCCTCGAAAAAAAAACATCATCAGGGAAACTCTTCCCGACCGAGGATTGAACTCGGGCCCACTGAATACGAGGCATCGATGGTAACCTGAGACCACAGCGGTGGGACCAAGGAAAAGGAAAAACATAAAGGACAAATAATATTAATAAATGGATGGGGAAGGTTGAGCAATGCAATATAGAAGATGTAAAGAATACAGTAGATTATAACAGTCAAAAGGAAGACGTATAAAAATCAGGATCAGACACCATAATGCATAAAATTACTAAGAGAAAAACTAGGACCTGAGGACTAAGAAGCATTGGTATTATTTGACATTAATTTAAATAAACTGTCTAGCTAGTACATCCCCACGTGGAGCAGGGATGCTCCATTGTGGGAGTTACTTAACCATGATAGTTTATTTACTTTTTCCCCCTACAGGTGTCACCGAAGAAACTTAGTTCATCGCCTTAAATAGACATCTATTAGCCAAACAAGTTATAATTTAGATGGGAAATGGTCGAAAAAATTTTGATCAGAAGCTGAAAATCATTCAAATAATCTAAAGCATTAAAATTGTTTTTAAGAAGATGCAAAATGAAAGAAAATAGCAGACAAAAAGAAAAGATTGGGAATAAAGAGGAGGCAGAACATATGCAGCTGCTTATTTCGCAACATTATAAATTAACTGAGTTTACAATCGCCTGAATCACGAAAACGCCTCCCGTTTTAAATATTAACGGAAATTAAGGTGCAATATTTCAGCACTGCATGATGGAAATATCTATACTTATCTACTATTAAAAAGGGTGTAGTAAATAACGTTAATATATAAATTTATTTGTCACGCGGATTTAAGTTCGTGTTGAGGATCTTGCAGGTACTTCATGAAGTGTTACAACCCCTCAGCGTCGCACTCACCCTAAAGCACTCTCCATCTCCACTATATCAATATAATTCACATCATACGTCTGAAAATAATGGAACTACTTCATTTTCGAAACTATATCAGGAAAGTGTACATACAGTCTTCCAAAAATTGATGGCGCAAACTCTAGAAGATGGAAATTAACATTTCGAAGCGCGATTCACACCAGCAAATTGTTGTGTGTTACGCAATGGAGTAAATTTCTCTTTGTGCAGCTTTCATATCCGTGCCTAATATTACTATCACATTAAAACCACGACTTATAGTTTCTCCATAAAATAATTAAGAAAGAAAAAAGTAATAGAATCGTGTCCTTGAATTTTTCGCATCTTAATATTTCGAACGATATAGGCCTCGACTTAATCTTTGACCTCACTTTTCGATAATATTTAAAAGTTTGGGACTGCAACTTCTCTAGAAGTGTTCTCTAGAGAAATGATTTTCCAGATACATTGATTCTAGAAGAATCTGATTCTCGAGGCATCCACTGGAGAAAATCCCAGATGGTTCTGACCATTACATAATATATGAGGATGTATGAGAAATCAGTTGGACCATTCAGTCGTGTTCGTAATCTTCACCATTGGAACAATATTATTAAAAATAGGGGAAGATATTTGTAGGAAAAATTAAACTTACTTATAAAAAGCAATCAATTTTAGAAAGATTCTACGCTTAAATCATTTTTAGGGACGTAGTACACCAAAAATAAATTATATAATTAGTTTTACCTCAGTTACTGTAACGTTGTCTGCACTCCGGCAAGACAGTGGATTTTAAATCTCCATAGCCCCCACTCTACATCTGTCTAGTGTGCAGTTCAAAGTTCATTCAGGACGAAATAGTTTGTAAGTCTCATTAAGGGCGTAAGTCGTATATAAGGAAGGAGGGTATTAATATAATGAAGAAGAAAGAAAGAAAATGAATAATTAAAGAAGAAAGAAAGAGAACGATATATTAGGTCTTATAAAATTGTGAAATTCTGAACTTACCACAAAATAAATTAAGCCGGTTTAGTTAACTACCAAATCTAAACTCGTGGATCGACGGTCCTAGTAGGTTCTTGAACCACACACACACTGCTGGCGTCATGTACACATCAGCTATTCGCAGAGATGGACAATCATCTTGCAACAGTAGGGGTGACATGTGATCCCCACGTTGGTCCTCCGGCCTTTATTGATGATAATCTCAACCTGGAATCGTTATTAATTCTAGCTACCTAAATTCCTAACAATGCTGGTTGGGCATAGGTCGCGTACTGTATGAAATCTGATGAGAAAATGTCTTCCCTAAATGACTTGAGAGCTTCCCATAGCTATTATCAAAGGCATAGTGCCTTAGACCGCTTGGATACAGTGTGGGATTTACATTTATTATAATGTAAATATTTTACCTCTGTGGATAATAGCGTGACAACTGAAAAAAGATCTTGAAAGATGCCCCAAGATGTGCTTAGCAAACTTCACAAATGTTTAGATTCGATTAGATTATTAAAGATGGAATCGGGGTTTTAAGATCCTAACTCTCCAAGCACGACAGGTCTAGAAGGCCCTTGGCCTACCAGTCGGCTGCTGGCCTCACATCCATATATGCTAATCACAGAGGTAGACGATCATCTAGCCAGTGTAGGGGTGACATGTGGTCAGCATGTTGGGTCCCCCAGCCGTTGGAGCTGGTCTTCTCAACCTGGAGTCGCTACTTATTGTAACTACCCAAATGCCTCACGATGCTGGGTGGGCACCGGTCCCATACTGACCGAAATTTCATGAGAAAATTTCTTCCCCCATGGAGGCCCGAACCAGCGCAAGTCCCGTAGATCTGCGCCAAAGCTTCTTTCCTTAACCACTCGGCTATGGCGCGGGACTACGATCCTACCACGGCAACTTTTATTTATTATTTTTGGTTAATTGTTTTACCCGTGTTTACTTTATGGAATTAATTATTTGGAATCTACACTACGGTGGTATGTAGTCTGTTATGGTTGTTCCTGGTTCGACACACATTAAGCACCCACACATATTACAAATATCGCAGTTTATTTGAGCTGGGCCCAATCCCGGGAAGCGTTACAACCCTCCCTTTGGCCACATTCTGCTCTCTAAGTTGATACAAAGACTCAGAGTCATGAAGAAGTGCACGAGTGTGTCCCATTAGATCACCACTACCACCTCATCACCCCTATATATTTTTACTCGCTTTCATTTGCTATCCTCCCACCATAACTTAAATACACGATGGAGAGAAAATTTAATTCTAGCTGTTCCTCTACATCGAACATCTCACTATACCTCATCCTTCCTTGTTTCAACCACACGACTCTGGAATTCCCTCCCCTCGTATATCAAGGACTGCCCGACTCAAAAACAGTTTAAAAAGAAACTCACTTCATATTCCCTTAGACAATATAATATAACCGTGCTCCGTGTATACTTTTATTATTCCTATCATTTTAAACTTTCTTTACCAAGCCATTTACTTAATCTACTTGTAGATTTTTTGTTATTATTATTATTATTATTATTATTATTATTATTATTATTATTATTATTATTACTGTTTTCCTTTCTTTCCCTTGTCAACTTAATATTGTGTAGTCTATTTATATTACGTATCATTAATCATAATTCTTATTGTATGTATAATTTAACCCTGGTGAAGTGGAAGAGAAGACTTACGGTCTTAACTCCATCAGTTAAATTAAATAAATAATAGAAATATTTTATACGCCTGTGGTTTACCAAACCAGACTATTTTTTTCCTAACATGAGATGAGGAGAAAGATGATACAGAAGTAATGAATGGAAATCAAATGACATGATGGAGGAGGGAAAAGGTGTGGAAATTGTTGGTGGGATGAAATTCGGTAACGGGAAAATCCCAAGAAAATCTCGAAAAAATCCGCAATTATAAAACCCCTCCGGAACCGCCAGGATTCGAACCTGAGATCTCAGTCGGAGCAGCCGCGCGTTCACCGAGACGGCTCAGAAATATCAAAGTTCCATGAATTCCCTCATGAGAATTGAAGTTCATTTTACAAGTCTGACATAAAGTGGATTTTCATGCCGCCCCTGTGCGTAAAAATAAGTTGTTACAAAATAATGTCAACTAATTTGTAATAGTTACATACTGTATTTGACATTCGTATAACTGATATCACAAACTTAACCTTTCCACATTCTTTCCTATAATTTATACAAATACCCGTTAATCGATTTAAATCAAGCGAGGAGACTGGCTTCAAAACATTCCTGACCACTTGACAAAATAACTACCGGCCATAAGATCAGAATTAATGTGATGTCATGAGGATTCTCGAGTTCAGATCCTGTTCGGTTTAATGTGATATATAAACACCGGTGATTACTAAAATTTATCACCATCAATGTTATTGGAGATTTCTATCCCCACACCGTTGTAGAGGTCATAACCTCCAACAGGGGTCAAGGTGGACATTTAAGACGGAAGTTGTACTTAATTCGTGATTTGCTTATTCTTTGAACATTTTCACAAGGAAGACAGTAACCATTTGTATATAAGGCTAGTAACTCAGTCAAATCTCAGAACAAGTACTCCTATCCATGATTAGATTTAGATAATTATTGGTAAATTAGAATAAAAAATATGAAAATTAATTTTCAGGTTTTATGATGATAATAAAACTTTTAAAACTATAAAACCATGATAGTGGTTCAGATGTTGTTTTTTTAATTATTAATAAACGCCTGTAATAATATATCCATCAACTTTATAAAAATAAAAATATTTCTGGACTATAATCAATTTTCTATCAAAAGTTTAGCCTGAATTACATAATACGTGAAACAAAGCTGGCTTTTCTTTTTTTAGAAATAATTAATATTTCATATTACTTGCCCATGTTAAATCTGCATGCGGAAAATATGCTAGGAATGTACTGGCGATTAGCTTTCTTCTCTTACTACGTTGCCACTTCCTGTCCTGTATTCTCTTGTTTGATTAGGAGGGGAGCGCTTGCAAATACTGTGCTTTTAAAATTATTCGTCACCTACAGTAGTCATTGACCAAATGAATTATTCGGCAACCTTGTTATTACTGGAGAATGAGCTATCCCTTCTTAGTCTTCCTCATTATATATTGCCCCGTTGTTTTGTGATATCGTTTTTTATATGTGTTTAGGGATTCTCCCTCCATAGAGAAATAGTTAGGCGATACTAACGCAAACACACTTCTCCCTTAGCCGTGTAGATTTAACTTGGGCGAGTAATATATACAACTCATAAATGTGATTTGTTTATTCTTTGAACTGAAGTCAATACAGTGAGTTCAAATTTCTAAAATTTGAGAATACATCCAGTTAAGTGTCCATACATTTAAATGTAACCTATAGGATTATATTTTGAAATATTCACGACAATAAAACTATGGCATATATTATTAATAATAATAATAATAATAAAATAATAATAATAATAATAATAATAACGAATATTATCATCACCATATACTGCTGTGGTCTCAGGATAACGTAATTGCCTTGCACACAACGGGCCCGGGTCCGAGCACTGGTTGGAAAAATTTTTCTGAATGAGGTTTTTAGGTTTTTTTTTTCTCTTCATCTGTAAGACAAATGTTGGGAAACGTAAAGGTCCAATACTCGTCATTACACAATCTGACCGTCATAATCACACTATTATATTTGCCTTGTTTTAGTATGAATGTACGAATAAATAGTGTGTCTTGTCTTACATGTCCATGTTATCCCGGAGTTGGTCTTGGCATTGAGCTGATCACTCATCTGAGGAGATCTTCCTGCTCCCGTGTGTCAAAAAATAAGTATGTGATTAAGAGTTCAAACATACTCTCCCAACAGGTTATGGAACTATAAGGCTCCGATAGCAAGTGACTCGTAAAAGTAACCTAAGAAGGTGGAGGTTAACTAAGAATACGAAAGATATAAAGAAAGAAAAATTATTAATATCATTATTATTATTATTATTATTATTATTATTATTATACTACTACTATTGTTTAGTATTTTACTGGGATTGTTAAAGTCGGAAGACTTTCTGTTCTACTCAACTATAAAAAGTATTAAATACAGACTTTCTGTTCTACTCAACTATAACAAATATTAGATACAGACTTTCTGTTCTACTCGACTATAAAAAAGTATTAAATACAGACTTTCTGTTCTACTCAACTGTAACAAATATTAGATACAGACTTTCTGTTCTACTCAACTATAAAAAAAGTATTAAATACAGACTTTCTGTTCTACTCAACTATAACAAATATTAGATACAGACTTTCTGTTCTACTCAACTATAAAAAAGTATTAAATACAGACTTTCTGTTCTACTCAACTAGAACAAATATTAAATACAGACTTTCTGTTCTACTCAACTATACAAAAAGGATTAAATACAGACTTTCTGTTCTACTCAACTAGAACAATTATTAAATACAGACTTTCTGTTCTACTCAACTATAAAAAAGGATTAAATACAGACTTTCTGTTCTACTCAACTATAAAAAAGTATTAAATACAGACTTTCTGTTCTACTCAACTATAACAAATATTATATATAGACTTTCTGTTCTACTCAACTATAAAAAAGTATTAAATACAGACTTTCTGTTCTACTCAACTATAACAAATATTAAATACAGACTTTCTGTTCTACTCAACTATAAAAAAGGATTAAATATAGACTTTCTGTTCTACTCAACTATAACAAATATTAAATACAGACTTTCTGTTCTACTCAACTATAAAAAAGGATTAAATACAGACTTTCTGTTCTACTCAACTATAACAAATATTAAATACAGACTTTCTGTTCTACTCAACTATAAAAAAGTATTAAATACAGACTTTCTGTTCTACTCAACTATAACAAATATTAAATACAGACTTTCTGTTCTACTCAACTATAAAAAAGGATTAAATACAGACTTTCTGTTCTACTCAACTATAACAAATATTAAATACAGACTTTCTGTTCTACTCAACTATAACAAATATTAAATACAGACTTTCTGATCTACTCAACTATAAAAAAGGATTAAATACAGACTTTCTGTTCTACTCAACTATAAAAAAGTATTAAATACAGACTTTCTGTTCTACTCAACTATAACAAATATTAGATACAGACTTTCTGTTCTACTCAACTATAAATAAGTATTAAATACAGACTTTCTGTTCTACTCAACTATAACAAATATTAAATACAGACTTTCTGTTCTACTCAACTATAAAAAAGGATTAAATACAGACTTTCTGTTCTACTCAACTATAACAAATATTAAATACAGACTTTCTGTTCTACTCAACTATAAAAAAGGATTAAATACAGACTTTCTGTTCTACTCAACTATAACAAATATGAAATACAGACTTTCTGTTCTACTCAACTATAAAAAAGGGGTTAAATACAGACTTTCTGTTCTACTCAACTATAAAAAAGTATTAAATACAGACTTTCTGTTCTACTCAACTATAACAAATATTAAATACAGACTTTCTGTTCTACTCAACTATAAAAAGTATTAAATACAGACTTTCTGTTCTACTCAACTATAACAAATATTAGATACAGACTTTCTGTTCTACTCAACTATAAAAAAGGATTAAATACAGACTTTCAGTTCTACTCAACTATAACAAATATTAGATACAGACTTTCTGTTCTACTCAACTATAAAAAAGTATTAAATACAGACTTTCTGTTCTACTCAACTATAACAAATATTACATACAGACTTTCTGTTCTACTCAACTATAATAAAACTATTAAATACAGACTTTCTGTTCTACTCAACTATAACAAATATTAAATACAGACTTTCTGTTCTACTCAACTATAAAAAGGTATTAAATACAGACTTTCTGTTCTACTCAACTATAACAAATATTAGATACAGACTTTCTGTTCTACTCGACTATAAAAAAGTATTAAATCAGACTTTCTGTTCCGCTCAATTATAAGATATATTAAATGCAGACTTTCTGTTCTACTGAACTATAAAAAAGGATTAAATACAGACTTTCTGTTCTACTCAACTATAACAAATATTAGATACAGACTTTCTGTTCTACTCAACTATAAAAAAGTATTAAATACAGACTTTCTGTTCTACTCAACTATAACAAATATTAGATACAGACTTTCTGTTCTACTCGACTATAAAAAAGAATTAAATACAGACTTTCTGTTCTACTCAACTATAACAAATATTAAATACAGACTTTCTGTTCTACTCAACTATAAAAAAGGATTAAATACAGATTTTCTGTTCTACTCAACTACAACAAATATTAAATACAGACTTTCTGTTCTACTCAACTATAAAAAAGGATTAAATACAGACTTTCTGTTCTACTCAACTATAACAAATATTAAATGCAGACTTTCTGTTCTACTCAACTCATCATCATCATCATCTGCCTTTCAAGTATTAGGCCCAGTGGCCCGTTACGGTCTCCCGCCATCTCCGAAAAGGTCGACCCACAGATCTTCTGCCTCGAGGAATGTAGTGAAGAATTTGTTTTGGTATTCTGTGACGATCCATGCGCTGAATATGGGCTAGCCAATTGTTTCTATATTCTTTGAGGTATTCAGATATAGGTACGATGTTTAACTCTCTGGCTATTGTTGAATTTCTTTGGTGGTCTAGAAGGCTATAACCTGCAGTTCGTCGCAGAAATTTCATCTCCGTGGCTGTAATATGGTCATCCTGAGTTCTGATGGTCCAAGCTTCACTGCCATAACAGATTATGGGTATAGCGAGAACTATATAGATTTTCATTCTTGTGTGTCTCTGCTGCACTTTTGATGGTTTAAAAACTTGGTTGATAGTTCTTAAAGCTTTATTATAGTTTTGTATTTTAAAGGATATATCACATTCCTCATTATAAGTTAGATTATATCCTAAGTATTTAAATTAATTTACTTGCTCTAATATTGAATTCTGAATACAAATTTTACTTCTTACTGGGAATTTCCCTTGAAAGGCCATAACTTTAGATTTTGTTGTTGATATTTCCATGTTAAATCGTTGGGCTATTATATTAAGATGATGAGTGGAATATTGTAATTCATCTTCATTATTGCCGAAAAGAGCCTGATCATCTGCATATAAGAGTGTGTCTAAAATTGTGTGTCTTGAGAGAGGAATATTACCATGAACTGTCAATCTCCAGTGTCTGATGATAGCATTAATGTATACATTAAATAGAAGTGGTGATAGAGGGCATCCTTGTCTAACTCCGCAATTTATATGTTTCCAATCTGACAATTCTGTTTCTATTTGTACTGCTATGATGTTATTTTTATACAGATTAAAAATTGTTCTACTCAACTATAAAGAAGTATTTAAATACAGAAAAGTAATAAAACATAATAGAAAATAAATAGTTAATTATACATAAATAAAAATATATTTGAAATTAAACTAAAGATAAATTTAATTAAAGTTATAGGGCCTAGTTGAACGAAAATAACTGAAAAGAAAAGTTGATATGCTCGGTAACCTATCACAAAAGAAAGACATTTAAATTTCTCTTAAAATAAACTAATGACAGGTAGATTATAGTAGCATCATTTTTTTTTAATCTTATGGAGATTTTACTTTTTTTTAAATTTACTTTACAGGATTCGTTATGGTGAAGAAAGTTAAAGTGACAGCCGTCTATACCCCCAGAACATGCGTGTGGTGCTCATTTCCGATAAAGGCTTAGTCAAGGGCCATACAGGGTCCAGAGAATTGTCTCGTAATTTACATAGACCCAAACATTCTGGGCTTAACGCAGAGTATTTCAACAACTAACTTTGATGTGAAAATAGGAGAAAAAAAGTTGGGTTGTATTCAAGATTTTTTTTTTTTTGCGAAGACATAAACGTGAAAACTACCAGTCGGACACTGTTACACTTTAAAAAGAATAAAAAAGAGGGCTGGTTTATCTTGAGGCTTTGCAGTTTATGAGGTGGTTGTTAACCTCTGTAATCCATCAGAGGTTTTCCTGATAACACGGAGGTGGCTGTGGTGGGGGTGTTTCGCGCTAACTACACACTACTTATCCGCTACCCGTTTTTCCGCCTTCTGCCTTCCCAGTATCGACCCTCGGAATCTGGAACACTGATACTTGACAAATATCTGTAATGTCCTTATCCTTATACAATTGATAATAATTTAAGTTATAAATTGCAAACAGTAGTAGAATTTGTGCTCAATTCTGGAAACGCATGGTATTATACATTTCAGGGACTCTTGTCGTCTCAACTTATCTAAAACAAAAAGTCTAACTAAAATTATATAAGACGGCAATATTCTTCCAGTTATATTATGTGGTTGCAAAACATTAAGGGAGGAGAAAATGTTACGAATTATTGAGAATGCAATTAAATAAGTAAATAGACCAAAGAAGACGAACCGACAGGTGAATGGAGAAGACTACATAATAGTGAGCTACGTGATTTTTTTTATAGGAAACGAGATGTAAGAACAGTAAGATTCATATACTGTGATTAGCAGGGCTTGTGCCTCGAATAGGGCATAAAAGAGGGATGGAAACTCCTCTTATGAAAACCAGAGGGAAAGCGTCCAGTAGGTAGGCCAAGCTTGTGGGAAAACTGATAGAAATAACAGATAGAAAGAAAAATGAAGACACCAGAAAAGAGTTAAACATACATTAACGAGAATATAACACAGAACAGAACACATGTCCTGCGCAGTATCCGAGTGGTTTAAGGCTTAATGCCTTGATTTCAAGCTATGAACCTTGCGCTGATTCCAGTCCTCATGGGGAAGAAATTTTCTCATGAAATTTCGGCCAGTGTGGGACCGATGCCATTCAGAATCGTGAGAAATTAGGGCAGCTATAATAAGTAGAGACACTAGGATCAGAAAACCTGCTATAACTTCTGAGATATACTTAGGGTCGTATGCAAATACATTACTCTCTACTCAAATTACTTCCAATCACTGGTCAGCTGAGATCGAATTAACGGCCGCCTTAACCGATCATGCATGAATGTTGACGTTTTCGTAATATTGGCAACGAATTACTCAGAATTCTCAGCGATAAAACCACTTCCGTTATTTTCGTCTGCTATAGAGGAATGCATTTATGCTTGCATCCCGCAAATAATATTGTATACAAACACGTCTGCGACGCGCAATATTACGCCGATTCTCCTGTTCTTCCAGTTGAATTCTTTGGTAGACTCTATCAAATTCCTCTTCTCCGCGTATACCGAAAACATGATCGAAGTCTTCAAGGTCCGACATCTTGGATAAGTTTCAAACTACATCAGTTACCATCGGGATTTTCACATAAGTTTATATCTTGAGCTACGATCTTAAGGTACCTTGTCAGGTAGCTTACAATTATTACCGCGTGAATAGATTTCTGAGTAAGAAAAATGTATTTGAATAAAACTTTATCAGCAGAGAACGCCTTTTACTGTCTAATGCGTTCAAACATTCGACCCTTTAGAGTCAGTCTCTCTGCTTAGCACATGTGTACGCGAGGCCAGTAGCCCTTCTAGGCCTGTCGCATCACGGAGCTTTTACCAGAACTCATATCACTAGCATGCGTCTCCTTTATTGCGGGTAGGTCTTACCATGGCTACGTCTAAACAACGGAAGAACTCTACATTCATATGTTTTTGAAATTCCAAATTCTCCATACACATTTACCAAGTAATTATCAAAGCGTTTTCAAAATTTATCGGCTTATCACAATTTAACCACTAGATCACAAGATACAGTACATCTTACTTTGGATACCCACAACACAGGATGTTAATATTTTGAATCATTCACAATATATATTGATTAAAGAGTGGAACTAATTTCCCAGACGTGTCAGGGACTGTCAATAAAGATCATTATTTTATTACATATTGACTGATGTTTTAAGTACCATATAATGAAAATACTACCTGCACAACAGCTATACTCAACATTTTGTATATACCTATATATATATATATATATACGTATATATATTATTTTTATTTTATTTTATCCCATGTTTTGTTAGTATTAACATTAGATCACATTCGCATTGTTACATTATATTTTAATAATATGTTAAAACTGTTATATGTACAGCAAGTTTCACTCGACCTGCGGCCGGTAGCGGGAAAAGTGACTGCAAGCATTGAGTCATCAACTCGCGCTGCCCACGCAGTGTCCACGCTAGTGGCCGCAAGTCGAGTTAACCTCATTATATATGTTTTGTATTATTTTATAGCTTTAACTCTGCCAGTTTAATTAAAGCACTATTATTATTATTATTCTATTTATTATCATTGTTATTATTATTATTATTATTATTATTATTATTATTATTATTATTATTATTATTCATCATCATCATTATCTTCAACATGTTTTAAGAATGTAATATTGTACATTACAAATCAACAAATAGGAGATTAAGAGGACGCCCATCGAAGGTATGGATAGATCAACTCAATGTACTTAGAAATCGAAATAGGCATTTAACCATGCTGTTGGTGTTGATTTTTATGTTTATTTATTTGTATACAGAATTTTAATGTTTACAGATCTTTCTGTGCCTAAAGTTTTATTTTTCTTCTCCACTCGTCTCTATTCATCCACTCTATGTCCTCCCGTCCTCTTGTTCCCATTCCAGTTCTTTTTTATATTTATATTAATATTCTTATTAGTTTGATCCTTCCGGGAAATTCTCGTAAAAGACTTGAAAGCATAATAATAGTCACTTCGATTGGTTGCTGGCCAAAGGAAGGCAAGACCAGTGATGGGGCTGCCATCTTATAGCCTCTGGTCAGGCATTTCTGGAGAAGAAAAGAAAATAAAGGAAAGAAGAAATGGAAGAAAGGAAATACTCCCTAGCCCGCGGATGCCCTAATAGCGTCGGGGTCGAAAAAAACAAGAGTTAACCAAGAGAGGTTAGAAAGTAAAGTTAAAAGAGTGCAAAACACAAGTAAGTGGAAGAAATGTTTTGCTCAGCTTGGGCACCTTGTGGTCGCCATCCACATATCCCCTAGATAAAAGTTACTAGTTATAATAAAAGTTTAGGAATTATTAATCAAGTTATGAAACCATCCCTTGTACAAAAAAAACACCAGATTACGTTTATATAACACTTTGGCTAGACCAGTGTTGACCTATGGTAGTGAAGCATGGACACTAAAAAAACAACATGAAAGCAGAATAACGGCTTGTGAAATGAGATTCATGCGCAGAACAGCGGGTTACACCAGATGGGATCGGAAAAGGAACACCGATATCTTAAAAGAATTGAAGACTACGCCAATTTGGGAATATATTAAACAGTACCAACTAAATTGGAAACACCATCTTGAAAGAATGAGTTCAAATCGGATCCCCAAAGCTGTTTATAATTATATACCAAGAGGACGAAGATCACTGGGTCGTCCTATGAAACGCTGGAGGGAAAATTTTCTATAGGATCGTAACAGGCCTTGGCCTAATACTTGGAAGGAAGAAGAAGATTAATATTCTTATATACTTGATAACCTATACAGTCTCTGGATAACTTATAGAGCCTAATTCAAATATTCTAGACGCGATATGATCAACATACTGAAGCTTCTGGAAATAAAATTAAAGTAGAAAATCAGTGATTGTTCATCTAGTTCAGACGTTTGTTCTATTATTGTTAGGATTAATGATGCTATCTGCATTTCTAACAAAGAAATACAGAAACTGTGTGCGATTGTAAAATACAATCTCCCTCAGATTACGGAGACTGATTAAGAATAAACCCTCTTCAACATCTTTAAAAGGCGAAGAACTTAGTCCTGACGAAAATTATCACAAACGAACGCTTTTCTCACGTCTCATTAATTATGGTAATAGAAAACATTTTTACTCACATAGTAAATTAATTCCCCTCGAAACAATCCCAAGATCTAGAAGGCCGTGGAATAAAAATTAGAAGATGTTACAGGTCACTGCATTTCTTACCTGAAAAAAAAAGAGGACAGAAGCATTAGGCTTCAGCTGCTGCATTATGTAGATTTCAATTCTAACAGACGACGGTATGCAAATGTTGAATCAATTCAAAGAATTCAAGCTTCTAGAAAATCTTCTCCTCATTACCAAGATGTTGAAATTTTGATCAGACTAACTTTTCTGTCAAATGTTATTAAGAAGAATCCCAAATTCATTCATTCAGGTTAGAAATCATGGAAATTCTGAAGATAACTGGACCTTGCATCTAGTTAGTCATATAAAATTACCATTTGAATATCTAAAATTCGTTCCGAAGGCTGGCCCACGCCTACATCGTTTATAGACTTCCACAAACTAATAAACAGTTGTATAGAACTATTTGAAAGCTGTCAAAAAAAACTGTAAAACACGTGATTGAACTATTTGAAAATTTTTTCAATAAATACCGATTTTTCTTTTTTTTTTATTCGAACTTGATTGTAAAAGTAGCACAATTTATTATTGCACTCACAACAAACAGGTTAGAATGTTCTTGCCGGAAGTTCCAATACTTTTATTATTATTATTATTATTATTATTATTATTATTATTATTATTATTACTATTGTTATTATTGACATCATACTACGTTTGTGGTATTAAATACATGATAAAATTTCGTTGAGGTATCACTCAAATTATACAATTTCAAAACATAAAGTTATAATATAATATCTGTAAACTTCCGTCCACCTCATCTTGGAAATTGGAACTTATTCCGTCATCAACAAAAGAATATAGCCCTAATAAATAGTCAGAAATCACAAACAGAAGCAACAAGCGGATGATGGAATAGCTTAATTCCAAAAGGCTTACAGTTTTAAACTAATTTAACCATTTTCATATTTTGATCATGTGCAATAGTCTTCTCATAATTTTATTTTAATTTTTTTTCTAATGCCTTTATTTTAATAATATAAGCTAATACATTACGTCTATGGGATTAAATTTATTAATTTGCATCTGCAATATCGAATTTTTAATACATATGACCCAGTAGACTAACTATATTTCAGTTGTAGTTCAGTTATAAAAAAAAACATAGGCACTATACGGCATGTTAATAGGCTATTGTAGTTTTTCGAAAGGCGTGAAATTGTTAAATAGAAACTCATTTTATAATTTTGCTTGTTAGGAACAATTAGAAAATAATATTATCAAATTGTAGAATGGATTATTCTTCTTAATTTGTCGGCATTTTGTAATTTTCTTCTTACACTTTTGTTAAATGACATAAATATATGATTTGAGATAAAGGTACATCTTTTACAACATTATATTATTTTAAATAAGTGCATTGGTACTTTACAGTGTCTGAAACCTCTTGAATAAAATATTTTTTTAATTTAAAAATATTGTTTTCTATTGTTGAACTGTTGATTATAAAATTATCTTAATATTCTTTAATTATGGTAATTTCGAATACGATATTTATAAAATTTACTGAAGATTACAGTCCTAATACCGTATATTATTTTACATACTGCAATAATATTAGGCTTAAATTAGTTATTTTTTTTTTAGAATTATAGAACTTTATTACTCTATTTCTCAGTTTTACTTGCCTACAGTTTTAAGGCAGCTTACATATGAAATAAAATGTTCATCCAATATGTTTCAAACATAGATGTTTTTACCATCTAATCCACCGCAGCGTGCTACGGTCTTACGTAATATTGAAGAAAATCAGAATATTAGCTAACAGGAGAAACTTGTGATTCCGAGATTCTCCGCGCGAGGCCACCACTGTATGGACCAGGGAATCTGATGTGAAGGTAGGCGGAGTATAATGTTGAACTTAGAGGTGGAGTTTAGATTTTACTCTTTCTGTATTTATTTATATTTAATTTCGTTGTCAGAGAAAATGCTAGATAAATACTATGGACAAATTATAAAATGTCCAAAATTAAAATGTATAATAACGTACAATAATGGAATTAATACGAAATACGCTTCTTTCTCTTTCCATAACTATGTATGATAGATATGATGATCACCGAATGAAAATACTATCATTAACGTTTAATTAACGAATGTTACATTTAATCCCCTCTGCAATTAATTTAATATGATATAGGAAATTAAATAGTCGATGTTACTTACCAAATAATAAATAACTAATAACGTATGTTGTAAAATGTACTTATCAATATAAAGTGAGGCATTGAATTAGGTGACATCCAACACAAGACAATGAAGTGTGTCCCGGTGAATTACCAGGTTCACATCTAGTTCTGATATTCGCGAGTTGAATGAGACAGGGTATGAAGGGCGTAAAATGCCTTCGGACGAAAGATACAGCCGCGTCGCAGATTTAACCTACGCTACGTAAAATAACCAGAGATGTGAAATAAGATACCTCTGAGCAAATGTATTCGGCTCTTTCATGCACACATATCGATTGTGATGCTAATCATCTAAACTGTTAAATAAACTAACTAGCACATTGGTTAAAAACAGCTTCCATTTTAAACTAAAATTTAATAGTTTTCATTTATTTCCCTTAAGATTCATTTCTTGTTCACTAAAATTAAATGGACTCTGAATTTTTAATTTATCGAACAAATTTAGATAAAAGAGAAAAAATATATTTTTATAAAATAATATGTTCACTTTACGTTTTTTCGTGTATCTGTAGTAGACTTTAAGGAGTCCGTCACCGTGGCATAATCGGTAGAGTACCTGCCTTCCAGTCCGGGGACCCGGGTTCAATTCCCGGCGGGGTGTGTGTCGTGTCCTTGTGTCTACATGTGAGAATAAAAAAAAAAGTTACGAATATGTAAAATCAAAAAAAAAAAAAAAGGTGCAACAAGAAGGAAAAACAGCGTAAACGGAAAAATAGTTTTTATAAATACGAGCCCAGGTATGTATTTATTCGGATATTCTTGTCATTAATCAGTTTAGAAGCCCGGAAAACTATGGGTTCGACACTAATCTTCGGCCAATTTTGACATTTCATTTTTCAGTTCTTCTCATCTCTGCTTTTCTTAGAGCTGCCAGGGACAAATCTTGGCTTAAATGCCATTGGGGCTGTGACTAAAAAGATTAACGACGCCGAAGAATATGGATTCGAAATTAATATAGGGAATTTTCGATAATTTTACATATCACCCTCCTATCATCCAAGGCTCTCCTATCCCTTAAACCATTATTTTCAAATTATAAATTATAGGCCTATGTGTTCCTAATGGTTAAAACTGATCTAGGCGTTCCAGAGTTACGTTACAACATAGGCCTATATCCGTAGTTTTGGATTAATTTACTTATCCCACTCCTGTCAACCCCTTAAGCGAGCTAAGAGACTTCCTATCTATACTGCATCTTTTTAAAATTGTAATTCGCACGTGTATCAAGATTGGTTGATTTTTTCCAGCCCTGATGCACGTATGTATGTATATATATATTCCATCCATAGTAATTCTGCCCGAGGGCAGGTCCTTCACTGCAATCACAGCATTTTCATGCTATGCTTGCAGCTTTACTAGGGAATTGTAGGTGTGGTAGCTTCCCACACCGGTGAAGGATGGTGATGATGATGATAATGATAAGGAGGATGATGATGGTGGTGGTGGTCATGGCCATATAATTTCGGGGACCGTTTGGGCCTTAAAGTTTTCCTGACATTTGTCTTACAGGTGAGGAAAAACCCCGATAAAAACCTCACCCAGAAAAACTGCCCCGACCGGGAATCGAACCCGGGCCCGCTGCGTGACAAGACAGCACGCTACCTCGAGACCACAGCGGTGGATATATATATATTATGGCGTCAAAAGAAAAATTAACGCCTGAAACTCTATACGTCTGCACATACCGACTTTGCTATCCAGGCATCCCAGTACAAACATTAATTTTCCTTTCCTTATATACAATTCTATATCTTAAGAAACAGCGGATGCGCCCGTAGCGCCATCTTACGGCTTCTATAACAAGAAAGCATTTTAATAAGAAATATTTTACTTTATAACAGTAACGCTTTTTATTTCGGTGCTATAATTAAATTTGGCATTTATCAATGACAGCCAAAAGTGATATGAAAATAAAAATTAACATATAACATTAATTTAATGTCAAGGAAGATTTTATTCTTTAAAATTAATTACTGACCACCGCTCTGTTCTCGGGGTACCGTCGCTGCCTCATACGCAACGGATCTGGGTTCGATCTCCCAGTCGTGATAAATTTCCTGGGTGATGTTTTTTTCGGGGGTTTTCCTCGTCTCTAAGACAAATGTCAGGAAACATTAAAACCCAAACGATCTCCGAACATTTTCTGGCCATTTAATCATCATCAGTTTATTCGCCATGTTCAATATTAATGTGTTTCGTCTTAATATTGTGTTATCTCGAAGGGGCCCTGATATGGAGCTGATACCTGATTCATGTCCTTGTGTGGTTAAAAAAAAGAACGTATGTGATTCATAACTAAAACTTCTGCTCCCACATGTGTCACTTGTAAGGCCCGGTTGGCATGTGGCACGTAAAAGTCCTATAAAGCGAGAGGCTGAACTGCGTTAATGGAACGGAAAAAAGGATTACTTAATTTTATTTGGGGTGGGGTTATGATTTAATTTTGTTTGATTTTAAAATGCCGATGAAACTAAATGCTGATTTTAAAATGCTGTGGTCTCGAGGTAGCGTGCTGCCTTGTCACGCAGCGGGCCCGGGTTGATCCCCGGTCGGGGCAGTTTTTCTGGGTGAGGTTTTTATCGGGCTTTTTCCTCATCTGTAAGACAAATGTCAGGAAAGCTTTAAGGCCCAAACGGTCCCCGAAATCATATGACCATCATCGTCATCCTTATCATGATCAAGCAACAGGAAGCTACCACACCTACAATTCCCTAGTAAAGCTGCAAGCATAGCATGAAAATGCTATGATTGCAGTGAACGACCTGCTTTCGGGCAGAATTACTATATATATATATATATATATCCATAGTAATTCCTCAGGTCTTTCACTGCTATGCTTGCAGCTTTACTAGGGAATTGTAGGTGTGGTAGCTTCCCGTTGCTTTCCACACCGGTGAAGGATGATGATGATAATGATAAGGATAATGATAAGGATGATGATGATGGCCATATGGTTTCGGGGACCGTTTGGGCCTTGAAGTTTTCCTGACATTTGTCTTACAGGTGAGGAAAAACCCCGATAAAAACCTCACCCAGAAAAACTGCCCCGACCGCGGATTGAACCCGGGCCAGCTGCGGGACAAGGCAGCACGCTACCTCGAGACCACAGCGGTGGACTATATATATATAATAGGCCTGTACATATATTTAGGGTGAAATTTGCTCTATAGACATAGGCCTACATATTATGTCTAATTATTAGTAAAAATAAACAAATGTATTGAAATTATGTATATAGAGAAAATGAACGAATGAGCAACATAACTTACTCTCATATTGCTTCAATATAACTTCATATTTACATGTGGGAAATTATTCCGAATCCAGGTAAAATTGGAATAAGTTTCTGGATGTCCGAAAAATCAAAGTCGTTCATAATTCTAGTGATTCTCATATATTTATCTTTTTTTTCTTCTTTTTTTTTTAGTTTTCCTTAATGTTATGCTAAAACCTTCTTCGAATGCCCTCCTCTTGTTTTACCCTTCGATTTTCATTTAAAAGAAAGAAGTTTGTTAAGTAAATTATGACGTAGACCTTACAATTACACCTTCCAGAACATTCCGTTGAAGTATCAGTCAAATATAGATTGAATTTTATATGCTGAAAGGATTTCATATAAGAACTTGAAGCGTAATAGAAAAGTAGTTGGTTATAACTTGTAGTTTTAAAAAATAATTATATTTTAATTATTTGTATGTAATCAACAGGATAATGGATAATTAGATAGGCAGTCAATTATATTATTAATTAAATATGCCTTAATGGTTATCATTTCATTATTTTACAGCACGGGAACTATTTGGTAACAGGCTGTACATAACTTGACAAGTGTTCAAACTTTCAACTGTTTTTAATTGCAATACCAATGCAATTCGGTTTGAATTGATGGTGTTTACTAAATCAGGTATAGGGGAAAAATCCAATCACCCCAGTTATCTTGGATTCATAACAATTTCTGTATCAAGTCCCAAACAAATACACAATCAAGTTTACGCGCAATTCCATATCCCTATACTAGAAAATATATTATTATTGTTATTATTATTATTAGTATTATTATTATTATTTAATATAATAATAATAATAATACTTTATTTATTCTGGCAGAGTTAAGGCCATAAGGCCCTCTCTTCCACTCAACCAGTACAAATACAAATAAATATTCGACAAATATTTATTATTATTATTTATAAACTCTTTAAGAGACTAATTTTACAGTACATTATAGGTCTATTCTCTGTGAAAATGTAATTTGGGAATACCTTGAAAAATATTAACTTGATGATGCAACAGGCCAAGTCCTACCAGCTGACTACTGGATTCACATCCACATGTATAAATACAGATATGGACGTTCGTGCAGCCGGTATACAAGTGATATGTGTCATATCTGCAGCCGAAGCTGCCACTTAAGCTATTCTGAGTACCTATAATGTTGATTATAATATACAGTTTTATGTGTTTCATTCTTCCTCTACTAGGGCGCATTCTTACAATATTGCGATCCTATTTGGCAATACATAATATTCTCAAGTTGCAGTGAATATACATAACCTCCCACTTCTAATTTGTTTTAAAAAATAGCTGTTTACATTAAATATATAAATATTTTAAAGTACCGGTAACTATATTTAAATAACTTAATGATTATTGAGTGAACAGTAGGCTATAATTTTATTCGTTAAATAGTCCTAACAAATGCCACTTTTTATTTCCAAAACCTCTAGATAAATTCATTCGTCACTTTGATTTGGAAATCACTTATGACATTACTTATGATAACATAAGTGTCACTTTTTTTTCGTTATTTTAGTGGAGCACCTAGCAGCTTAATGCTAGAGTGTGCTCCACATGGAGCATGGGGCACATAATTGTTTACGGTACAGTGTGCTCTATGTAGAGCACATAGTTGATTACGTTACAGTGTACTCCACGTGGAGCACGTAGTTGTTACGTTACAGTACGCTCCACGTTAAACACGTAGTTGATTACGCTACAGTGTGCTCCACAAAGAGCTCGCAGTTGGATATGCTACAGTGTGCTCCATGTGGACCACGAAATTAGTTATGATACATTGTGTTCCACGCGAAACACGTAGTTGGTTACACTACAGTGTGCTCCACGTGGAACACGTTACGCTGAAGTGTGCTCCACGTGATTACCTTAATGTATTCCACTAAATTAACAAAAAACAAAATGGTTGGTTAAAGCAGTACTTTACAAGCCAGAAGGACGGGGGTTCGAGTACCGGTGGAGTCGGGATTTTTAACTGAATTAAATCTTATGGCTGGACCGTGATTTTAGAGTCGACTCAGTCTCTAATGGAAATGAGTATGAGGTAAAGTGGGTCGTCACGCAGGGCTGAAAACACAGCTATCAACTCGTGCCGATTATCTAGAAAGGTGATCCTTAACCTCCTACTACACCAAGGGACTTCTAATGTCTATAGTGGGATCACTTTCAATGTTTACGTCATTTAAGTGTCTTGCATTCATTTCAAGGCAATCATCTCATAAAATTGGAGAGAGGAAGGTTAACAGAAGAGGATAATTGACCTACTGTACAGCCTTTAAAAATCGTAGGCTGAACTCTTTGATAGTAGGAAGTTAGAATTTAGAATCGTGAATCATATCAGCGTGTGTTGATTTCAGTCGGACGGCGCCTCGACGGTGTAAGTCTCACCCATGAACTTGTATTGTTCACATCAGTGAGAGGCAACGTCGCAGGCCCAGTTTGAACTTGTCAGGTAGGATTTTGCCAACGACGCCACTAATTTTTGTAGGGCCTATACGTTACTGTCATTATTTTTTTTACAAGGTGGGATATTTAGAAATAGTGTTATCTCGATGCTGGAGAGTAAAATAAATCAACAGTGTGAGAGCTGAATACAAATTAATTAAAGGAAATATGTTATATTATATAAAATTAATAACATCTTATTATTTCGTTTATAAGACACAGGGCGTAACAAGATAGTTACTAACTAATGAAAAACATGTCTGGTTAATTAAAATAAGTCAAGTTAATATATAATTTCATATGAGTAAGTCCTGGTGCATTGCATTGCTTCATACAGCCGTTTCTACCATGGACGAATACGCTCTGCTTCACATCCAAGAGCTCGAGTGTTCGATTCCGGTGTCTTGCCCTTTTTTCTCCTTCCTTACTTAAAAAGTAAGTTTATTTCCTTGTTTACTTTACTTCATTTATAGAATTTACTGCACTACTTATTTAGTTTTAATTATTTTTCCTTATACGACCACAAAATAAGGACGAATCTCAAGAAGCTGTGCGCTTGTGAACCAGTTAACTGTCTTCATTCCTTCTATTTAGGACTTAACATTTATGTGTAAGCAATAATTTGTTCTAAGAATCACATGAACTTATTTCGGTCTGTAATATTCTAGCCAGCTGCGTTTCCTCAGACATAGGACGGAAGTACAGTACAATACAATGAATATAAGTTACAATACTACTAACCCAGTCAACTACAGGCAAGGTTAGCATTTTCTGAACTTACTGCTCTAGGACAAATCTTGACAGGCACGTACGTCCAAGTCTCAGGTGGACAAGTTCTGCTAAGAACCCAGTATCCCTTTACTTTTAATATTATAGTAATTAAAACATTATAGTAAAACTTCAAAACAGAAACAAAAATGAAATATTTTAAGTAAAATTTTAATATACTTAAATCATTAACCAATTATAAATTCACAATATTTCAACAATCCTTTAAAGATTTAATTTTGGAAATGGTTTCATTAAGATATTCAAATATCTTTGCTTTTTTCTTTTTTATTTTTCTACAGGGTTAACTGTATTGGTACAATGAGATTCCCTGCACATGGATACTAGCGAAGACTGCTACAGTCTGCGAAGTAGCTAGGGATCTTGCGATCCAAATACAGCTCAAAGAGAGGAAGTAGCAATCCTTTCTTTTGCGGTTGATACACACAGGAGCTGAGTTGAAAGATCTAACAAGGGACCATCGCGTGCCGAAACTTACCATCACAGAGAAGCGTCGTGATATACCAAGGCCGTTTCTAACTGCAGGACACTAACGTCTAGAGCCAAATCTCTCATTTAAACTACAGGGAAGTAATGCAACTCCTGATTTGGTGGATAACCTTGACAACCTGCTCGCACGTCGCGATCCGCCACACTACACTAGACATTACTCTCGCAGAGAGTTCATGTGCTTGTGAAAGTGGGTTGTCATTGCTGGATACTGTCTTTGATTTCTGTGCCTTGCAGTTAAAATGACAGATGATTTTTTTAACACGACTTTAGTACATCACCAACACTTCTTTGGGAGAAATTTTAAGGTAGGTTTCGGCAGCAGCGGTTGAAAGTTTCCTTGTAAGAAATGAGCCCGTTCATTGACTTTACCTTGCGTGGCATTCCTAACGCAAACAGGGGACAATTGTATCACTACTGGAAATCAGCTGGACGGATTGCTTTAAAACTTTCTGGTATGAGAACATGTCAATAGGCTTAAACCATGCAGATGATGGTGATGATTAGAGGTCATATGGAACTCAGCTGTGCAGAGTAACTCACATTAAAAAAATACTGCTCACACAATGCCAATTGATATTGATGATAAATAGGACTAGGATTGCATGGCCTAAAATTAATCAAAATATGCACCTAAATATCTAGTTATAACCTAGCATATACAAAAATATGCACTGTAAAAACATCCTAATAATATAGGGCTATTCAGAAAGAAGGAACAGACTTCAAACATTTATTTCTTTCAAACTACAAAAAATACCAACACAATTCCAACATTCCTCGAAAGAGAAAAGTTTGAAGTTCTGATCACGGCCGCATTCGCGCTGTTGCTTGTCATGTTGATTGTTTGTATTAAAATGGCGACACAACAGATCGTTGGATTGGAAGAGGAGGAGCAGAAGATCAACTTCAATACCGGTGGCCTCCCAGGTCACCCGACCAAACCTCGTGTGAGTTTTATCTCTGGGGTTACGTAAAAGAGCGTGACACTCTTGAAAATGTGCGACATCGAATTGTTGAAGCTGTATATTCGATAACTAGAGACTAGCTGATTCTTGTGGCAAGAAATGAGCCACCGTTTTGGTATTTGTCGTGTAACACATGGTGCTCATATTGAATGCATAAAATAGTGAAATTTGGACTTTTCTCTTTCCAAGGACGTTGGAATTGTGTTTATATGTTTTGTAGTTCGAAAGAAATAAATGTTTGTTGCATGTTCCTTCTTTCTGAATAGCCCTGTATTATAATTATACAATACTGTTTTTTAAAAATAAAAAAATAATGTAATTGTGTGCTCACCATGTTAGCTTTCTGTTGTCAGATGTTATTGCAAGTTAATCCACGGTTATTCTTTTGCCGCACTGTTTGCAAAACAGTATTTTCTCATCAGTCAAAAACACTTTTTCACAATATTGAGACACAAACTGTTTTAATGTTACTTCAGCACTTTGCTTCACTTTACCTTAACACAATTTCGACTGCAACTACATTTATGAACTGCTTGTTTGTAGAGAAATAATACACATAGAAGGGCTGTTCTGGTTGGTTTCCTGAACGTGGCCCACTGTTACTGTAAAGATATATTATACTTTACACAGAGCATATATTTATTTCCTTGCTTAATACATATCTTAAGGATATGGATAAAAAAAGAGTACTCTCCGAGTACGTCATTCAGCGCATAATTTTTACCAAAACTTAGAGTGGAAACATAGGCAGCTGCAGAATGTCTATAAAGATGGCCCACTTGTGCAATTCATAAACAAAGAGTTAAAATGGTGCTTTTGAAATGCCCATTATTTTGTGATTTTATATTTCAGATAATATGTATAATTTTCTGTTTCTGCTCATAGGCCATATGGTTTCATCAACACCTCGTTTGCACAATAAAGTAAATAAATATGATTTAGGCGCATTCAATTAGTAAGCAATTAAATTAACTTCACCTCAATTTATGTCACTTTTCAGGAAATGATACTTCGCATACTCTAACTCTGCCGCCATATTTTTTTTTAAATATTGATTTACTCCCTGCTGGCTACGGGTAAAGTCTGTATTATTAATTCAAACTAATTAGAAAAATAAAATGGAATTTATCATTTTCAGAAAATAAAATGCAATGTGTAAATCGGAGAAATTTAACAACTGTAATTATTATCGAAGAAAGGAATTGTATGAGATTTTTTTTTACTTTTTCAAAGAGTACAGGTATGACGAATTTGGTCATCAACTTACTAAAATTTGCCCTATCATTATTTGCTAACTATGTTTAAATATAACTTAAATCATTTTAATTTGATCAGTTTTTCCTAATAGGGATTTATTTAAGGAACATTTCAGTTTAGCAAAAAGTGTGACTTCATAAAATCCTAATCCCAGTAATAAAAGGTTGACCCAAATACAAACATATTAACTTTAACGGTTTTCTTGTTTTACTACCTTTTCAACAAAGTATTGTAACCTTTGTACAGAACGTCCTCTACATTTTTCGTATTTTGTAAAACAAACTCTATTTCTGGCGCTCCCATAATTAAATGTCAAGAAACTGGCTTAACCTCATTTAATGTTGTGGTGCAGTTTAAACAGGTCATAATTAATACTTTACACATGAACTTTGTATTGACCACACCCAAGTGCGCACCCGGGGGATGTATATCATGTCACCGTTTTGTTTGGTCAATACTCGCCATTTTCTGCCATTCCCTGCAATTTGAGTTAATGGACTAACATTACATTGACATTCAATATTACTAAATTTCACTTTGATTAACTGTGATATTGTCCACTTAACAATACTAAATATTGAAATAAATCAAACAGACGATAGCATATGTAAGAATATTTAGGGTAAAGTTGAATAATTCCGTTTATATTTATTTCGTGATAACATTTTTAAATATCTTAAATAAATTATTCCATAAATTCAGATATTTTCTACATATGTTTAAGACACTCCATTTGTTTGTTTGTGGACATACAATCGAAATTAATTTAAACGAACTATTAGCATTTTTTAAATTTTACAAATGGTTCATTAATTAACCAAGTCACGAAAATACCAATATTTTCCCTAAGTAAATACTTTTTGATAATGCGCAACAAGTCGCGGGATCGAGTGCCGATGCGTTCAGGATTTTAAACAGGATTCAGCTTTCTGGTGGTACCATGACCCTGGGGTCGTCTCAGCATCTAACTGAAATGAGTACTAGACGTATGTACTGGAAGTAAAGGCGGCCGCGCAGGCTGCAATTACATGCTGATTGTCTAAACGCGTGACGCCATTAACCTCCTACTATTCCAAGGTCAACCTTAGGACTTACCTTAAATACTTTCAGAAAATGAGAAATTAATTTTTAATGTAATATGTGCATTTTATTTCCAGTTTTTTATGCTGCTAATAACTTACAAATAGCAAATTAATCGTTTTAATATCGATTTTCAGAACTAAGGTTTCAGAAAAGGGTATTCGGCAGGAATTTTCGGAATGTCTTTACTGTGGTTTGTTCGTGGTTTTCTCCGCTGTCGAGATAAATTCTACGCTTCTAGAAATATCTCTGTCATTAATACTCATTTCATAAATAATAATTAAAGTTAAAATAGCTTGATTATTTCCTGTTTTATTTTTTCTGCACATTCACTTCAGTGTAATTGAATTATTGCTAGAATCAGGTTTATCTGTCAGATATATTATCATTTTGATGAAGGTACAAATTCTTTCTTTTGTTGTTATTCCGAAGGCTTTGAACCTAAGAGCTTATTTAAAGTTCGCTTTTATTGTAATATATGTTATTTTGTCTTTATGAAGAACTCTCTTTCATGTAATACGTAAAGTTTTAAATTCTTTTTTGTACATGAAGTAATATGATGGAAAGTTATACGTAGGTATAACAAAATACTCGACCATCTTTGCCTCAAGGAAGGAAACAAAAATGTCACATTTCTTTGTATGAAAAGCGAGCAGGAAAGGAGGGAGGAAGAGGAGAAACTTGGATATTTTGAACTCTTTGATGCCAACTCCTTGGATATAATATTTTCTGTGTATGTGTTTTGTTTGTGGAGACTGCCTAGGTTTTCGTTTACTTTTTGACAACTCATTGTTGCAAGTTATAATGATGCCCTCCGGATATAAAGGAATTTTATTATGGCAAGTGGCAGCTTGGAATGTGTATTTTTTTAAAATTAATTATTACTTTCCTCCAGGTGGTTATGGAAAGGAAAGACAGAAGGTAGAAGTGATAGAATTTTACTTCAATTAAGAACAAAGTAAATTACAGGATTTTTTTCCGAGGAAAAGAAAATAATTCCCTTGTTGCTTCATTTTGTAGGCCTGTTTATTATTCGTAACCTTTTATGTGCTGCCATGTGATTTTCTATGAGACATCAATTACATATTTACTTAAGGTTGTTTTGGCAAGATCTTACGAACTTGGCTTTAGTTTCATAGATCAATTGAAAATGTTTCATCTCTACTTTTCATCTTTTCTTCAATTTACAATTATATTAAACGATTTTCTATTTGTTGGATGGAATTTATTCCTGATAATATATAACTGAATCACGCTATTAACATCGCTGCTATACTTTATTACAATTCACGTTAATGTCACCAGATTGCAAACGATACAATATTTTCTTAATTTTTAAGCGTTTATATGTTAGAAAAGTAGGCATATTAACGAGAGGTTCAACATAGAACTGGAGCGGAGGGAATTTTATATTTTCTTAATAATAGTTATATGGTTTATTATTCAGACTGGGCAGACTACCCTGAACACCGCAATCTGAAAAATATATTGCGCTATACCGGTATATTATGGATGAATGGAATGAAAGTCTACTCTACGCTGTTATGTAAGTTGTAGGCCGTCTTCTGGGTCCGGCACACCAGGTTCAACTCTTTTGTCCCATACCGAGAGGGGGATTACAACCCTCCCGTTGTCCCCTTTTCCTCTCTTTTGTTGCCATCATTAGATCCTCTCAACTACATATGTTCAACACCGGTGGATGCCAATCAACTATTTTTCCTAACATTAGATGACGTAAAGGGTGATATGAAGTTAATAAATGAGAAATCAAATGGAAATAAGGTTGAGAGTGTTCGTGGTGTAAAATCCAAGAAACGGACAACCCCCGGAAGAACTCGAAATATCCTGGTGTGGTCCACCACCAGTACTCCTCTGGAACTGCCAGGATTCGAAACTGGGATCCCATCGGGGCAGCTAACCACGCGACTACCGAGATGACTATCTGAATAATAAGAAGTTGTAATTATATTTCATGAAAAGTTATTTAAAATAGCTCAATTTTTATAATATTTCATCTAAATTGTCCAGAGATCGAAGAAATTCCACGAAATTAATAATAATAATAATAATAATAATAATAATAATAATAATAATAATAATAATAATAATAATAATAATAATAATAATAATAATAATTTGTTCTCATCTACCACTAGCAAAATTCAGAAAGACTCATATTTATTATAAATATTAAATTAAATTATTTCATGATTTTATCATTTTCAGATTTCATCATAGATTTTCCTGTCTCAGAATAATTGATCCGTGAATATTACTCTCTCTTGTTGTGCATTACCAAATTCTATTAAATTCTAGATCTACCTATCTTCTATTTTTAAATTCTTGCGTCAATATCATGATTTAAGTAACATATTACAGAATAACTTAACACCCCCCTGCGTACAATTTCTATGTTTATTATTGCCATTGCAGTAAATATAACTTTCATTTATTAAATATCGTTTGTAAAGATTTAATAATTGCATACATATGTATTGTGCACGTCTGTTACTGGTTGTTTGGAAGAGGAGGAATTATGGTCTGAAATAGGTCAACACAAATAAAACTTTATTATTATTATTATTATTATTATTATTATTATTATTATTATTATTATTATTATTATTATTATTATTATTATTATTATTATTTCAGCCACTATCAAAGTTTAAGCATTTTTATAATAGTTTATTAAGTTATTGCTAATAAAAATGCAAGACACTTAATTTTTAATACACCTTATTTAAATAAAAATACTGGTTAAATAGCGAAAGAAAGAAAGAGGCTAAATTTAACGCTTGTAGTGTGAAACCAAGCCTATTTAAAGATAATCGCAGGTTGTCTGTAGGTTGCTGCATTCAGACATATTGACTGAAGTCCCCTAGGCTCTGACAGGTGTGGACTGTTGATTACAAGGAATACAACACGCATAATGAAAACTTCAACAACTCGTTTGCTCAAATAATTACATTATTTTCACTCTTGTAACTCGACTCCATTTGCACGCCATAACACAGTTACCCCCATTAAATTATATCTCAGTTTACCTGTATTCAGTAATTAATTTGTAACAAAAATATTTGCATATGTTGTAAAGGTATTTTTATAAATTATAAAAACCTTTTTGCTTGTGAATTTCAAAGGGAATATGAGAAAATTCATTAAATAAGAGTGCTCCAACATTTCCGTTTTGTTATACGAGTAGTTTATTAAATACAATTTTAATAGTGGGCCTATTGAATTAGTTATAAATAATTATATTTTTTTATTGTATTCCTGGAATATTCTATTTTTAATGAGTTGTTCATCATTTTGCATTTCTATTTCCTCACACTTCCTGGGATGTAAAACGTAATTAGTGGTAGACTTTGATCATTTTTGCATTTTCCTCCCATTTTTATTATGTAACATATAATCACTTATGGAGTCTTAGATCATAGGAAACAAACATTATCAAAAATTCCATTCCATTAGAGAAATATGTAAAAAAAAATCAGGTAAAATGCAATTATATTTCCACAATATACTTTTAAGGAGACAAAATAGAAAAAAAACCTGCTCCTGAGATGTCAGTCGTCCTCAATAAATTAAAATTACATTAAAATATGTAGGCCTTTCGGACGATGCTCCATCATCAACAACTATCTAAGTACTTTTAAACTTTTGATGGTAGAGTTAACTTGAAATAAAATTTTGAGGAAGATAGAATTTGACAAAAACAATGACAAAAATGAATAACTCATTTCCACCAAAAGTGGAGATATCAAGTTTTGAATGTTTCCCACTCATTTGTGCATATTTGTGCTCGCGTATATTACAGGATATTCCAAAATTCTCATTACAAACGTTTAGGGCTTGTGGAAGGGACTTGGTAGATAACGTTTTGAGCAGGAACCTTTTAGCGGAAAAGCGCCGTTTTCGTGCTGCAGGTATAATAAGTTCGCATTAAGCATTTAAATGATCCGCGTCTGCCGGGATAAGTCGATAGTAATTTAATGATTTATGACTCAATTAATTACATTTATGGAACTCAACATTCACTGATTTCCTGAAATGTCTAATGTCAAGGGAAAAATAGAGAAACTTCACTTTGTCACTGTGAGAATAAGATGGAGTGAGTGTATCAGAACGTGATTTGCAGGTTCAATGTGTGCAACTAGTAAGTTATGGTGGTCACAATATCGAATTGCTCTTGTAGTAGATAAATACTAATCACAATGTTGAATACGGTAGAGAAATTTGGTTAGTTTTGCACATAAACAATTATTCTTATAGCGACGAAATATTTTTTTTTTATTTTTCCCTTGATATTGAATATTGTCACGAAATCAGCGAACGTTGGGTTGTGTAAATGTAATTAACTGAGTCATAAATCATTAAATTACAACCCATTTATCTCCGGCAGACATGGGATCTAACATTACATTTCTTGTGTATTTTTGCATAATCTTTTATTACATTTTTTAAATAGTTGTTATGTTAAACATAAAGTATAAGCATGAGTCTCAAATGAATTATCTAAATAACACTTAAAAGCTAATCATGAATCCTAATTTAATTTGTGTAATAATATTTCTTTCTAAATTTTTGTTTCATCTGTACATGAGCGAAGCACAAAATATTTTTCTGTGCGCTTTGAGAAGTGCACGTGGCTACTTTTTATGATCTAACATTTCTTGATAAACAATATTGGAACAATGACGGAACCGTGTAATTAAAAAAATTATAATAGTAATTTTATACTGTGACATACGGTGCAGAAACATGGAAAATATAATATAGAACTATAAGTAAATTAAATTATGCAGAAATGGATTTTTGGGAGCGTTAATCTGGATTTTTCAGAACAGATAAAATAAGAAACAGTGCAACCAAACAAAACGTGAATGTTAAAACTTAATCTTTAGATTTTATTAAAAACAAACAATTAAAATGGTATGGTCATGTAAAAAGGATTACAGAAGATACATTCCCAAGAAGAACACTAGAACGGGTGCCACTTCGTATAAGAAAAAGGGGACGACCAAAAATAACATAGATTGACGGTGTTTTGAGCAGCATGAGGGAAAAAGGATTGGACGATGAAGATTGGAATGACAGAAAGATGTGGAGGATTCTGATAGTAGATTAATTGGACGCAGGAAGATGTGAAATATTGTGATACCTGGTGAATAAATAAATACATTTTATACTGATTAAATACTGATTTGATACAGGCTAATTGAAATTTGGAAAAATGACGAACAGAAAATAGAAGAAGACTCCAATTATAAAAAAAGGTTTATAGAAAAATATATACAGCGTGTTCTGAAATTCCCATCATCGACTTCCAGGGCTTCTAGAGAGGTGAATAGGCGGATAACGTTTTGAATAGGAACCGTGTTCGGAAACGTACTGTTTTCTTACTTTCAGGTACAGCAAATTCGCATTAGTAGTTTTTTGTTTCATTTTTATTTCTAAAATAAATGAGTAGGATTAATTTTAACCTGTTAGAATTTTTTTTTTTCGTGTTTCATGTGTGAGATGACTACACTCCTATAGATCTTCATCCTACACATCTAAATTTGTGAATTTTAATATAGTAAAATGTTTCATTGTAGTTAAAGCTACACTAACCAATACACAAATTATCATTAACGTGATTTGCTACCTGAGACCTTGGTGAAAATCATCGAACCTCTAGGATTATCCGAAACGTTTGTATGAGAATATTATAAAACAGTACCAAGAATTCTAATCTAATATTTAATTTTTTACTGGAAGATAACGATGCATATTTCTATTTCTCTAACTATTAGTAGTCTGTGGTAACGGTATTTTGTTTACTGACGCTGTCATATATCATTTAACGTCACAATTAAAAGCTAGGCGTGAAAGAGCCGTCTCAGAGGATTCTTATATCAGGCTTTACGTCCCGTGAATCTACGACACGTGGCTCACAGATTTCGTCTCTTCAAAAGGAAATTACACTCAGGATTTATATTTCGTGAAAAAAAATTCGATTCCAGTCGAATTTGAAACCGCGTACCTCGGGATCGGAGGCGATCATGGTAAGCAATTAGTCAGGTCCACTACAACCGACTCTCTCTGGACAACCTCACGTTGCAGATATCAAATAAAACACATGCTCTTTATTTAGGCCTATATTTAAGAAAATGAAAACAAGAATATTAGAAGTTGAATTCAGGAAGATCAAGCTTTCTCGGAATTTCGTTTCTGAATTAAATTCCACGTGGAAAGAAAAAAAAATCAAATGTACAAATTTCAAGGAACTGATATAAAGCGATATGTCGTCCACCGCTGTGGTCTCGAGGTAGCGTGCAGCCTTGAAAAGTAGCGGGTCCGGGCACGATCCCTAGTCGAGACAAGTTTCCTGGATCAGGTTTCTTCAGGGTTTTTCCTCACATGTAAGACAAATGCCAGGAAACTTTTAAGATCCAAACGGCCCCCGAACATCATGTGGTCATCCTATTCATCATCATTCATATTCGCCTTAAATTATGTTTAGGATTAAGGACTCTCCTAGCGCACCACTATCACCATCATCATCCATCATATCATCGGGGCAACGTAACCACGCCTTCCAGGTGCCCCAACCTCAGAAGTGGGTTACAATTGCGCTAATGCCAGAAGAGAACACCATAAATGTCTAAATGGCAACCTGGGATATTGAATAAAAAAGTGAAATGTTAGCGATTAGTAGGCCCTATAATAGTTTAATAAATAATATTTGCTAAAGAAGCTTCTTCTTCTTCTTCTTCTTAATCATAATTTGTAGGATTTTCATCCTGCCTTCTACTGCCTTGTAGATTGACAAACGGGCGAATGGGGTTCGTTAGATCTGTACGACAACCCATCTAGGAGAGACAACTCCGAAATAAAACGGGGCAGGCTGAGCCTTGGAGCTGGGTGAATGCAATCGGCCTAGGGAGGAAACCTCGAATATTAAACCCGCCATGAAAACGGGCTAGCAATCCACTTCAAGGTGTATCTTATACATTGCTCGCAGTCCCAAGGATCAAGCCTCGGATCAAAGATGGAAACAAAATACGCTAAAGAAGCAATATTCTTAATATGATTTAAATGAATGTTTGTGCAGATGCTGAATTGTGAATGCAAAGTACTGTACATGAAGAGTGTAAGCCTCAATGCGGGGTGTGTGTGAGACTTTATAGTGGTGGGCGTAAACCAGATCTTAATAGTATTCCATACATCTGACCCCTGAGATGGACGGTCATCCAAATGTCCACCCACTCAATCCTAACTCCCTTCGTCATGTACTTGAGAAATAAAACAACTTAGCATAACATATCGACTTATATTAACTGCATTACAACATTCCACGAGAATTTTACAATGACCACATTTTGCTCGGAAACCGAGCGAAAGTCTCAGAGTGGTATTTACACAGTATTTTAATTATCGATCAAAAGCCAAAACATACTTTCACATTTAACTTCATATATGCAGCGTGATTCAGAATTAACAGTATACACTTATGGATCATGTATAGGGAACGTAATAATGTTTGATGAAGAAACTATGTTCAGAAATGAATACACCATATCGATGCTATATTAATGACTATTTAATTCATGCCCCAAATGGGAGTCAATGACCAATGGCATTTCAATGATTTTTAATTTACAACCAATCAAAGTCGTGTTTCGCCTAGAATTTACCAAGTAAAGTTTATCAAAATAAAGAAAGCACCTCCTTTTTAACATTCTGAATAGGTCATAGCATTATTTTGCAGTGATTGACTCTCCAAGAAATCCGGCTACCAGATTGTATATATAGTGTATGAATGTCATCATAAAGCGCATGCGAGAGATAATATAAAAACATTTGTAACAATTGATTATACCACAAAAAAAAAAGAAACAACAGTTTGCACTTTCGTAAACGAATTATTTTCCAGGAAATGACGTTCCAGAAAAATGTAATTGACATATTTACAATAGGATATCAGAAATTAATTAATACCTATAACGTTGGTTATAAATTTCTCCACTAGAGTGCATTCTTACAACATTGCGATCCTTTGGCAATAAATAATATGACATGGTTGCAGTGATGAACAAAATAAGCAAATGAAGCGTACCAATCGTTTCTCATTTGTTTTCAAACATCGCGGTTTACATTAAATGTATAAATATTTAAAAATAACTATAGTTAAATAACGATTTGTGAGTAAACAGCTTAATTTTATTCGTTAAATAGTCCTAATAAATGCCACTCTTAATTTCCAAATTCTCTAGATAAATTGGAAATCACTCGTGTCATTACTTATGATAATCAAGATTTCAAATTCCCTACTACACAGCGTATAGCCCATAGTGGGCCAAGGATGACTATTCAAATCATCTGCTTCTCCACGGATGCAATGATTTACAGAGAGTGGACGCAAGCCAGATATGATTTGCAACACACTATAAAAAATTAACTTACAGACTTTTGTAAAACTTCTAGTAAAGAAAAAACAATTACATTTTGCGATATCTTCCCTACTATTAATTTTGGACTCTGACGTGCATCCCTGGATGAAATGCTGGTGGAGTCAAGGAAATATGTATCACTATATGTTTTTGAGCAAATTTAATTTGCCTGTCATACTTACAACTTCCCATGCGACAAAATATCACCTGATCATTTGAGAAAAGGTGGAATGGTTCATATATACACACAAATGCTTGCCACATTCACCTACCTTCATGTGTAATATCTACTAAATTTTCTTCATATCATGTTAGCACTAAAGACTATGTTTCCAGACATGATTTCCTCACCAAATTACAAGTTACTTTTCAATCTCCAGAAGTAAATAGTCCTAATATGAATAGTGAATCACCATGTTTAGAGCTATGTATGTGAATGTGGACATGAGCATAATTGTATTTGTCCAAAACTTCATGTCTTTTATTTATTCATTTATCCACAATAAGTACATACATACATTTTAAATATACCCGAATGAGTAGTAGCTCGTGCTCGGGGACTGAGCAAAGACACTGAGAAACATAACACAAAAATGTACATAGTTAATTATGATATTACATATTTTATAGACGTGTCGTATACAAAAAAACTAAACAATAGGAAAGAAAAATAGCATATTTTTTATTACGATTAATATTCACTTTTTTCCCGAATAAATAATGTATGTTTTTTTTTAATTCCTCGTTATTCATTAATATTATTAACTGTTTTAAGAAATTATTTTTGTTTGAGTTTATTTTATTCTTCTAGCTTTTGAAGAGCTGATAATTAATTGCAAGATTACAATTTGAGACTCTTTTGATGTACTATACTGGAGATCTCACCTAAGTAATAGCAATTGCTTCAATATTAAATTTTGGAAGATGAAATTTAATTTATTATATAGATTGTATAAAAATAGATTTGAAATGGAATTAACTCCTAAATTTGCAATAATCTTATCAGGTACATTGGTTTAATTTATTCGATATGTTTAATAAAACAATAGGAAACCAACAAGTAGAAACCGATTAAAATGTATGTCGGAATAGTCCATTTCATGGAGTTGCTCTGGTATTTTTCCCAGTCTTCTTGGCATCAATGAGATTAGTGACCCCGAAAATTATGATTCGATACTATTGTCGGCCATTTTGTACTTTATTCACCCCTACTGCAGTATGGGCAAAATTTGGACTTAACCGTCATTGGGAGTGTCACTATTCAACTCAGAGGTAACGAAAAATATGAATTCGGCACTTTATGATTATTTCTACATGTCACCCCTCTCACCCCACTAGGAATGCTAGGAGTAAAACTAGCTTAAATATCATCAATCCTATGACCAATGAGCGCAGCAGTCCCAAAAATTGTGGAATGGACATTAATCACGGTCACGTTTTTGAAATTTTATTTTTACCCCATCTCATCCCTCTAAACCCCTTTATGGATATTAGGGCTCAAACTAGGCTTAAATGTGACCAATAAGATTAATGACTACTAAAACTGTAGATTATACACAATTAACGGACATTTTAGACGTATTATTTTCCATCTTTTCTAACATCCTAGATGGAATATGAGTCAAATTGAGATTAAATGTCATGAGGACTGTCATCAATCGGCAAAACTATGGATTCGACACTAACTCGACACTTTCGAAATTATATTTTTCATCCCTTCTGACTCCTTTTCACTCCTATGGGGATGCTAGAGCCAAACCTGGGCTTGAATATAATCTGGATTGAAACTAATCATCTTAGATATTCCGAAAACTATAGGTTCAACTATAATATCGATTCTTTTTGTCATTTTTTTTTCTTTTTTACTTTTATCACCCCCTCGACCGTTTTGTGGGTACTAGGGGTCAGATTTGAGTTTAAATCTAACCGGGTCTGTTACTAACGGCTTAGCGATCCCAGAAAAATATGTTTTCGACTTTATGATTGATAGTTTTTTATTATTTTTATATTTAAGTCCTTCTCATCCGTCCTTAGGGCTCTAGGGGTCTCCTAACCCCAGAGAACATTTTGCGGATTTTATGTTATATGAATACTAGTATGGTTGAAATTACTGTAAGTATTCTGCATTTATACAAAAAACATAGGCCTATATAGGCCTAGGTCGTTGTAGATCATTTTTCCATTTCAACCCCTTCTTAGCTCCTAGGGGTGTGCTAAGGATATTTCACCCCTCGGTAATGTTTATGTATACCAAATACTGTTGAAATTGCTCCAGGCGTTTATCATGCTGGCACATTCACACACACACACACACACACACACACACACACACACACACACACACACACACACACACACACACACACACACACACACATATATATATATATATATATATATATAGGCTATATATATAAATTACACATATACAGAAATACTAGACCTACGTGATTTTGTTTTCACTACGGTCCGACTCCGACATATTTAACTAGCTGGCACGATAAACTATTTCTCGTCAATTTAAGGGTCAATTAAATAGTTGTTTTAGCAGAAATAACGTCTGGTACTCGTTTCAGATAGAGGCTGAGTCGACTCGAAGGCCCGCTGAGAGGTTCAGGCCAGTTTAAAAATCCTGACTCAACTGGGACTCAATCCTCCGACCTTGCCTTAACCAACTACGCTAAGCCTGCTTACATGTATCTAGTCAGCAACGTTACCTAAGAGAGTGTATAGAAGCGGAATTGTATATAATTGTATTATTGCAAATTAAGTGAAGTGAAATTTGTGAGAGGTAGAGTCGGTGCTTCGTTATAATGAGGGGAAGCTGTTGATTAACACACATGTGTGCCAATTCTCTCATAGATAAAGTCAAGTTAATTTCAATACAAACTGCTGGCTGGTGTAAGTAGGATTGACACGATACAATGTTACCTGCCTCTTCCTTTTCTTGGCGCCCATTATATGGATACGGGAGCATTTCATTATTCATATTATAGTTGCGGATATAAAATAATTAACCTCGGCACAGTCAGTCCTTGAGAGACGTGTGTATGTTGCGTTTTACACACGTTTTACCTCCTGTTTTGTTTTCTCTGAAAAACCTCTGAATTCATCTGCACTGGAATGAACGTCACTTGTCAAATGGCTTCCATGCATTAAACTCACTAGCAGACAACAGCTCTTCTCTCCTAATATTTCATTAACTTTCTGAGTAACTTATGAGTGTTACAGCTTTAATGATTGTAATTATTTATTTCTAGCAGATACAAAATAGATATATCCAATACTAATAAAATTCCGTTGAAGTATTAGTCACATACAAAATTATATTACATTGTAAGATTGAGTAACTAAAGCTTCAGGTTCCTCAACTTGTTAATAGTATATTACGATACAAGAACGGAAGACAGAGTTTTATGAATAAGTTGAAATAATTTTGCAACAAATACGTAAGTTTTATGAATAAGTTGAAATAATTTTGCAACAAATACGATATTTTATTTTACACTATGTAGAATTCTTTACTATTAATTAAATTAATAAAATTGTGTAAACAAGACATCAGGTGTACTATTATGATCACTTCAGGCCCGTCATTTAGAATGTCAAATAAAATATGGAGGTAGCTTTGAGTGATGATTGCAAAATTTTGCAAATTATTCTAAATAAGTCGAAAGAAGCAGTTCGGAAAGTGATCCAATGTAGATCCGAGGTTAGATACAAGAAATAGTATGATGGATTTTTTTTCTTGGAAAATGTAATTTAGTGAACTAAGAAGTTATGTTTAGCGTATACAGAGTGTAAGAGGACCTCACAGACAAAATGATAGGGATGATAGGCCATGCAGAGAGGATAATTTTTTGTGAAGGAACATATAGTCCCAAACACGTCACTTATGAGTTATGCGCAGATGAAGGTGTTCACCCATATGGGTCGGAATTGAATACAAACAATTATACACATATAATTCAGTTGAAATAGATATGTTTTTACAATAAGTGTTCAAATAGTTGACCCTGTGCCTCATTGCATGTTTGATATCGTCGCAGCAACAATTAACCAGTACGGCCGAGCATGGCAGGTTTCTGTTTGACGTCGTCAAATGCAGCATTTAACCTTCCTATCAGTTGATCTCCGGTGGACACTGGAGTTACGTAGACCATACCCTTGACATGCCCCACAAAGAAAAAAATCATGGTGCGTTAAATTAGGCGAACGCGCTGGCCACACAACAAGTACTCCTCGTCCAATCCGCGGTCCCCATAATCGGCAGTCAGTTGTGTTCGTGCGTCGACACTGAAGTGTGCTGGGGCTCCATCATGCTGAAACGGCGCACAGCAAGCGGTACGCTGGCTAGGAAGCCAGGAAGGGTGGTCTGCAGGAACTGTAGATGAGTTGCCCCAGTTAACCTTGCTGTCAGAATTACAGGTCCAAGCAGATGAGTACCAACAATTCCAGCCCAAATGTTGACGAAAAGCCTCTGCTGGTGATTGCGAACAGCAATTGCATGTGGTTAGTGTAATTCCAGATGTGACTATTCCTACTATTGTAGTATCCATCATGCCTTACCTGAGAATAACACCTGTTTAGGAAAGGCAGCATCGTGAACTGTCTGATGTAGAAACGACTGTACAAAGTTCAAACAAGGTATAAATCGTGTGGTCCAATTGCCTGCATCTTCTGAAGGTGGTATGCGTGTAAGTTGTACTCTCTCAAAACCCTACAAATGGACTGGTGACTTACTTTCATAGCACGAGCCACAGCACGCGTGCTGGTTGAAGGTTCGATAATAATTCGCTCTACCACAGCGTCCTCAACATCTGATGTCCTCACATCACGCCTACCGCCCCAACGGTCCGAAGACGAAGATTCTCCGTTTTCCCAAGGCGTCGATGAATTGTAGCAAATGTAGTATGGTGTGGAAATCTTCTGTTGGGATGCCGCTCTACGTACATGCTACAAGCCTCTCTCCTTGCCACACCGTAACGCATAATTATGTCTCTGAGTTCAGACAACTTGAACTGCGTGTTGATTAAATTCTAAAAACAACAACCAAACCTGCAGGCACGTATTGCTAGGACAGAGTGAGGGCTGACGGCACAGATAAACAAAGAACGGTTTGGTTCCAATGCGTGGTGCCTGCACCTTAATACATGCTCATATCTCATAAACAACATGTTTGGGACTATATGTTCCTCCACAAAAAATGATCCTCTCTGCATGGCCTATCATCCCTATCATTTTGTCGGTGAGGTCCTGTTATACACTGTATGTTGGATTTGGTAAGTGCTGAAATGTAATAGGCTATATTTATAGTGATGCATGCGAGTAATGTACTGCGATCGCTCGTTGAATTACTTCGGATATAAAAATAGATGAATGTTTTAACTGAAATATATATTGAGCAGACATTATTAGATAGCCTATAAGTTAAAATTAAGTCAAATATTTTCGTGACATCACGTAATTACTGGCAGCGCTCGGCATTCAATTTTACTTCTCCGGAACCAATGCTGCAAAACGATATGTGTGGTATGAATACCATATCTGTTTTCTGGACACTGAAAAGTTTCTATTTATAATAACGTATCGTGAACGAGTTTTTAGGGTAAGCAACGTCAATTTAAATATGACGAGTCTCAAATTACTGCTTCGAGATATTATATATACAGTACATCTAAAGAGAATTCTTAATATTATTTACGTTAAAATGAGCCATCACACGCTACCCTTAGTTTTATGTTGACGGAAGTTGCATTTGGTCAAGGGTTTACCTACTGTAATAATTTAATTCGTTTTCCACACAAATTGTAATAGCACAAACATGCGAAATTCGACATAATATTAATAAAACTTTTTAAAATAATTCAGAGCTTTCGAAACCGGCTACCAAACAACTTCTGCTGAAAGGCATACAGTATTTTAAAAGGTTTTAACATGTTGAGGAGACTGAACTTTACATGTGTTCAATTTTATATTGCGAAATATGTATATGTTCAAACGTTTCACAGTTTTTTATGTTTATTTATATCCTTGAGTTACTGATGTGGAATTTTAGGTATCTTGAGTTTCTAATGACTTTAATGAATGGTCTGTTCCCCGTCGAATCTGTGGAAAAATTATTTAGTTTTAGAGAAATTGTTTATTTCTTCGGCTTGGGAATCGTATCGAAGACATATCTGAGATGTAGGATATATAGTATAAAACATCAGTAGAACTAACAGACTAATAGTTTATACATGCATAAGAAAGCCTATTAATCACAGTACTTAAATTCTGTGAGTGTATTCCAATGTAACTTTTCGTACTTAGAATGCTGCGATAGGAGGATATATGGGATTAATTTGGTTATTTTTCATTTACGCACGACATTGGCAGACCACTTTACGTAGATGAGTGCACTTATAATGTGTACAGAGAGGAGCATATGCTTATGTGTTTTATTAATAATTATAGAATGAGAACTGATAATGAAGATAAGGGAGAAGGAGTAACCCGGTGCTGGTATATAGTCTATCTCTGCTGAAAAAAAACTCGAAGGGGGGCCACCAGGCTTAATGTCCCCATTTGACGGAAAATTGCTGCCAACAGTAGCACATGTCTTCCTCAAAATATGCACTGCGGAAGTGCAATTTAATCCAGGCATCAGGTGCACAATAGATATTAACAATTGTACCACGTAGCTGAGGGATTTAAAATTGTGCAAATAAAGTTCTAAGTCACCGAGTATTGAACCTGGATAAACCACCCAGGAAGCAGGCATGCTACTATCTGAGCCAGTGCGGTGGACTGCACTCACATTATATAAATTCATGTATATTATTAGGTAATTTGTTGCTAATTTTTATTTTTAGGCAATTTTTTGTTACTTTAGCGTCATTAATTTTCATTTTTATGACTTTGGCTCATTGTTGGTAATTTTCATTATTTACCATCGAACATAGCCTATTTACACATTGTCTGAGCTATAAATAAGCACTAGCACTCAAGTATCCGGTGTTTAATTCAGTAACTGATTAGTTGTTGTAGCCTATGCAGGCCTTTCGATCATTCTTGGAAAAAATTATTTTTTAGAAAGTAATGGAAGGAATAAATGTTGTAGATGAGTAGGTTGCTTTGTAGGCGTAAGGTGGAGCTTTTAGTGCAGATATAATGGTACAGAACTAAATTTCATACTTCAGTTTGATTGTGAGCGCTTCTGCGCAAAGTAAATTGACGGCATATTCAATCATTTTATTTGTATGAATTAAAAATTTAGTTTAATCTTTTCACAATTATAGTTTTACAATACAGATCAATGGACAAAGTAAATTTATACTACTGAAATCAGAAAATTTGCTTTCAGATTTGTATGAATTTTTTAACTTTGCAGGCCAATTTAGAGTGTTTTTTTTCCTTTGTCATTATATAGGTACTTTTTAAGACATTTTTGGTCACCAAACTCGGGGCCTTGCTTATAATAGAACATGTGACATAAGAAACTTCTAAAATCTTTAGACCTACTGTATTCATCCGATTTTATATAACTTGGTAGAATTATAGTTACATATAATAGGTAATAAATGGTAAAGGTTTTGAAGTAAGCAGTGAATAAATAAACATAAACTGGCTATATAAACATATATCCGGTAATATTAAGCTATGATTAGAATATATTGTGAGAACAGTGATACGTCACTCTTATTTCTTTTGTTCATTGAAATTATTACGATGTGTATACATTTCCTTAGATAAACTGTAAAAATATTCATCTCCAGCTTGAAAACAAGCCGCACAACGCCATTTCAATGAGATCGTACATGTTCCCAAATGTCTGACAGAGTTCTTGTAATTTAACAGCTTTGTAAAATCCGATAACGGATATTTACTTTTCACCCAAGCCATACATATGCCAGGGTAATTTAGTAAATGGTTCACATTTAATTCCATCAAATTATCACAATCCTAGACTATGCATTGTCATTTTCTGCTGATTTAGAAACCAATCTTATCCGGAAAATATTTATATCAAAATTCTTACAGTTTAGAACACGATAATAGTTAAAACTTATAGACTACGATGGATATGACATGTGGTACGAATGGGAAATTAAAGTGGGACTTGGAAGATTCTTGTAGGGAAATCTGAAAGAAAGCACCCAATAGATAGGCCAACAATGAGGTGGAAGATTAACTTTAACCATGGTTTGAGGGAGGAGAATTATACAGAGAAAAATTATATGGGAATATAGTAACTCTGGATAGGGGTGTATGAAGAGCTTATATCCGCGCGGCATGAACCTCAGAGTTGTAAATTACTAATGAGTTAGTTATTGAATAATTCGTTTAGTGCTAAGGGATAGATGGCAACTGCATTCTCAGAAATGCTTGACGATTTCATTCTACGTAGTTTACTCTTTCAGTGGACCCGGTATTCATGCGACAAGGAGTTTGCCTAAGGTTGGATGGTTCAAGTTTAATTCCGTGCAGCGAATTCTCTTAACTAATTCGGTAAATAGACCGGCTCTAGGGATCACGCTGTCTCCATTAAAATAAGTATCGGGAACTTACTCAGAATGACCATTCTACTGTCTTCTAGTGTCGTACGTTAAAAATAGTTGGTCCTTGCGTCCACGCTCCCGTGAAAATTCACAGTCTGCTATTTGAGTATTATATGCAGTATTTAATAATTCTTTTCTCATATTTTGTACACGAGACTAAGTGAAAGAGGCCCTTACTAGTGTTACATTGCCCGAATGCATATACAGTGGAGACATATAGAGGTTAACAAGTTGAGAAAGAAAACCCCAGGATATATTGGACTGTTTTTGTAGATATTAGCTACGTACTGTATAATTTATTGATATACTAGATAATTTTAAAACTTTGGAGAAACTGTTTTCATACTTACGTTTTTAATTTATTACAGTACATTTGAAAATAACTAATCTTGAGAAGTTGATGAAACTTCCTTAAGAACGAGCAGAAAGGAGAAGTTATGTTGAAAGGTGTAGTATCATTACCAAGCGGACTACATAAGGTGGAAATGTGGAAAACTACCTAATAATTATCTATTCAAGTCTTTCTCTTCGTTTAACTTTGCTACCTCTCGTCTGTTCCGACTCAAATGCAGGTTTTGTTGCTGACTTGAGGTAGATGCGAGTTTTAATCCAACTCCCCCTTCCCGAATTCCTGGAGACACGCAGAATGTACAACATGGCGAAAAGCTAAAATGCTCCTTCCCAAAATCAAGAGAGCGAATGGTAGGAGGTGGGTAGAAATAGGAAAAGAGAGAGAGATAAGTTTCCTACAGTGACAATGTGGACTAACCTGGCTAAGCATCATTAGTCGGTATTTGCTTCTCTCATTTGTACGTACAAGAACCTCCTCCAACCCCCGTCACTTTCTCAAACCCCTGCCATACACCACAACCAATGCTCATCAGTGGTATGTTTTACACAGGTTCAAGCAAACTGCTTGCGCTTTTATACTCAAAATATTTTCTTATTTACATAATTGTATTTTTTCTGCCTTTTTTTTTTATTACACTTGATTCTGATTTTATCTCTTTAAATTCGTACATATATGATCATTTTCACAGTTTTACTGAAGGAAATGTTTAACTTAGGGGAGATCAAGACACATGGATCGAACCTAATGCACATAACCATTCAAGATGATTCAATTTAAATCTCGAAAACCGTCAGTTTGATGAATTATTACTTTTTACCAGTGGAAAAATGTAAAATGTTGAATTATATTTCCATTCCCGTGAATCCACTCTTTTCTCATTTTATATAATTTAATTGTCATCATTTAAAAATAAACGCACCATAATCAAATCTTACCGTATGTGTTTGCCTATCATAATATAAACATCTACATTTTCCTCTATAAAATTATTTCCTCGTACTACTGTTAAAAGTTTTATTTTAATTTACACCATGGTATAAGAAAATTCCATTGTTATTTGGCCGAGTTTTGGCTGGGCCCCTACATTATGATGATAAACATGACTGTATAAAATTAAGGGAATGAATTTTTTAATTGTCTTAATTATCTATTAATTTACTATGTGTCTTATCAGAAAGGCAATAAGTAAATCCGATGTTTTGGTTATCTTTGGCTGCTATAAGACTGCATTGGTTTATGTTTGAGATTGAAATAAATCTTTTTGGTGTGTGTGTATATATATATTGTAGGGTCACGCCGTAACATAGTTCGTTAAGGCAATATGCTGCAAGCTGGAACGTTGAGGGTTCGAGTCCCGGTAGAGAGAGGATTTTTAAACTGGCCTAAACGTATTGGTGGCACCGTGAACCTGGGGTCTACTCAGCCTCTAACGGAAATGAGTATCATACGCTTGTTCTGGGTGTAAAGGAAGCCGTCACCCTGGGTTGACAACCCGGCTGACATCTTGTACCAAATGTGTAGATAACTACCCCAAGGGTCTCCTAAGGCCTATAATCATTTTACATACATATATAGGCCTACTGTATACAATAAAGTTTTTTTTATTCAATGTCCCAGGTTGTATTTCGACAATTCTGGAGTTCTCTCCTGGCATCGCTTAATTGTAACCCACTTCCGAAGTTACCCCGATGATATGATAATGAAGCGCCAGGAGAGTTCTTAACCTAAATTCCGACCATGGGCAACCACAGGAATAATTTCCCTTTAAGGAAAATTCCCATGGTTTGACCGGAATCGAACCTGTGACCTCATGAATTGTAGTCAGAATCGCTGACGACTAGCCCGTGAGGCTGGCCATATACTACAAACTCAAATCACTAATACTTAGATCTATTGAAACAAAAAAACACAGCACATTTATGATAAACTGAAGCCTATTAATACGTCCGAATCTCATAATTATTCAGCATTACACCATCGTAATATTTTATACACTTTTCGTGTCTGTACAATTAATTTCTAGTAAACTACCGTAAGATCGACATCATTAGAAAATAACCACCTTAATTACTTGGTATTTCAATATGCTGCAAGCTGGAATGTCGAGGTTATAGTCCCGATGGGGTCAGGATTTTTAAAACTCGCCCAAACATTCTGGCAGCAAACAAATCCTGGGGTCGACTTGCTTCTAACTGAAATTAGTACCAAATATTGTTCTTGGGGTAAAGTCGGCCGTCACAAAGGGTTAACAATGCGGCTGATTGTCTAGAAAGAAAGCGTCCTACTATCCCAATGACCATCCAATGTCTGCAGAGGGATCACTTCACCTTTTAATTACTTAGTGTTATTATATTTATTTATTTAGCAGGTTTCACAACGTTTCATATCTTCCTGAGCAAAACTAATACACTGTCATTCTCCTCCACATTTCTGTGTCATTCTAATCTCCGTCGTCCAATCATCTTCCCTTCGGGGTGCTTAAAATACTATAAATCCATATTTTTAGTCGTCCTCTACTGATTCTTCAACAAGGTGACATTCATTCTAACATTTTTCTTGAGAATCTCTCTTCTGTAATTCTTTAATATGATCATAACATTTGATACTAGTAAAATTCATGGTAATATAATGTACGGTTAAAAACTGTAAAATAGTTACCTTGTGTGAGAATTCTGTACAGAGGATTGTGTGGACTGGGTGTGTATTCATTGAGATCAGGTTGCTGTTTTTCTCTTAGGATTGCGATTTCCTCCAGTATATTTATTCTCGTTGGAATGTTTTCTCTATGTACTATTGTGAGGGTGTTATCGATGTTATATGCATAGGGCCTATGGTGTCCAGCCTGAATTACATGTTTTGCGTAACTTGATTTTCCTCCATTATAAATGGAATCTCTGAAATGTTCCTTGAATCTAATGTTGAAACTTCTATTAGTTTTTCCAATGTAGAATTTATTGCAGACCTAATGCATTCTGCTGATGATGGGACTAGTCCCGAAAGGCCTACAGAGTTTTAAAATAACTTAAGTTGAGGAGACGGACCTATAAGGTAGTTTTTAACCTACATTATATTACCATAACATTTGAATTGTTCGCTTTTATGAATTGCACAATTTATTTTGAACATCCTTTTTTTTATTTCTTCTGGTATTATAACGTGATTTTCAAATCCTTGGACAATACGATGTAAAGGGTGATCAGAAAGCAAAGGAATGTACCGTGTCGCAAAGTTACCGACGGGGACCTATAGATGTAAATTTTCTTGTATGTTTACTAATGAATATTCATACTGTTCGCTTCCTTCATTCATCTAACAATGTGGAACAGATTCAACAGAACCTCCCACCCACTACTTCTCTCTTCTCATCCTCCATGCCACCTATCTCTTTGCTCATCCCTTGGTGTTTGTTTTAAAAGTTGAAAATCTCTTGTGCCTTGTCTTGCAACACACTCACTCGGTGATTGGTTTAGTGGAGAATTTTCTAATTGGAGGAACGACCTCCCTATGCCAGTTGGTGGCTTGTTTGGTAGCACTCCAAACCTAACTAAAATCTTTCTGGCTGCCTAATCACAGTAGCCTACCATTCTGTAATACAACTTAAAATAAATGTGACAACAGAGGAATAAAAATAGTCCATAATTAGTTTTATGATAATTCAGGCCTGCATACATAGGCCCAACTAGTTTTTTTTAGTTGGATATAACTTTTCTACATTTTTTTCCTATTAAGTCAAATCACAGAAAGTGGTCACTCTCTTTCCTAGAACGATAGGAAATAATATAAATTTCCCTACATTACTTACTCACTGACACTATCGAACCCGGAAGTTCATGGCCGCGCGGACATAAGCTCTCCATCCCTATCCTGAGCTAATGCTTTCCAATCGTTTCCTATATACTTCCCTCATATCAAAGGTAATGTTATTCTCCTACCTCATTCTTGGTCTACCAACTAGAAGTTTTCCTTCTGGTTTTCCTACAAGAAGCTTCCATGCACGTCTTTCATTCCCTATTCGTGCCACATGTCCTGCCGATCCCAGTCTACGAGACCTAACTGTTCTTATTATATCTGGCTTCCTATAAAAACCATGCAGTTCACAGTTATGAAGTATTTTCCATTCACCTGTCTGTTCATCTCTCTTTGGTCCAAACATTTTCCTAAGAACTTTATCCTCAAATACTCGTAATTTCTTTTCCTCCCTTCAAGTAAGAGTCCATGTTTCGCATCCATATAATATAACTGGTAGGATAATAGTTTTATCTTAATATATAAAAATTTCGTGTCACGTTGTTTGTCCGCGATTGAATCCTAAACTACTGAACCGATTTTAATAAAATTTTGCACACTGTGTGCAGTTTGATCCAACTTGAGACTTAGGGTAGTTTATAACTAAATTTATGGTCGCATTATTTTTTATTGCAAATTATTTGTTTATTATTTAACAAAGAGTTATAATTATCTGTGAGTTCCATAAGATTCTAACATATGGCGGTGTAATTATCTGTGAGTTCCATACGATTCTAACAGATGGCGGTGTTAGTAAGGTAATTTGGTAAGGTAATTGGTTTATTATTTAACAAAGAGAGATCCAGATGGCTGTGCTTTTTGTTGCAACCGCGAATTTCGAGTTTGAATTACAAATATTGATTATTTCATTATTTAAGTGTGTTCAGTGTTTATTTTCCGTGTGTAAGTATTAGTTTTAAGTAATAATGCTGAAAGACAGCAACATAATTTAAATTTTTAACGTATGCCTTAGCCACAGCAACGCGTGGCCGGGACTTCTAGTAGTTTTATATATTATCAGTTTAACGTTTTTTGAAAGGAGTGTGGACGTCAAGAGTCGCTGTTATAAATTTTCCTACATAAAAAAATAAATATAGGTCTATATCACAAGTATCGTAACGTACTCAGCAATACTTACATTAATCGAATTCAAACTTTAAGCAGTATGCAATATTTATAATTTAAATACTTACTTACTTACTCACTGGCACTATCGAACCCGTAGGTTCATGGCTGCACGGACATAAGCTCTCCATACATCCCTATCCTGAGCTATTGCTTTCCAATCATTCCAATCTACTTCCCTCAAATCGTAGTTAATGTTATTCTCCCACCTCATTCTTGGTCTACCAACTGGGCGTTTTCCCTCTGGCTTTCCTACAAGAAGCTTCCATGCAAGTCTTTCATTCCCCATACGTGCAACATGTCCTGCCCATCGCAGTCTACGAGACTTAACTGTTCTTTATAATTTAAATAACCATCTATAATCCGATTATAAATATAAATATAAATAATATATGATTATTATAGGAATTAATATTATAATATGAAATTCATAAATAATAGACTAAATTATTAAACTTCATATATTGATAAGTGAATCATATTCATATTCTATTAAAATACTGTTTTAATTATATTTTTAACTTTTGAATATAATCATTTTTATTAGGGATTTTTTCCTACGTTACAGTAGTTTTTTTCTTCAACCTAAAATAATTTTATTCTTCCAAAAATCCTTGTCTTGTGCATCTATTCCGTCAATTCCGTCATCATCATCATCATCTGCATTCATGGATTAGGTCTGTTGACCCGTTCCGACTTCAGCCCTTCTCCTTCTAGGTCTGCCCACATCTCGGGTGCCTTCAGGTTTGTATTTTGTTATTTGTTTTGGATATCTATCTTCATTCATTCTGTCTATGTGTTGCTTCCATTTTTTTCTATATGTATCTATTTTATCAGTTATTGCAAATATTTCAAGTTCCTGTCTTATTTCTGTTTTCTTGATACTGTCTTCCTTAGTGCACCCTTTAACAGATCTCAAAAATTTCATTTCTGCCGCCGTTATCCTACTTAGATCTTGTTTTTTATGTATCCAGGCTTCTGAACCATAGAGCAGTACCGGTACTGCCAACGTTTTGTAAAATTTCAATTGGGTCTCTCTTGTTTTGTTATTTAGTGATCGTTTTATCGTACCACATATTCCCTGGAATTTTGCTATTTTATTATATCATCATCATAATTAAATGAAATGTCACATCCTGGATAATTGAGATGGTTCACCTGTTCTATAATTTTGTTTCCTATTACTATTTTGGATCTGATTGATTTTTCCGTCCCGCGCCGTAGCCGAGCGGTTAAGGTAGGAAACCTTGCCGCAGAGCTACGGGACTTGCGCTGGTTCGAGTCTCCATGGGGGAAGAAATTTTCTCATGGTATTTCGGCCAGTATGGGACCGGTGCCCACCCAGCATCGTGAGGCAATTGGGTAGCTACAATAAGTAGCCGCTCCAGGTTGAGGAAACAGCTATAACGGCTGGGGGACTCGACATGGTAACCACATGTCACCCCTACACTGGCTATTGATCATCTACCTCTGTGATTGACACATGTGGATGTGAAGGGCCAGCAGCCGGCTGGTAAAAGGGCAACCGCTGAAAAGTGGAAAGACCCTCAATCGGAAATTGGTTTTTCCCTTGGAATGCCATTACCTTAGTCAATTCCATACTATTCATAATCATATTCCTCATATCGTCTATTCATTTCTCCTTCTACTTATCCATGCATGTTTTTTTTTAAACAAAAAAGCTATCAATGATTATATCTTATAATTTATGATCAATTACTACAGTAATTTTTAGCAGTAACTTATGTATATTTTGTTTTGTAGTCAGACACATTTATTTCTTATATTTTAATGTTACGAATACATCAACAAAAAACATTACCATTTCTTATTTATGTGATTTTATAAAATATATTATTGTGAATCTTTCGCATTTGAAAATTTCAAGTTCCTAAAATTAAAATTAAATATATCATAGACTTTCTTTCTTTTTAAAATGCCACAATTAAAGTGCTGCTTGAAACACAGAGCCCCATCATAAGAAACATATTCAATTAAAAAAAGTACAAAGTGGGCTCCATAATACTTTTTTTAATCTAATGCCTTATATGTTTGATTATAAAAAATCATTTGGTCTATAAATTTGCTTTAACCCTTAAATCGTAATTGTATTTTGAAAGATATGTAGTTTATTTACTTAATATTAAAAAAATCAATAGAGAAAAACAAAGTAGTAAACATGATTCAAATATGTGCCAAATTAAAGAACAATACCCAGTAATAACATTGTTGTTGTGCATTAGAAATATTTGTTTTCACTGCGGTTCGACACAGAGAAATAGTCTGGCAAGATAATTTAATCTTCAGCTCTAATCAGTCTTGAATTTTATTAGTATTGATCCAATCAGTCTACTGCCAAAAATACATATGTTTATAATTATCTGTTAGTAGACCTATTGCATTGTTTGTGTTAAAGTTAGGCTTTTCACTTAATATTATATTACGGTACAATAATGTACGACAGTATATTAGTATAAGTTTAAATTTCAAGCTGTTAAAACTACCGCAATCCTATATTAGACCGGTCAAAATTGACAATTCAGTTTGCAAAAATTCGCATAGAGCTGAAAATTGGTGCGAATGTTGGGAACACCATTATAAATGAAAGGTGAAAAGTCCCAATCGATACCACATCTGCTAAAAAAAGTTATTCAAGGTCAAATTTCGCGAATATGTTTTTTTTTTTTGCATTTTTCAGCCAAATGGTAAGTTTTATCATAAAAATATGTCGGGTAAAAGTTGTAGATCATGCAATTGTCTACACAAATTGTTCTTATACTTTTTTAAGTAAGAATCACCATTCTTGAGATATCGCGATTCGAAAATTTGAAGAAGTCGTATTCTACATAATATGCACACATTTCCGCACCAACTATGAGGTAGTGTACTTGTCGCATTGTTTTAATGTGGTGTCTTCGAAAGGTATACTCTACGATCTATTGTGATTATGAGTTATTAAATAATATTCTATTAATTAAAAAAATGGTACCATTGTGAATGATTTAGGCCCTAAGTGACATAAATTATTCTTAATTCCGGGTAATGTTAATCTGACTGATAATCGATTTCTACTACGACAGTAATGTCTTCTTCGATTTCTTCATCTTCTTGCTGGATATTTGTTAATTGTTCTGAGAAAGATGTAGGCCTATCAGTTGTTTCCTCATTGAAATCATATAAATCTTCATATGTTCCATTTGATTCAACATAGGAGTAAGACTGGCCTTGACAATCGGTACAAACTGGTGAACAAAATAATTCGACTTTTTTACAGCCACATTTTGCACTACAACCCTTTTTGCAATTGCAAAAAATGGTGTTAAGATTATTTGTGGAGCAGGTGGGAGTAACGTTTGAATTGGTCCAAAGTATTATCTATTAATTGACCCAATTCCAATTTTTATTTGAAATATCTAGGCTAACAGCAGTCATAATATTGGGGCTGATATTAGTACATACTAGTTCTAACAGTTCTAGTTCAAATTGTTTATTTTTAAGAAATACTTGTTCCAAAAAAAATAAGTCAATGACTTCGGAATATCGCTGTTAATATTTTCAAACATTCGACTAGGGGGGGGTAATTGGTATTATCAAATACTAAAAATTGAATGTCCTTTCGAATGATTGCTGCTACAGCTTTGGTGATTTTAAATCGTTGTTCCTTTTCATTTTCACTTTTTTCTCATACCAAGCTTGGTTAAGAATTTTTTAATTGATCTATTATCTAAAGTTCGATTTTTACAATAATTGTGTAATTCTTCCAATGAAAATTGAGTCATCACTTTTTCTCCGTCGCGACATTAGTAGATTCATCTTGAGAACGACCGATTTTATCCCCAGTGGTGGATCTAAAGAAGGAATTATAGCAATTATTATGGTACCTAGCCTCGGCATCAACTAAATCATATTCGTGCTGAATACGTGGAGAAAATGTTTTGCTACGTCATCAGAACGAGTCCGAGCTACCTTCAGAATGGATTCTTTAATTTCAAGTGTAGCATCTTTATGAATTTTATGTCTAACATTTTGCGCTTTTTTCTCCTCAGTCTCTTCATTCGCTTCATCTCGACAAAATAAGCAACATTTTTAAAACAAAAAACGGATTCACTTACGCGTGCTCTACGGGGTGAATCATAAATATGGCTTTACGTTTGATCGTGTTGTGTGATGAAAATATTACCATTACAAGAAATATGAAATTACCGTTGTAGAGGCAATTATTCAAATTACAGCAATGGAATATAACAAAACAGTGTAGAACTTACGTTATTAGTCAAAATGGCGTTGAATATGCAACAGCAAATTAAAATTGCTTCATTCGCAATAACGTATGCTTAATGATCGTGAGGCCGCAAGACGGGCAAGGCGTGAGTTTAACGTAGCATTGCAGCCGTCGAGTGTGGGGAAGTGGAGAAAACTACTGCTGGAAACGGGAAGGATGCAGAAAATCAAACCTCCTGGAAGGCCTCGCATTAACACGGATGCAGAAACAACGAATAGAATTGTGGAGGCGTTCGGCGCTAGCCCACAAAAATCAACCCGCCAAGCTGCATGTGAGCAGTGATTTGTTTTGTTTTGTTCTATTTTTGTAATTTGATGGGTTTCCTTTCCAATGATAACATCATATTTCCTTTAATAATAATATCTTCGTCACAAAATGCGATCAAACGTATAGCCATATTTCTGAATCACTCTGTATTACGAGGTGGACTGACTTCAGATGTACTGGCTTGCTCCATCTCATGCAGTCTTTTAACTGCAGCAATAGAACTCTTCCGAGTGTGTACATTTCACGGCAGTGCACATGAATTGTCACATATTTGTTGTCCTTCAGGTATTCAGAAAACCCATAATTTCTTTCAACACTTGAATCGATCAAAGTCTTCATTCCACGATCAACAATAACTGTTTCATTTTCAGTCAAAGGTTTACTACAAAGAAAATTTGCGACATTTATTTTAATTATTGAACAGCACAAATCGTTTTAAGAAATATTATTAACAAGCACATGTATCAATAGCCACGTGTATTCACTGTAAAGGAACCTTATACTAAAAGTCTTTCGTTTATGCCTTCCAGAAAAAAAAAACAGGTATATGACTGTCGCCACCCGGACAAAAATAGAATAGTTAGCAGATATTGCTTAAGGTTATACGGGTCAATTAAATTAGGGACTGAGTTTCTTTTTTATGTAGGACTATATTCTCACAATCATATAATATATAATTTGTATATATATATATATATATATATATATATATATATATATATATATATAAGTTATTCAACCAATATTTTTATTATATTAAATATCGCATGTTGTATAGAAGGTAAACTTGCGGTTGAAAAGCGTGCATATTATTGTTTTCAGTGTTTCAAATGGTGATATCTCAAGAATGGTGATTCTTATGAAAAAAGTACAACTACAGTTGTTGTAGATAATTGCATTGTCTATAACTTTTGTCTGACCTATTTCTATGATAAAAACTTATCGTTTGACTGAAAAATGCAAAAAACCCATATTCGCGAACTTCGACCTTAAATAATTTTTTTGCAGATGTGGAATCGATGAGGATTTTTCACATTTCATTCATAATGGTGTTCCCAACATTCGTACCAATTTTCAGCTCTATGCGAATTTTTGTAAGCCTACTCCTATGTTTTGAGCTAATTTGGCCGGGCTAGGCCTATATTTCTTTTCTCCACAATGAAATTTATTCTATGGCATTAGCAGTTTTATTTTCATGTTCATATCTCGTTCATTTTATATTTTATTCGTTATGTCTAGAGTAAGTCAACATTACATTGTGTATAATAATTTGGATTTAGACATACTATATAACTATTATATTTATTTATGTATCAGCTATAAGACTTATTAACTTCGGAAATGAGCACCGGTTAACGATGCACACAGAGTATAGATTCTTTGTATATAACTGGAAAGGCATTGCACGTGTACCGCGTCAGACTTAGCAATTGAAGGCCACTCAGTGGAGGAAAGTATAGAATGTAGTTGTGCATAAATGGCCAGATTTATTTTTGTGTTATAAATACAGTATCTTTTATTTTCGTAAATCTGTCATAATACAAATAAAAGTAATGTGTTTATAAAACAAAAAATAGATCTGGCCATTTATGTCAAACTGTATTTTGTACTTCCTTCTGACGTATGACGCGGTACTTACGAACTATCTTTCCAGCTGTTTACGAACAATATTTACTCTGCGGTGTCGGTATCTCAATCCCTATATCTACTAATTTTTTTTAAATGTTATTTAACCTGGTTGAATGGTAAGCAAAGTCTTAAGGCCTGAACTCTGCCATATGAGATACTGCTATAATTATTATTATTAGTATTAGTATTATTATTATTATTATTATTATTATTATTATTATTATTATTACTACTGTCTGTTCAATCCAGGTAATAACTTGGTTGCCTATTAGGATTTTTTTGAAGATATGAGCTACACATGTCAGTCGCTGATATGTGTAGGGAGATACGAGTATAGATAGACATGAAAATTGAAATCGTGTATTGCCAAATGAAGATTTTTTTTGTGATTGGGCAGTTAAGGAGAGCCCGGGAAGCAGGAAAATCTAGCAAAGTGCTTGATTCAGAGTAGCTTATAGGATTTGCTCAGGTTCCCCGCACCATTGGACAGAAAACATTACTAACAAACTCCCTCGAATTGATTTTGAAACATTAAGATAATGGATTACATTGATCGTAAATGCATTAATTAGGACGTGAAAAGTTTGTCTTTTTCCCCTTCCGATGGAACTTTGCTGTCTAAGATCAAATGAACAGCATTTGCTTTCTGTGAAGTCAATTGTATTGAAAATTATAGACTGGATTAAGCAGAAATAAAAGTTTATTTAGACGTGGGATATTTCTGTTTCAAATAACAAGTGACTATATTTGAGAGATTAAAATTTGTATTCTTATTAATGGATAAGAACCAATTAGGTTAAATTAACTTACTAATTTTTCTAATTAACAGAGAATTAAAGTTAATTATCCCGTAATGTATTTACAGACTTAATTTAATGTAATGATGATGACGAAGATAATAATAATAATAATAATAATAATAATAATAGTAATAATAACACTAATAATAATTTCTTTCTTTCTTATTCTTAATTTAACCTCTCACTTTTAGGTAAATTTATGCGTCTCATGCTACCGGGTCTTAGAATGACACGTCCTATCGGGAGATGTTTAAAACTCTTGATCACACACATGATTTTGTGACCACACAAGGACATGTAGGGCTTCCGGGACCACCTCTGTGACAACACGAATATTTAAGACAAGACACGCCAATCACTTGCACATTCACAAACAAGGCGAATATGATAGAGTAATTATGATGGCCAAATGAGATTTGGATTCTATTGGGGGTTTGTAGTTTCCTGGTATCTGTTTTACAGACGAGAAGAACAAAAAAATAACCGCACTCAAAAATATTGTCCCGAGTGAGAATCGAACCCGGATCCTCAGAGAACTTACCCCAACACCACTGTGTTTGCACGATAATAATAGGCCTAATAATAATAATAATAATAATAATAATAATAATAATAATAATAATAATAATAATAATAATAATAGTAATAATAATCCCTATGGAGGAAAAAAATGTCACAGAATTTCGGCCAGTATAGACCTATATCGTGAGGAATTTGGGTACTTAACATGCTGAATACATGTCTCCCATATGTTGGGTAAATTATTGTTTAACTCTGTATATTGCTCATGTGGAAGTGAGACCAGTAACCGGCTCATAGGCCAAGGGGCTACTAGGCATGTTGCGCCATCGAATTAATTACGTATATTTTATTCTCCATCCCTCATTTCATATAATTCACCAGGAGATAAATGGAATATTAATTTTATCAAATATTAGTTAAGCCTAATATAAAATAAGACGTCCAAATAGGGTAATAATAGGCTTGCATACTTCCACAATATGTATAGTTATTGAGGAGGTCACTATTTTGCATTTACATTCGGGTGAGCTCATAAGCCTAGATATTTTATCCAGGAATATATTTCCGCACTTCATGAGACCTTAAACATAACACGCTGGGCCTGTCGCGAGACATGAAATCGATTGGTTTTATCTTCTCTTTGAAAGGAAATCGCGTCCATCGTTTATGTCCGGAATGGAACCCGACAACCTGGGTCGAGAAATAGACCCACTTGTGGCAGACCATCAAATCCACTAAAATGGATTGATTTGTTTTTTAAGAACAAAGATAAAGTAAGTTAATAGGAGATGGTTCCTGTTCGCACCGTGTTATGGTTTTTATTTAAACTACTACTAACTTAAATGTTCCGTGATGCTATAAAATAAATCGCTTCGTTTCAAACGAAAATGATCGATAGGGTGGTCGATCCTCGCAGTCTAAGATACGTAGTCTAATTAGTTCAGCTTGAAATTTGGTTACTTGCCACAGTTTATGAACGACCGCAAAACAAGCCACAGTAAGAAATTCTCAGTACAAAAACCGCTTAAATCAAAGACTTTATATATATATATATATTTTTTTTTTCATTATTTTGCTAATTCCATTGCATTAACTTGGTTTTACATCTCACCTTAAAGGTACATTTTACATGCCGCACCCCACACGGACCTTACAGTTGTACGACCGTCGGAAAAGGGAATTTATGTATCACACACATGCTCTTTTGACCACACAAATACGTAGAGGGTTTCTCCGATTGAGTGATCAGGTCAATGACAGGGCCTCCTGCGAGACAACACAACATTAAGACCAAACACATCATACGCACACCTTAATATTAAACACGGCGAATATGATAATCATGATTATGGTGGTCAGATCATGTTTATGGTGGTCAGATCATGTTCGCGGACGGTTTGGGCCTTCAAGTTTCCTGATATTTGTCTTATAGGTCAGGAAAAACTCCGAAAAAGAAATCATCATTCACGAAACTTATCTCATCCGGGGATTGAACCCGGGCACGCTGCGTACATACCAGCAACGCTACCCCGAGACCACAGCTGTGGACGATTATAATAATAATAATAATAATAATAATAATAATGATAATGATAATAAAAATCATCACCATCATCATCATAAAATCCATGAACATAGTAGGTTTAGGTTCTTCTGAACTTGTTAATAATAATAATAATAATAATAATAATAATAATAATAATAATAATAAATAATAATAATAATAATAATAATAATAATAATGATAATAATGATAATAATGATAATAATGATAATAATGATAATAATAATAGTAATAATAATAATAATAATAATAATAATAATAATAATAATAATAATAATAATAATAATAACAATTTCAAGTGATGTATGGGGCTAGACACTCATCTTTCACACCTGGGTTTCGTGGTCACGTCTTAGTGGCTCCATGTAAGGTTCTTGGTAGATGAATCGGACCCAGCACAGGCTTGCCTAAGAGCTCCTACAGTTTCCCTCTACCAAAACCACTTTCCAACAATATTACATACTCATCTCATCCTTGTCGTTCCTTTTCCATATCATCTGCCTCTGTGATGGTGGAACAGGTCTGATCAGTCAGTACACTTGTATATAACATACCTTCAATAATAGGGACTTCATGTCAAACTCGACGGGGTAGAATGATTTTTTTTAGGATGGAAGAATTCAAGGGACAAGTCCTCTGGAAAAGTCTTTAATCCGAGGATCCCGAGTCTGAACATTTCCGAGTTCTTAGAAGAACCTCAAGCCTACATAGTGCCATTGAACAAGTAATAGGCCTACCTTTGTTCCCAACTATATGACTAAGCGTAACCAAATTAATATATTGACTTAGGCTTTCACGGCCGGAGTTATTATGATGAAGTAGAAGATTTCCAGGCTGTTGGCCATGGTCTTGAGGCTTGTACGGGAACTACAAGCCTCAAGACCACGGCCAACGGCTCGGAAATCTTCTACAAGATCATCGTAACCAAATTAGTCTGGTTAAAAACTCCTACCTAGAGAAGCGCCCATTCGCTAGTGGGACGAACGGAGGATCAAACAATCATCTCATCTCGTTCCTCCAACTGGGATTAGACCGGACTCGAGTAGAGATTTAACTATAATGAGACTCCTCGTAGTACATTAAAATATCAACAGAATAGCTTCCGTAAATGTTATATTTAGAAAATCGAGAATGATGTAGCGAAAAACTTATTTTTTACTTGTAAACAATACTTTATTCATCAATGCAGTATGAGTCAGGTACATTGTAAAATAACAACCACCACATTTTTTCGAGATTGTACTGAAAAAAAAGCATATTTATCTGGTAAAAATTTATATTAGGCAGTATGGAGGCTATATGTGTCCACAAGAACAGTATGCTAATTAACAAAGATACTTCCAAGTCTCTGATAATACAGTCACGAGTTCAATTGCCTATTGCAAGTTGATACAACTAGCTGTTGCATAATTATACAACCTTCAGTTCCGTAGCCTTTTACAACACTGGCGCAAAGTCAGGGAACGTTTCTGGGTTCTGGTCTCCTAAATCTTCCTTCTTCATTCTTCCCTGTTCCTGGCCACTGCATTTTCATTCGATTTGCTTTAGTCGTCTTCTATTTGAATGTCCAGCCTGAGGCTGTGGTTGGGGTTTAGTTACAATTGAGGTTTTATGTTGTTTGTTGTTAGTTATACGACCAGTTCCTAACAGTCTCTATTTGTCTGGAAACTCACCCGTGCCCTTCCCGGGGAGGTCCTACCAGTAGCTACGCTACTCTTGGAATCACTGGTACACACCACCGAATATGTGCAGGCCCCTACTTGATCAAAATCCTCAGTCATTTGCAGACACAAAGTCTGAACCAAGACTGCGGTTTTCCAATTTCTTATTCTTTCTGTATCATCTACATGGATATAAAATTTTAAAATTAATACATATACGTAAGGTACCATCTTCCTCGATTTGGTTATTTTTTTAAAATCTGTAGGCCTTTCGGAACTCATTTCATTTCAGCAGTTTTTATTTTCTAAATTGACCACCAAGGTGAGGATGACGATGCCTTAGGCGTATTACTGTATATATATATAGTCGCACGGGCAACAAACCTTAAGTGCTTTTGACAGACCGTCTCGATACTCTGGGGGCCCGGTTCTCGGGCCCCAGCTATGCTCACAACAGCAACAGGGCGCGTCCCCGGGTGGCGGATAGGGGAACGGTCGGTGGTTTGCATTGAACTCCTCCCGGCTAGGTCCAGTCCGGACCCGCGGGCCATTTGTGAGGTCGTCAGGACTAAAGCGACCTGCTGCGCCCACTTCAGCAACAAAACATGTCCCCTCGGTGCCGTAGTGGGGATAAGGTCGGTGGATCTGCTAGTCAGTCCTCCCTCCCAAGTCCGATGGACTCGCGGACCATAAGTGGGATCAACAGGAGACGAGCGCCCTGTTGTACTAAAGCTCACATATCCTGGCCCACAACGGGATCAGCGGCCGCCGTGGCGAGGCGGTGGGGGACTGGAGATCAGAAACTCCTTTCTCTTGGTTCAATGAACTCGAGGACCACTGTGGGGGCACCATGGGAGATGAGCACCCTGAATGCCTACATTGCTCAGTGGGCTGGTCTCACAGCAGCGGCACGACTAGGCCTAGTTTTGCGAACGGTGTGGTTGGGACAATACCGGGCGTAATGCTGGGAATTACCACCAGGTCAATAAGCTCGGAAAAAGGAGGAAGCGCGGTCTTTGTTGGTGGGATTAGCGCCGACTCAGGGACCGAGTGACCCATGGACAATCTGTGAAGTCGTCAGGAGTTGAGAGACCTGACGTACTAATGCTCAGGCTGGACTCACTTCGGCAACCAAACACGTCCACAGTTGGTGCACTGGGGGAAAGGTCGGTGGATCTGCTTGATAATCCTCCCGGCCAAGTCCAAGGGACTCGTGAACCATTAGTGGGGTCGGCAGGAGTTAAGCGCCTTGCCGTACTATTGCTTATCTGTTGGAGCTTGCGAGCTCCGTGCTGGCCCACAACTGCAACAGGACACGTCCCTGGGGGCACACCAGCGCACAGGCCGGACCAGTGCAGAGGGGAGCAACTGTACTGGTTCCTGGCTCAGCCTACGGGCTCGTGGACAAACTGTGGGGTCACCAGGAGATGAGCACCTGGATGTACTAAAGTCTTACATTGTGGGGCTTGTGGACTCAAGCCCTAGCCGGTCTCACAACGGCTGTAGGATACGTCCCTGGAGGCAGAACAGGGGAACGGTCGGTGGATCTGCGACAGCAGTCCTCCCGGCTAGGCTCAAGGAGCCCGTGGACCAACTGTGGGGTCGACAGGAATGAGCGACCTGACGACTACGAAGCTCAGCAATTCCCAGCAGTTGCAACTCCAACAACTTCTCCCTAGAGGTGTTGGTTTCAAGCCGAGAACTTTGAATGTGGACGCGAACTAGATAGGGAGGACAAGTCTGTTTGGGAGTATGGTCATGATGACCGAGGTATCCCAAGGGGTGGGGGATGGGCTTAGACCGTCTCGATACACCAATGCTTATAATATAATAATAATAATAATAATAATAATAATAATAATAATAATAATAATAATAATAATAATAATAATAATAATAATAATAATAATAATAATAATAATAATAATAATAATAATAATATAAACAATACAACATATATACATTACAAATTAAACAATTAAGCTAAGCAGTAATATTACATAATATATTTATAGTAGCCATATATATTTATTCATGGATGATTCTTGTTTTATTTAGCAAGTCTTGTTCTTATTCTTCCAACGTTTAGCCATTTCTCTGAATTTACCACTAACTCGCAACATACCATTCCACGATTTGAATTTGGAAACCTTTCTGGGAACATCTGACGTCTCCAATATTCTAAATAGTTACAATTCGCTATGACATATATTTAGTTTTCTGAGTCCCTGCACATTCAACATACTACAAAATTTATATTTTAAATTTGTCCATGTTTGGTAGACTGTTCCTTACCATGGATTTTATTAAGCATTTTATTAACCAAGAACCTGTGAGAACCCTGCAAATCCACGACCGTTTTTAAAAAACATGAAAGAAGGTCGGAATCGCGGACATGTTTTTTATCAACTATGCACTTTAGCTTTTATTGTTACAAAAACAATCAAATGTTGTGAATCTACGATGATACTTCTGAAATGCATTTCTGAAATTATTACTTATTTGCCAAGTTCCTCTAAAACCTCCATAGCGCGTTGTGAATTTTGAAACATTGTGTATAAAATCAAATTAATACTATTATTATTCTTGCTATTTTAGTCGATTTTGATTTGACGACTTAATTCTATCTTACATTGAGAGATGGAGCCATTGTAGCCGCCATACATAACATGAGCAAATTAAAGCATTACGCCACAAATTGTGTTCTTTCTCTGTCTATTTCCACTGGTTCCGACCAAAGACACGCATCAAGGAACATGTTACCTTTTTTATTATTATTCTCTTGGAAGCAAAGTAAAAAATTAGAACAATACGATAAAGGAGTGAATAGTGGAGAGACAAAGCCAATGACGAAGCTCAGGATTACCGGGGAAGGTTGTGCAATAGGAGAACCCGGTAATGTTACGGGGAGTTGGATCTAAATGAATGGATGTGTTCTAATGTGTGAACATTGTTATTCTACAGTAAATAACCTTTGAGATACAAGTTGGAACTTGAAGGAATAATGATTGAGGAGGTCATGGTTTTTAATTATCTATAAATTGTGGTAACTATTTGGGGATAACTACAGAATTAAATTATATGTCAAGCTAATAAACCAGCCAGAATAGCATGATGCATGAATTATATACTCTTTAAGTACAACCATTTAAATAAAGAAATGAAAACTATAATTTATAAACCAATGAAATTGCAAATATTGACCTATCCCTTAGAAACAGATCTTAGATACACATGAGATGAATACCCTAAGAAAAATCCTATATAAAATAACGAGAAATAAAATTTAAAATGAGGAAATAAGACAGCTGGACTTTGAAGCATAAATGAATGAGTGAGAAGTTATGAATGGAATTTGCACATATCTCGAATGACACAGACAGATGATTCGTATAAGAAGCATAATCTACCGATGGATGGGAAGAGGTGACCGGGATGACCAAAGAAATGTAAAGTTTCTGATTTTTAGGCTGAATAGTCTGTAAGCCTAACATATAATTATAGAGAGGAAGCGACCAAGAAGAGGAATAAGAATAAGAATTTCTGACCACTAAATTTAAAACGAACTTATTTTGTAAGATTGAACACAAGTCTCCGTAATGGTGAATGAATTAGAATTTTTATAGCATTGCGTGAGATCTGAATGACTAGACAATCTCTCATTTGAACATGGCTAATGGAGATTATTTTGGAATAGTTCATTGAATCAGCATTAAAATGGTAACAAGTATTGTATAAAGTTAGTGTAAGAGAAGTAACAACGAAATTACAAATGCTTTTGGCATTATTATTATTATTATAAGTAAGTCCACCGCTGTGGTCTCGAGGTAGCATGCTGCCTTTTCACGCAACGGACCCTGGATCGATTCTCGGTCGGGACAGGCTCCTGGGTGAGGTTTTTCTCGGGGTTTTTCCTCATCTGTAAGACAAATGTCAGTAAACTTAGGGCCCAACGGTCCCTGAAAATCATCCGGCCATCATCATCATCATCATCCATTACCGGTGTGGAAAGCAACGGGAAGCTACCACACATATAATTCCCTAGAAAAGCTGCAAAGCATAGCATGAAAATGCTATTATTGCAGTGAAAGACCTGCCCTCGGGCAGAATTGCTATGGATGGATGGATGGATGGATGGATTATAAGTAATAAATTAAAAGGCATGTTTCACCGTATCGAACAGAATCCTGAATGCTTGGCAGAATTTGATGTTAGTCACTGCTATAAGAGACAATACAGACTGTTTTAACACATGATGTAAACTATCAGAGCATGACTTACAATAAAATATACTTTTTATACAATACAATTTTCCCCCAAAGTCCGAACCTAACGTGAGCATCTTCACCAATGCGAAAAACTCATAAAACGCCTGTAAAACATGTTTATTATTATTATTATTATTATTATTATTTAATTTAAGTGTGTTCTTTAACAGCTAAGGTCATTAGCGTCGAAATTCAAATCATAGCGTGATGTAAGAGCCAACAATTTTTTCTCAGATGCCTCTTTTTTCAGGTTTGAGTTTATAGTATATTAGGCTGCGTTCCGTAAATTTGTAACATAGGGCCTACGGCTTTTATTCTCGTCCAAAGGTACTCTAGATTTTTGCGTCCTGAAATGTCCATAGGCCCTGGCCGGGTTTGAACCCCCCGAATCTAGGAACTAACACTCGTACATCAGGATCGACAAAAGACTTGTTTGGGAATATGTGTTTCTTAATAAAAATACAAATGCTACCAACCGTTCTTAAAATATTGTCGCTTAGATCCTTTAACTCTCAGTGGATAGACTTTTTTTAACATTTTAGTTCGGGATTGAAAGCTGGGCGTGAAAGGTCCGAAGGTCCGGCAAATTTTGCAAGACTTCAGGCTGTTTCACGTATTGTAAATCTAAGACTCGTGACACACGATTTTATTACTCTTCTGAAGCAAGGCACACTTACAATCTTTAACCTTCTGGAGAAAAAAAAAAGAGAGGAAAAACTCCGTTCAGTTTGAATCCGAGAGCCTTGGTTATAGAGATGAGCATCTTATGCTCCAGGTAACTGGATCATTTATAATGGATCCATTATGAGAGTTCTGATTTAGGTCAAATGAGAGTCTTAATACACGAAGAAAATATATTCCACATTACTGTATTTAAATAACTTGGGATAGAATAAAAATAACTGGAACGAGTCTTAATACAGGCCATTTATTCAGTCCAAAGCACAAATCGCAAATATTGTCATATCAATAAAAAAATTATAAACAGAGCTGAAAAGTATACATGCTCTGTAGTATACATGTATTTATTTATTTTTTTACTATGTTTATCTCTCTTTTTATTTATTTACCTTAGTTTAACCTCTCTCTTATAGGTACTTTTCAGTGCCCCGCGTCACCCGACCTTAAAGGAACACGAGCTATAGGGAGATGAATTGGAACACTTACTTTTTTGACCATACAAGACCATGGAGAGCCTCTCCAGATGGGATCAACTCAATGCTTGGAGTAATATCCGAGACAACACGAACATTTAATACAAGACACACCGTTCTCTCATGAATTTATACTAAAGAAGACGAATATTGTATCGATGATTGTGATGGCAAGATGATGTTCGGGGATTATTTGGGCCTTAAAGTTTTTTGACATTTGTCTTATGAACGACAGAAAGACCGAAAAAATCTCAACCAGGAAAAGTGTCCCCACTGGGGACCAAACCCGGACCCGCTGTGTATGAGACAACGACGTTATCCCTTTTACCATGTATAGGCTACGTGATAAAAATATAATTATAAAACGTGTATAGAGTGAAATATTCTTCCTCGGAGACAATATAGTTATTTATAACGCATGCAGTCCAATCCGGTTTATTTTTGGTTCCAATAGAATAAACATGTTAATCGCCCACATTTGATTTAATAACTGGGAGTGAACATTAATTGCTCTAAACTAAGTTCAAAGTTTCCCAGGCACTTAAAATAATCTATGTATTATTCTAATAAAGTTAGTGAAACATCCAGTGACGACATCTGAAACCAGTCTTCATGAGATCGGAATAACTGATTTCCTTTGAATTTCATTGTATCGGCAGGAAGTGGGCGTTTGGAGGTATAGAATAGTGTCTCCTCTTCTTTTCTACATAGTTATTTTTTTATTCGGTGATTGCTATGGGTTATTAGTTAGTACTTCGTATGTCATTTGTTCCCATTAAAGACAGTTGACAACCGGAAAGCGAAGGAGCTGTACAATAGAATTTATACAATGAAAATAGCATCAGAGGATAGACATAAATAGGGGTCAATACAAAAGGAAGGAGTAACTTTCAACTGTTACTCATGTGTGGGAAAATGTACTTAATACCAATCCATCACTCTAAAATGTTACATATTATTTTTACATTGAAGACCCCCTTTTTTTTCTCCTTGTTACTTTTCCCCTCATTCTCTTTGATTGTCAATGAAAGAGTCATATGTTTTGACGATGTCGCAAGTATAATAATGACAATGTTTCAAAACAATGAATAGGTCATCTAGGTCATGAGCTTCTTAAATTTTCAAGAAACGCATCTACCATTTGGATAAACAACTGCTATGTCTGACAGCCAGAGCCATTTTTTTCTCATGAATATAAAAACTTTGTTTTTACAAATACCTAGAAGTACAGTAGATGGCAGCAAAAGATGGATTCAGTGTATAGTAATTGAAAACAAATACCAAATAATAATATTATTATTTAGGTATTATTTTTATTATTATTATTATTATTATTACTATTATTATGTCGGTCGCGGAGGATTAGTGGTTGTGTTCCTTGCCTCTAATTTCGAGGGACACGGGTTCAAATCTAGATGGGGTGATTGATTTTTAGAATGAAAAATCCAAGGGACAAGTTCTTCGGGAGGGACTTTAAGCCATAGATCCAGAGTCTGAAAATTTTCAGGCTCCTAAATGAACCGCAGAGCCTGAATAAGGAGACCTCTGTGTAAAATGTTTGACCATTATCCATCCAAGTAATATTTTAGTTGCGTATTAGGTGTCTCACTGAGGCGATATGCTGATCCCATATCACTCGTTGATATATATTGGTAACTAAATTAAATTATGTTAAAAATATTCCCACTATGGAGCACCCTAATCCCTACAAGGGGAAGTATTGGGTATAGGCCTATAATGATATAGATTATTGGCATTACTTTTAGCATTATTATTATTATTATTATTATTATTATTACTATTATCATATCCACCGCTGTGGTCTCGGGGTAGCGTGCTGCCATGTCACGCAGCGGGCCCGGGTTCGATCCCCGGTCGGGACAGTTTTTCTGGGTGAGGTTTTTATCGGGGTTTTTCCTCACCTGTAAGACAAATGTCAGGAAAACTTTAAGGCCCAAACGGTCCCCGAAATCATATGGCCATCGCTATCATCATCATTCATATTTATCTTAGGTTAAGCTTATGATTAGGGACTCTCCTGGCGCACCATTATCATCATCGTCATCACCCATCATATCATCGGGGCAACGTAACCCCGCCTTCCAGGCGCCCCAACCTCAGAAGTGGGTTACAAGTACGCCATGCCAGGAGAGGAACCAGGAATATCGAAAGACAAACCTGGGGCATTTGAAAAAAATTATTATATTTATTATTATTATTATTATTATTATTATTATTATTATTATTATTAGTTTTAGGATTTGAGTAGTTTTAGGTTTATTTTTAATTGTTTATATGACATAATATAAGTATATTATAATATAAACTTTTATATTATTTTTTATATTCTCAAGTATAAAACATCTTAAGGCGGCTCCATGGCGCAAGCGGTTAGACGCTCGCCTCTCACCGCTGGAGTCCCGAGATTGAGTCTCGGTCACTACAGATGGGTTTCGTGGTGGACGAAACGGAGCTAGGACAGGATTTTCTTGGGGTTTACTCCCGTTTTCCCTGCAATTATTTCATTCCACCATTTCCCCATACGCATCTCATTCATTTCGTTCATCTGTCCCCGTGATGGTGCGTCAGGCGTGGTCGGCCGGCACCCATGTCATTCACTGACCTCTATGTAAGGGGATTCATCTCATCCCATCCCTCGACCCGAACCTGAGTTGGACACGAGTTGAGGATGTTTTATTCATAAAAAATCTTAGAACCCGAGTTAACTCGTCAAAATATAACTTATCTTTTCTTACTTTCCCAAACATACTTTTGTTAGTCTTAAAATACCACTTTCTCCGAACTTTCATCTTCTCATTTTCCTCTTGGGTTTTCCCCTCATCTGACTGGTCATTTGGTATTCTATGATCATTTCACTAAGTTTTAAGTATCGATTCACAAGTAACAAATTTAAACTCTTCCACTTTTTAAAAATATTCCAATATATGAAGAGGCCTAATTCAACCATGTTGAATTTAAATCTGTGGGTCGGAGGTATAGGACACTGTCACATTTACTATATTTTACAGGAGAGAAGTTTAAAGATGTTTTTGTGGATTTGTGTAAAGTGGACTTGGTGATATTTAAAAGCACCGTAAATCCGCCAATTCTTGATGTAGGACATAGTGTTGTATATCTTTTGGTAGAGGACAAGAAACCCATATTATTGTGCCAATAATCTCATTTCGGCCAAAAATAGACATAGGTTCTATATCTCCGACCCACAGAAATATGAACTCAGTGTTTTTTTTCTCCATCATGTACCTAGTTTTCACAATATGATCGTATAAAATTTATATTAGTATTCACTCTAAGTTAATATTATCCTCAACACGCTTATTCATAAATTAATATTTTACTACTCTTCTTAATTAATTGCATTTGAATACTAGCCCAGTTTTTCATCTGCTACCTTTATATTAATTTACAGCAATATACAGAACTTGTGGAAAGCAACGGTAAGGTACCACACCTATAATTCCCTAGTAAAGCTACAAAGCATAGTGTGAAGATGCTATGATTGCAGAGAAAGACCTGCCCTCGGCAGAATTACTATGGATGGATGGATGGATGCAAAACTAAATTAAGAATATATTAGGCCTATCTACAAAATAACTTGCTATTATAAAATTTGCACATCACTGACACGTAATGAATTTTAAAGATTATTAATTAATTGTAATATTATTAGCTTAGATAATGTTTGTATGAATATAAAAAACTGATATTCTAAATATTTTTATAACTGTAAAATATTTACTTGATTTATTATAATAATGTTTGTTAAAATATTATATTTTCAAAGATATTAATTTTGTTAATTTTAATTATTTACTTAGTATTAGGCCCTACGATTGATTAAATGTGAAGGACACATGGAAAGAACCAGGCAAGTCACTTTTCTCCTTGCAACCTAGTAAACGTACGTTTGGAGGTACAATGTTCATACTGTTTGAGGAATAATGATTAACCTATATTAATCTGAATCAAGAAACATTAATAAAAATCATCATATACAGATGTTTCAAATGTGATGGTAAAAAATGTGGAATCATTAGGCTTGGTAGAAATGAAGAGACAGTTCCAAAAACATGGATTCTGTTACGTCACATGTTTACTGTGAGAAAAATTAAAATAGTTTCTGTACAACCATAAACAAACCACGAGTCGATCTCAAAACGTTACAGTTGAGATGCCAATTCCTAACAACACGTTACTTAGAAAGTGGTATATATCAAAACTCTAGTATTGAACACTTCATTTTGGGACCAATGTTTATTGGAACGTTTGTGATTGTATCTGTTTCAACTTGAATTTTGTATTTATTGTTAAAATAAATAAACTTTTACTTCATTTTTGGAAGTAATACTTAGTCTTGAGGGAGTTTTAACTAGAAAAAAAAATCTCCTCAGGACCCATGTTTACTGGAAATGTTTACTTCTGTTAATTTTTACTTCTCATCCATAAATTTCACATCTTTACTTTTGAAACGCCCTGTAGTATACCTTTGTTATACAAATGTGGTAAAAACAGTTTTGCGGTAAGGAGATGTGCGGATAGCGTCTTTGAGAAAACATATGCCTTAAGCAAACAATGAAAAGTTAAGTGAGATTTTTATTCATAAATTAATATTTCGTTTTCATAATTCGTGTTTTCTGTTAAAAGACAGAATTATGAAACCAAACTAACATGTGGCAATTTAAACGTCTTTGTTTAAAATTTAAATTATACTTTATTTTCATAACTCAGGTAAAAGAGACACAACTGTCAGAGTGTAGAAACAAACTAATATTGAGGTTTGTCACAATTATGAAGCATATAATTATATCAGTTTATTGAGGCTTCTGGAATAACATACCTGACATGTGGATGACAACAATTTTTATTATTCTAAACAAACTAAGATTTCTGTAAACTGAATTTAAACTGGATGGTAATCCCGTACCATAAAATCTTTGTTCACAACATTGAATCTCTTAGTTAGTAGTTCACAAGTGAATACGTCATCCATCCAGATGTTACCAATTATACACTTCCTCAGTTTTCATTCATAGTTTTCTGCTTGTTCCTAACACTGTGAGAAAGTTTTCCCATAGATGGAGAAAATATTTTGATATGTAAAACGAAACTTTAATGACGCAAAGAGGCCTCGAGACACCAAGGACTACTTGTCTCATATCCGCATGTGTCATTTACAGAGGTGGACGATCATCCAGCTAGTGTAGGGATGAATGTGGTCAGTACGTATAGTCCTATTGGTTAGTTTTCTCACCCTGAAGACCCTACTTATTACAGCTACCCAAATTCCTCACGATGCTGGGTGCATACCGGTCCTCACCGGTCCAAATTCCTTCAGAGAATTTCTTACCCCATTAGACTGAAACCATTGCAACTTTGCGCCAAGGAATGATGCGTTAGACCGCTAGGCTATGTCCCAGGACAATTCTATAAATGTAGGCCTATTTGGCCTGCATCTAATATGTTATTTTCCATCCGAATTTTAAAAATAGGACTGTACGCTTATATTTAATTTCTCCATCTTATTTTTCACCCCAGTTTCAATATTCCTCCATATATATTTACTTCATTAGAGATTATTTCATAATCCTCGGACATATTTAATCTTAAATCTTGTTTTTTCATTTATAAGGTGATAAATTAATCATGATATTAATAACAATATTGATTAATTAATAATTAGGATTATATTAAGAAAAACGTATTTTTAGTTAAAAAAAGTATTTTTTAAAATTAACATGTCTCTATATTTAAAAACTTAAGTTATTGATTGATTATTATCGTATATCTATTAGATTTGATAAGATTCATATTGGAGTAAAGTTAATATTTCACATTGAATCGATGTTAAATTACAGATTTTTTACACCAAACGAATAAAAACTAATAAATAAGACATATTGAGTTTTTTTTCTCATGAAAAAATTAAAGAAGGGGATACTCTTCTCAGTTTGAAAAAAAAAACTTGTCATGTATTATTCTTACTTTCAAGGTAAATTAAAGGCCCATAAAAAATATAACCTTCTATCCATACATTGTAATTCTGTCAGAGGGGGAAGATCTTTCACTGCAATTTTACTAGGGAATTATAGGTGTGGTAGATTCCCGTCTTGTGCTTTCCACCACCGGTGAAGGATAATGATGATAAGGATGATGGCCGGATGATTTTTTGGGGACCATTGGGACATAAGCATCCTGACATTTGTCTTACAGGTGAGGAAAAAACCCAGAAAAAAACCCCACCTAGGAGCCTGCCCTAAAACGAGAATCGGAACTCGAACCCGCTGCGTGACAAATTCAGTACGCTACCTCGAGACCACAGCGGTGGATTTAATATGGAATATATAAAAAGTGAATAAATATTTCAACCAAAGCCACAGGTGTTCATTTCGACCTTTCTGGTGCTGTCTCCTTGCATGTGGCGTACTGTAATGTTGTAACCCACTTCTGAGATTGGACGACGGAAGGCAGGCAGGGTTACGTTTTTGCCCGATGACGATATGTGTGAAGTGATGATGATGATAGAGGTATGCCAGGAGATTCCTTAATCCTATACTTAATTTAAAGCGAATATGAATGATGATAATTACGATGGTCATATGACGTTCGGGGATCATTTGGGCTTTAAAGTTTCCTGACATTTGTCTTACTGATGAGGAAAAACCCCCGAAAAAATCTTAACCAGGAAACTTGACAGACCGAGATTCGAACTCGGGCTCCCTGCGTCACAGGGCAGCACGCTTCCTCGAAACCTTATGTGTGAACTTGAATAAAAAAAACAAGTTTTTTTGAGAAGAAATCATTATGAGTTTGTCTGTATAAAATTATATAGGACCTACTGTTTTTATTTACCAAAATTCTCTAAAGATGATTAAAGTGTGCACCCAACCACGCTCTGCAAACTATTTTGTGCACCTAATCACGCTCTGCAAACCATTTTGTGCACCCAACCCCGCTCTGCAACCATTTTGCAGCGTGACTTAAACCCAAAACCAAAGCCACGCGATCTGCTACCAAAATTGTACCTCGTGTTGGTGCTGGATCATACCAATGTTGTTGACTATTTAACTCATGCCCCAAATGGGAGTCAATGACCAATCACGTTTCAATGATTTCTGTTTTACAACCAATCAGAGTCGTGTTTCACGAAATATTTAGTGTTATAATTACCATATTAAAGAAAGCTCCTCCTTTTTAATATTCTGAACAGGTCTGACAATTATTTTGCAGTGACAGAACCCGTGAGAAATACGGCTACCAAGTTGTATATATAGGAATGTCAACACATGCCGCATGCGGGAGTTAATATAAAAACATGTTGTAGCAATTGATTATACCACCAAAAAAAGGAAACCGCTGTTTGCACTTTCTTAAACGTATTTTTGCCCGGGCCCATAAAAGACAAAGATTAATTCAACTTTCCTTAATAAATTATTAAACATGTAATATGTTGTAACCTATAAAGATCATAATCGTGGATGTTCTTAGGAAAGAGGAACTCATATAAGCTTGAGAAAAGCTTTGGAATTTTATATTCATATCTGATATTGACTAGCTACTAAATCAATAGGCAGAAGTATTTAAAATCAGATAACTAAAGTTTAATGCGAGTCAAGAAACAGTCAGATATAACAATGAAATAAATAAAAGATAATTGTTTGATATTGAAAATAAGTTAACAAAAGAAAATAATACTATCATCGATCATCTATACAAAAACAATATTAACAAACCATACGTACGATAACAAATTCACACTAGTCCAGCCAAGGGCTGGGGTACCCGGTCCTTGTGGCCCCACCCTGGCCTAAGGGACTAATAAACCAAACAAGCTCCTCTGAGCTATATCTACCTGACTCCTCCTGTTAATAAACAGATGATGATCTGATGTTAGTAAGCACAGTTCTATTTGAGAATTCACTAGGAGAGGAGAGTATGCGCGATAGCACACGGCGCGTAATAGGAAAGGAGGGGGTAAGTAGGAGAGAAAATTTGGCACTGTTCACTAAGATCACAGAAGAAATGGAGACGCGATGACGTATTGGTTGCGCAGTATGACGTAATCCATGTATCGAAAACTTGATTTCGGTACAAAAGGATTATTTTTGTTGAATTTTTGTAACACTGTAACATTTAACGATTTGATTGACATTAGAGACAGCTCTGTAGCTTGATTGTTTATAATATTTGTTTTTTTTAAGTTGGCTACCAAGATGGCAAATAAAATGTGCAGTAGTATATTGTAGCGTGGGACGGTAAAGCAATATTTTTAATAAAGCACCCATGCCCAGAAATTCATGGTTTGAGCGGTATGAGTCGAAGTTTGAGATATGGTGGGTGCATTCCACATTTCGATTGGAAAACCTACATGCCGTCCAGTAAATTGCAAAAGGGTTTACCATTTTGACATCCTACTTGATTGCAGAGTGTACATGTCCGGTATTGAGACTGACGAACATGGTGAAATAAGTAAAGCCTTGTGTTCAATATTTTAGTCGCAGTGTGGATTTGTACGACTATTTAACTCATTCCCTTCCCCAAATGGGAGTCAATGACCAATCACATTTCAATGAGTTTTTATTTACAACCAATCACAGTCATGTTTCGCCTAGAATTTACCAACTAAAATTTATCATAATAAAGAAAGCGCCTCCTTTTTAACATTCTGAATAGGTTATAGCAATATGTTGCTGTGACTGACTCCCAAAGAAATACGGCTACCAGATTGTATATATAGCGAATGAATGTCAACACATAGCGTATGCGGGAGTTAATATAAAAACATTTGTAGCAATTGATTATACCACCAAAAAAGAAACCATTGTTTGCACTTTTTTAAATGTATTTTTTCCCAGGTAATAACATTCCAGAAAAATAGTCATATTTACATCATAGGACATCAGAAATGAATTAATATACTGTTTGACGTGTTTCATTTTTTCTCCACTAGAGTGCATTATTTCATTATTGCGTCCAATAAATAATATGATCTGGTTGCAGTGATGAACAAAATAAGCAAATGAAGCGTACCAATCGTTTCTCATTTGTTTTCAAAAATCGCCGTTTACATTAAATGTATAAATATTTTAAAATTACGATATTTAAATAATGATTTGTGAGTAAACAGCTTAGTTTTATTCGTTACATAGTCCTAATAAATGCCACTCTTGATTTCCAAATTCTCTAGATAAATTGGAAATCACTTGTGGCATTACTTATGATAAATTTCTTCTCTGACGCTACAGGACTACATAACACGATGGTCGTCATACCACCCACTAGAAAATAGTCAAGATGCGAGAGATTTGGTGACCGTGGTAGCCATGAAACAGGACCTCCTCTACCAATTTATCGATTTGGTTATGCAACGTCCATAGTTCTGCACATTTATATTAAAAAGAGCTCGATTCCTTCGTTCTACAACCACATTCCCTAATGAATTTGTAGTGGAATCACATCCAATAGGGTACGAAGAACATTTTTGAGAAAAATGAGGTAGATCGGCGCATTTAGTCTGGTTGGCAGTAGATACGGCACAATATTTTTTCCACCAATTATCCTTGCCCATTCGTCCACACTTAAACTTGGTTGATTATTTCTAATAATTTGCGCATGCTTAAAAATTAGTAATCATAATTGCCGTTTCGAGTAAAAAATGTGAATAACAAATTCAGGAATTGTGACTGGAGTATTCACCGCTGTAAATATCATTGCGCAAGATGTACTCGTCATAGTTTGTCCTTCTGTACTAATACTTCGACATTCTAAATATGCTATATGTCTGTTGACGAATGCTGTGGGATGGGTCCTCTTCAAACCTTCTTCCTCGTAGTGAGGATTTTGTGCGTTATCCGGTTTTTATACCTAATAGACTACCAGACAGAATTACAAAATATTGATACCGGACTCATAAGTCGACCTTACGTACCACACAGGGTTACTCTGCCGGTGTTGTTTCTATGTATATATATATATATATCATCATCCTATATCATGGCAGCTGCCGCCGTCTTCCGGAAACCAAACGCCATTCCTCTCTGTCCATCCATTGATCTTCCTCCAATCCTCTGATATTCATAGCTGCTTGTACCCCTTCTATCAAAGTTTTCTTTGGTCTTCTTATCTTCCTCCTTTCCATTGGGATTCATTCCATAGCAATTTTTGGCAATCTTTGCTCTGGCATTCTTTTGACATGGTCATACCACTGTAACCTTTTCTTTTCTATAATGTCTATGATGTCCAGCTCCTCTTGTACACCCATAATTTCTCTTATTTCTTTATTTCGTATTCTATCTATTCTAGATTTTCCAGCTGATCTTCTTAAATTATATATATATATATATATAACTCACGCTGAAAAAATTACATCGAATTTGACTTGTGAAAATGAAATAGAAAAACCAGGCATAACAATGGACGAACTAGAGGAAGTTTTAAAGAAGGCCAAGAACGGGAAAAGTCCAGGTTTAGATGATTTAAATTTATAACTTTTTAAGTATGGAGGAACTGCCTTGAAAGAGAAACTATTAGAACTTTTTAACAATATTTGGCATTGTCTTAATATTCCAACGGATTGGGAAACGGGTCTAGTAATTAATATACATAAAAAAGGTCAGAAAAACAAATGTGATAACTACCGAGGCATTACCTTACTTCCAACTGCATCTAAATTATATGCCAACATAATTAAAAATAAATTATCAGTAAGTAGTGAAACATTTTTGGAAGAAAAACAATATAGATTTAGAAAAGGGGAGGAGCACTATAGATGCAATATTTACCCTGCAACAAATTATGGAAAAAAGGAGAGAATTTAATCTCCCACTATACATACTATTTATAGATTATGAAAAGGCATATGATAATGTAAACTGAGATAAACTTTGGCAGATACTGCATGAAGAACATACACTCACATGTAATATGAGCCATACAAAGCTTATATCAAAATTCTAAAATCACAATTAAATTACCAGATGGAGAAATAACAGAACACATAAACACAAGCAAAGGTGTTCGACAAGGATGTGGACTATCTCCACTCTTATTTAATATATATATTAACAGAATAGTGCAAGAATGGAAACAAACAGTAAATAGTGGAATTTCAATAACTAGGAATAAAATAATTCAAACAATATTATATGCTGATGATCAAATAATATCAGATTCCGAAGATAGCTTACAAATAGCAGCGTATCAATTATTCAAAATTGCCAGCAAATATAATATGAAAATTTCCACTTCAAAATCCAAAACAATGGCAATGTGTGGAAAAAACATACAAGGGATGAAAATTGAGATTGATGGAAAAATTATAGAACAAGTGTCAGATTTCTCTTACTTAGGAAGTGTTTTTGCAGAGTATAAGAGTGACATTGATTCAAAATTACAAAAATATAATAAAATGAATGGGGTAATATGAAGATATTTTGGTAAACAGATGAGGACAGAGACAAAACTAAAATTACATAACATCACATCAAAAGCTGCTCTAAAATACGGAAGTGAAATTTGGATTTTAAATAAAAGAAACTCTCATAAACTTCAAGTAAGCCAAACGCGCTTCTTACGATCATTGTTAGGAGTTAATAGACTGGATCACCAAAGGAACACTATTATCAGAGGAAAACTTGGAGTAACAAGTTTGAATGAAGATATACAAAGATACCAACAAGAATGGAAAAATCATCTGAGGAGAATGGCAAGAAATAGACTTCCAAAATTGGCATTCCAATATACCCCAACTGGACATAGGGACCAAGGAAGACCAAAACATCGGTGGAAAGATCAAGACCATCTTCGCTAGGTTTACCGTACAGGCCACATGGCCTAAAACGAATTTGTTCATGATGATGATGATGATATATATATAATCTGCTTTGTGAGTTCATAAGCAAAAAAATCTAGTCGTTAAATCTCTGGTCAAATTCCTGTATATATGTAATGAGAATATAATAATTTTCCTGAAAGTGTATGTGTCTGAAACTTGGAAATTATATAATGTAAAGTATTTCTGAAAATAAATGATGTTTCATGTGTTTTACAGAATTTCGTGGCCGTGTGGTTATTCCAGAATTTTTGTTCATTCTGTATAATATTATCTAAGAATATGAATTCAGGTGAACAAAATGTAACTCCCCACAGCTATACATACGTATTCTAAATTCTCCTCCTCGCGGACAGACTATCTTTGTTAATTGCTGGCGATGGTTTGTGTGTGAGAGAGAGGGTGAGTAATTGTGCTTTCTAGAGGTTCGCACTAACAACCTCCAGCTATCGAAGAGCAATTTTGCCACCAACGTATCCCCCATTCCTTGTGCAGTAACTGCCGTGCAGCGCTGAAAGCCAGTAGAATTGAGCAACGGGCACGCACAAATATACGTTAGGCATTACAATGCGGTGAATGTATGTTCAGTAATGTTACTAGTGCTAGTTTTGTATATACACAACTACTAGTAATAGTGGCAACTAACATTCCTGGTCTCACACAGTAGAACAATAGCTTCCAGCTATTATGAATGATATGGTCTAATTAACCATCCAATTAGTCCCACAACTGTTTACATCAACTATGAAAATATTGATTGTAAATTGGAATAGCGTGATGGAAAAGCCTGTTATAATTATAAATGCTACCTTTTGTAGGGATTTCCTGTTCTCATTCCTTCAATAACTTTCTTACCCTTCATCATTTATTAAAGAACTTGTTTTCTCTAATTCAGTTATTTTCATTTTGAAACATTACAAATTACTTTTTTAGACTTGCATTCGGACCATTCTGCGTTTGAATACGGTATCAACCAACGGTGATTTACTTCTGGTTTTCCTCAATCTACCTCCTTAAATATACAACTTTATGTGTACTGATACAATTGCTATTTCACTCCAATCACTATCTTCACGATATCATTGGGATTAAACATATGATCTTCTACGCAGGACACATGACAGGAGTAACAATATAAATACAGTGGAGTCCTATTAATCGGGCCAGGGACATGTTCGGATTACAGATTTTTCTAATTCAAAAACAATTGCGAGAAGCTATATTGTGCTGAAATGTCTTGAGATAGTCTGAGAACGGCTATATGATAACCATTCCTTGTTTCTTTACGGTCTTGCCATGTTCTAAAATTTGTCACACTGATGTGGAAAGTTTTTGGCCTGACAGACGAGTGCTGACCTCACATCCACAGGACAATCTTCCAGCTAGTATAGAGGTGACATTTGGTCAGCATGACGAATTCTCCAGCCGTTACAGCTGGTTTTCTTAACTTAGAACCGCTACTTACTGTAACTAACTAATTGAAATGATCTAATCTGGAAGTTCATGGCTACGCGGACATAATCTCTCCATACATAACAATCCATGGATATTTTTCAGTCATCGCTTTCATAATTAATCTCCCTCAAACTATTGTCAATACTAACTTACTTACTCACTGGCACTATCGAACCCGTAGGTTCATTGCCGCGCGGACATAAGCTCTCCATACATCCCTATCCTGAACTAATGCTTTCCAATGATTGACTCCATTATTCTTGGCCTACCTACTGGACGGATTCAAATTCATCACGATTAATTAAAGTCACAATAAACTCAGTGATATCATAAGAATTTTCATATTAGTATCTACTTTAAATTCATAAAATGGATGTACTGTAATTAAAAATACAATGAGTTAGTAAGAGGTAATTCGGAGTCCGGAGCTATATTTTATTCTAGTGGTTAACTATTATTTGTAAAGGTTATTAATAGTTCGTATTTATTTATTGTTATGTAAGTCTTAATTTTGTAAAGTGTTATTTTATTAATTAAGAAGATTTTTCATTTCCAGTTAGGACTTTCGGATTGTCGGGGTTTTAATTAGCCATGCTGCACAGTTATTGAAATACTGGGTACAAATAACGATCTATAGAAACAATATGACCTGCTTCTATAAATAAGTATAAAATAAATGAAATTAATATCAGAATACATAACTCCTTGAAATTGTACAGAAAGTTTTTCTATTTGTTAGTTGATTCAAACTTGGTACTTTATATTCTAAACTGTTGAATGAAAATCATAAAACATTTCACTGCATTAGCAGTAAAATATAAATTAATTCTAAACATTGCAACAGGAAGAAGATGCGATTAATTAAGTTGATACAATATTTCTACTGTAAAATCTCATATAGTAGAGAGCGGTCAGGTTATGCCATTTGATCATGACCGCTCGCGGCTAACCAGAATGCACTGCCTTAAAAGAAAAGTACGACGAAGTAAAATATAACTGATCGCACTCTAATATCAATGTAGAAGGCCAATGTCATTAAAAATATCAATCTAAAATGAAGTTCCCGAATAAAAGGTTTCCTAATTTTTATTTATAAAGAATTGCAAAACATTAATAAATTTTACCAGGACCATTTGCATTTGTGATCCACTTCGAAATGTCCTGAGATCAAAAATCGAAGGAACCGAAATTTAAAGTTTTTCTAGAGTCATAAAAGCACGTGTACCAAGTTCTATTTTAGTTACCAAGATCTATTTAATCTTTATTAATCAACTCATAATCTCATTATACATTAAAATAAAAAACTTAAATGGTACAAAAATATGCAGAAAATATAACATAAATATATCGTTTTAAAGTAGTAATGAAATAGAATAAATAAATAATATTTGTTTAATTAAAAATGATCTTGTCCTCTTGAACATTCATGGGATATTTTAGTTGTTAAGTGAGTATAAATATGCCTGCAGTATCATTACAGATATAAACGAAAACTAATTAATTCTAGAATATAAAATGAATTGATATTAAAGATATATTAACAAATATAATTATAGCACACTACAATATAAAGCCAATCTTGACATATATTTGCATAAAAGCATTTAATTTAGAGAATAGTTTGTATGTAGTCCAAAAGTTGTTGATGAATTTGTGGGTTAGAAGAATAATTCAACAGTTACTTGTTAAAGGTATGCTACTGTTAAATAACTAATATGTTAGCTAGTGATTTGTGCTGAAAATGAACCCACCCTTGTTTAATGTTTATGCCAAAGTGGTGTGGTATTACATAATGAGCTCCACGTTCGATCCCTGAAAATACGACATGGGTTGTGTTGTCATAACCTGACCACAAACCCTAGTGATGTGAAGGGTTGGAGGGGTTATGGAGGGAAGTTTCACCGATGATTTGCTTGTAATAATTGAGTTAATTGAATTGGCCAACGGTGGAGGTTTTGTAAGTAGCCCATAGCGGTCAGTTAAATCGTGGGAAATACCATGAAAATATATTTCTGATTGCCCTGAGGTTGATATTTATCAAATTGCAAAAATCAATTTTCTGGCGAATTAAAAAAAGAGAATTCGAAGAATTTTTATTGCATATTGTCAATATGAGTTATTAAATGATATAATGTTCATTTGTTGGCCAGAGGCGAGTTCATGTTTGGTTTGCCATATTGATATTATGAGGTCGTGAAGTGAGGCAGTTAAATTTGCACAACGTATGTGAACAGTCTATATCCACTGATTACTAATACTTTTAATAAAGTAAAAACAAAATATATGAGCACAGATCTATCCGAGGAATTAGAAATAAATTAAACAAACATTAAAACAGTAGAGTATTTTAAGTATTTGGGATCAATAATTCAAAAAGATGGATCATCTGAGTAAGACATCGAAAAAAGAATAATAATAATGACAAAGAAGTTATTGACATGTTACATTTCATTTTATGGAGTAAGTATATAATCAAGAGGACTAAATTATTAATATATAACACAATTGTAAAGAGTATTTTATTATATGGTGCGGAAACACGGGCGTTGAAGAAAAAAAACAGAAATAAATTATTAAATCACAGAAATGGACTTTTTAAGAAGATTGGTAGAATATCAAAACTAGATGAAATAAAAAAAAATAATACAATAAGAGAAGTAATGAATGTAGAAAATCATATTGTACAAGAGATTGAAGAAATCCAACTGAGATGGTATGGTCATATAATGAGAAGAAGGGACACAGAAACAAACAAAGAAGTATTGAAATGGATACATCCTAGAAAATGAAAAAGGTGACAGACCAAAGCCAACGTAGATAAAGGGAATTCAAGACAACATGAAGAAGAGAAATATGACAGAAGCAGACACGCAAGATCGGGAAGTGTAGAAGAAAAAAAATGTTTATTAGGTTGAGGATACCTGTGTAAATAACAAGAACAATCCTGAAATAAAAAAAATTAAACATTTTCATATAATTTCTAGCTAAATAATTAAGTCTGTCTTACTCGCAATTCAAAATAAAAAACGAAATCATTACCTTTCCTACTCTGTACATCATATCAAGGAAGTGTGTATATTCCAATGCTACCTACTTCACTCTTCGTGCTTTGGGTTCGTCACTAGGAAGATTGATAACGTTAATGTGTTTTATTATGTTTATGCACCAGTTCGACAGACCATGTTACGCTGGTGATGTGTACTTGTATTACAGATACGAGTGTGTTTCTTTTTATCTTAAGAAATTTTAGTAGAGCCGAATCATAACAATAAAATCGTGCAAAAGGTCGGGTACAACGTTTGATGATTGAAATAGGACTGTAAGATAAACTTTTTTTTGTACTAGATGCATTTACATCGACCGATATCCCCTTAGAGTGTTTCTCATAGCTTTAAATGATAAACGCTTTTAGCGAATTCTGAAGAAATGAAGCTCTTGAGGTTCTAATGAATGTATATTTGTAAATTGTTGCAGATACTGATCGATCTTTTATAGCAGCAATTGAAAAAGACCATGATCAAACTTTATATATATATATAATCGGCCACGGTGGACTAGTGGTTATGCTCCTTGGCTCTAGTTTTGAGGGTCGCGGATTCAAACCCGGCCTTGGTCGATGGATTTTTTAGGACGGAATAATCCAAGGAGCAAGTCCTCCGAAAGGGACTTTAAGCCATGGGTCCCGAATCTGAAGATTCTCAGTCTCGTAAAAGATCCTTGAGCCTGAATAAAGAGGTCTCTAAGCAAAATTTACCGACATAAACGTTCTAGTAATACCTTAGTTGCCTGTTAGATGTCTCATTGGGTCGGTGTGTTCATCGCATGCCATCCATGACATCTGCGAGGAAATAAGATAACTAAAAATTAACTTGGTCTAGTAACTCCTTGTAAAGGATAGGTTATGGCACAACAATGGGCTACGCCAATATAGATAGATATATAGATATACGTGTGTCAATTAACACTCTAGTGACCGCAATTTTGTATTTATCGAGACTAAACTGGCTTACAGCGATTAATTAAAGTCTGTAAGGTCGACTTTGTTAACCAGCAAAATTGGACCATTAGGTAAACGAAAAAAAAAAAATCGCTCTAGCTGTCTCAATTGTCGATGTTTCACTATAAAACTCAGTATATGCTATTAACTTTTACAGAGGAAGGTATGATTCAAAAATCAATGAAATCCGACCATTAGAAGTCAGGTGTAACTTAAATTCGAAATTAAAAATTTAGCAACTTCCAAGTTTGATTTTTCGCAATGTTTACCATAGGCTCTACTATTTAATTAACTCTTAAATTGGCAATGCAACCTATAAGAAGCGTTAGTTTAATTTATTTTAATAAACTTAGGGGAAAATTAATCATAAGCTATTATTTATATTGGTTTAAATAAAATAATACAATATTCAAATAGGTAATAATTTACGTTTATCGATGATTTGTTTTCTCTGCAGTTCGGCCCATTGGAGATTGAGTTTCTCCAATTAAAAAAAATAAAGATGTATATTCCGTAAACAAGCACAATGGGATCATAAATTAAATTTACTAAAATTAGCTTAATTTACGCAGTTCCTGCGTGACGGACTTTCGTCACACAGAATTACTGCAGCAATAATTATAATTGCAAATTAATGCTCTTCCAGGACCCATTATTATGATTATTTTCCAGAACTTAATAAATAATACTATGACAAAAATATTTTCTTTCAAGTTACAAATTTGAAAAGAAATCTTTAGAAATATTGTATGCATGAAGATAATTAAGACTAACAGCTTGATGACTCATTTTAGTTTTTTATCCACGACAAATATCAAATAATTCTCTGTTAATAAATTTGCACTTATCTGGAAAAGTGAACATTTTTCAGTAGCGTAAGTTTGCATCATTTTAAATAATGTTTGTAATAATTTGCAACACTTTTTATAAACCTGTAAGATATTGAAATGTAATGATTTTTAAAATTCAAATACTTATTTCGCTATATTTATCTCTCACAATTAATGGCGTATTGAAATATTATTAAAGCAAGTGGAAAGATCACAGATTTCATAACACTTCAAAAAGGCATAAGATTCAATTAAGAGGGAAAAGTTATATAGTATCCTGCAGGAGTTCGGATTTCCTAAAATGTTAGACACTTATTCGAATGTGTCTAAATGCCATAAAGAGGAGGGTGTCGGTAGGCAAACAGCTTTCAGATACCTTTGAAATTCACAATGGGTTAAAGCAAGCAGATGTAGGGCCTACTATCTCTTCTACTTTTAAATGTTGCACTAGAGTATGCCATCAAATTTTTAGAGGATATAAAAGGCGCACATCTCAACGGTATTAATAAGATGTTGGTACATGCTGATTATGGTGTAACCTATTATTAAAAGATAGCCAACACGCACATTTTACTGAGTAATACTAAGGAATTGGGGCTGAAAGTAAACATCATAAAATGAAATATATGGTCTTACTTACAATTACATTACATAATAGAATTGGACAGAAAATGAAAAATGAGGGAATTTTGAAGAAGTGGCTAAATTAACATGCCTAAAAACAATGCTTAAAACTCGAATCAGGTACACATAGAAATTAAACATGGACACATTTCTGGAATTGCGAATTACAAGAACTCTTTATGTTAGCCCAACTTTTCTCAAAACCACTTAAAATGATACTATATAAAACTGTTATTCTCCCAGTTCTATTATATGATGGCGAACTTTGGATTCTTACTGTAAGGGATGAGAAAATATTAAGAGTGTTTGAGAACAAAGTTTTTTTTTTATTTATTTTTACTAAAGAGAGACGAACAGACAGGTGAATGGAGAAGACTACAATAACGGTAAACTTTAAGATCTTTATGGGAAACCATGTATATTAGGAACATTTTAGTCTGATACATTGAGATGGACAGGACTTGTAGCAGAAATGAGGAACGAAAGAGGGACGTGGAAACTTCTTTTGGAGGGAAAAATGTCCAGTAGGTAGATCAAGAATAAGGTAGGAGAATAACTTTAACCATGATTTGAGGGAGATAAATTATATAGGAGATTATTGGAGAGCTTTGGTTCAAGAACTTTGTCTCATGTTAGGGATGTACGGAGAATTTATGTTCGTGCGGCCATGAACCTACGAGTTCGATACTGCCAATGAGTTAAGATAATTAAGTGCTCATTAAGAAAATAATAGCATTTGAATGAACGACAGCGCTAAACTAGAGGAATTGCAGCTGCATGTCTGTCATGTGATAAAATGTTGAATTTGCGCTGTCATAAACCGGAAAACATGATTGTCAATTATCTTATATATACAGATATTTTAGTTACTACAGAATACACATAAATAAAATTATTTCTTATATATATATATATGGTCTTAATTACTAAATGTCAAAATGTAATTATAACATGGGAATATATCTGAACTTAATATTGAATACAGAAGAGGAGGATTTGCATTATCTTTTTGAGCTGAATAACTTTTTTAATTGATTAAATGCCATTAATATTTATGGAGTTTATATTTTTTATTTATTCATATACTATTTTCGGCCGCGAAATCTTGAATCTATCACACTGTTCATTGCCTTCAACACATACCAATGATTGTCGATACGATAAAAATGGCTGGAGTTTGGGATAAAAAATGCCAGGTGTTTGCGAGATGATTATCGCAAGTGCACTAATTAGTGATAACAATTTTTCTTCGTTATCTACATCTTCTTTGCATAGAATCAGCCTTGATCATCAGGACATCAACTCTGACCGACCTAAATAATAATATCGCGGAGTATATGAGCTCCCACACCCTTGACAGGTATTTGCCTTACTTACGTCCTTAGCGGAAAATGGTTGACGTAGCCTACATGCAGTTTGGTACATAAACAAATTGTTCATCTTTCAAGTTTCATCCCTCAAATATTGAAAACGATCTTTCGCTGCATCCTACACTATCCAAGGGCATTGTAGCTATCAGTTATCTACGACGTTTTCTTTACGTCATAGTATAGAAATAAAAGATGGCTGTTATAAAATTCTGAAATAGGCCTATGCATTTGAATAATGCAGTATTTCAAGTTCCCTGCTAGCTCAGGTGGTAGCATGGCTGCGGGATGTGCAATTCTAATTGTAAATCTTTCAATAATCGGGCTAGCAGGGTTGGTGTTATACAATATTTAAACGCTAGATTGTACTCCACTTATGTCTATTCCATAAACTCTGCAATGTAATATTTAGAGGGCATGTAATTCTGTTGATAGCGATTAGTCGGTCGGATAGGGTCCTCTGTGTTTTTCGACAGGAATAGGTCATGTGCCAACACCAGGTTTCATTTTCTCCCATCTCTCTATCATCGTCCCTCACACAACTCCCTTAACTCTACCCAAACGGTTAAACATACACTCATCCTAATCCCCTCATTGTATATAACATGAATACATATCACTTACAGTACGTGATCTGCCAAAGTGGTGCATAAAATAGAAAATAAACATTTTTAACGCCACCTATCCCACTAGGGCCAAACCTGAATCACCAGAGTGAGTGTCATTAAAACAGACACATATGTAAACACGTTTCAATATTAGTTTAATGGAAACTCCATTAATTAACTTTGATGACAAAAAAAAAAGAGATTTTAGAAATGATGTATTAAGTATCACAAAATACTGACATTATGTTCATTTTTCTCTGCTACAGGAGCGAGGCATGAAAACTTATGAGAGGAGAATTACAGCTAGTGAAATTGGGTTTGTCCGCCGCGATGTTCTACTGCCTATGTTCCTTGCCTATTGTCTCAAGGATTGGGATTTAAATCCGGCTGGAGTCGGTGGATTTTTTAGGATGTAAAAATCCAAGGAACAAGTCTTCCGGAAGTGATTAAAAGCCGTCAGTCCTGAGTCTGAAGATTTTCAGGTTCATAGAAGAACCTAAAGCCTGAAAAGGCTTCTTAGCAATATTTAACCGAATTTCCTCCATCCAAGTAATACTTTACTTGCCAACTAGAAGTCTCATTGAGGTGATATGCTGACCACATGTCACTCGCGATATCCGTATGGAAACAAGCGTAACTAAATCAGATTGGTCAAGAAACCCCAAAAGGGCGGCTAAGGCTAGACACAAAGAGCAGTGAAGCCAAAAAGGTAGGATGGAGATGAAGTTCATGAACCGAATGGCAGGCTGCTCCAAGTGGAATCAGAGAAGATATGACATTATTGAAGAATTTAATTTAATGCCTACATTAGATTACATCGATCAGTATCGACAAAACTGGTGTCAACATGTGGACCGAATATCCAGATCCAGGATTCCTAAGGTAACTCTAAACTACGAACCAAATGTAAAAGATCGTTGGGACGGCCTCAAGGAATATATGGTTGGAAAATTATTTGTAATCCGTAACAGTACTTTCATGACTGTAAAATTTGTATTTACTAGAAGGAGAAGGAAGAATAACAATTTTTATCATAATATATAGTTTGTTATGACACTGTACACTAAAGAATATAACAATCGTTATTTTAATCTATAAATCAAAAAGAGAACAGACATAAAATGGAACAAAGAAAGAAACATAAGTTAGGAGAAGAAATGTGTCTTTGTGTGTCTGGATGTTTTTCTTGTTTCTTTCGAAGAGAAATGTTCCATCTAATGATGACAACGTGTATCATCAGAAAACCATTACATTCTGGACGAGGGGATTGTGGCTAATCGCTCGGATAACACATCCGCGAACCCTAACGCTCGTAACTTCATGAAAATGACCTAGTTATGCGTTTAAACTGCTCAATTTCAACAAGTATATGGTAAACTGAATAATATTTATTTTTATGACATTTTATTATCCTGCATTTATACGTCACAGATCGATACTATCCCTAGAGGAATAAACTTACTCCTTTAAAGGCTATGACAAAAACATTTATTATTATTATTATTATTATTATTATTATTATCATTATTATCATTATTAATATTATCTACAATATCAATCCTATTATCATATGTCAGTGTTGTATTTCGAAAATATGTTTTTCATAAAACTGTATCATTCTGACGTTTTCATACTGATATCTATATTAAAAAAACACATTTTTTCCCAGTCTTCTCTCCATTTCAAATTTCCTTCTAAAGTCATGTTTCTCATTTTACAATTTATTTTTGATTTCGACCGATCACTTTTTTTTTTTCGTTTTTACGGTTTCTCTATCTTTCGTTTTAATTTTTTTTTCTATTTATACAAGCACAGTACACACACACACACACACACACACACACACACACACACACTGGTCCCAAAGTGGAGATTTAAAATCTCAAACCCGCAGGAAATCGAACCTGGTTCACCATAGTTGAAAACAAGGGCTCCAGTAATCTCAGCCAGGATTGTCGACACCAATGACTGAACCCGGGAACATCTGAATACGAGTGTCAAAAGCTAATGTTTGAGTCAATTCGTTGGTGATGTGTAACAGCGTTTGCTCGTGCCTTAAAAAATTGTTGAAGTCGTTTTAATTTGTTCTATTGATACAATCACAAGACACACACGCACACACACCAGCCCCAAAGTGGATTTTTAAAATCTCAAATCGCGGGGAATCGAACCCGATTCGTCAAGTGGAAAGTAGGGACTCCAGCAACCACATCACGGCGACGGAATAAAAAAAACAGTCGGAAGAACGCCGGTGATTGAACCCGGGACCTTCTGATTACGAGTCTCAAAAGCTACTGCCTGAGCCAACTCATTGGTAATTTGTTACAGTTTTGGCTCATGCCTTAAAACATGATTGAAGGGATAAATTGGATTAACAAAGTATTTAACTCGTGCAATGCTATAGTTTCCTATATCTACTGATGTACGTAGGCCTACTGTACATTTTATAATGACTATTTAACTCATGCCCCAAATGGTAATTAATGACCAATCACGTTTCAATGGATTTTGTTTTACAACCAATGACAGTCGTGTTTCACCTAGCTCTTTATCGATTTATCTTTATCAGCTCCTACTTTTGTGATAAAGAAAGCTCCTCCTTCTTAATAATCCGAACAGCTCAGAGCATTATTTTTCTCCAACAAATATATTGAATTGGTACCTCCTCTTCACTGCCTGGTTACCAAAATGTATTATTAAACCATGTGAACTGCAACCGACTTGCGCTGCCGTGTTTCGATCTACTACCTTGTGTGTGTGTGTGTATATATATATATATATATATATATATATATATATATATATATATATATAATTAGCATAGAGTTCATAACTGTCAGTACTATTCACAATCCTTTGCCCGGGCCCATGAGAAGCAAAGATTGATTCATCCTTCCTATCCAAATTCATAAACATTAATCAATAATAATTCTTAAAACACACTGTAGTAATTTATGATGCTTAGTTAACCTGAATGTACCATGAAAGCTAGACGGGAAAAAGGAGCTCATATAGCTTTTCAGCAAGCTTATGTACAGGAATAATGCAAGACAGCTGTAACGTGGCTAACATACAATAATTAAACATTGATATTTACTTAAAATAATATTTAATGTTATATTTCACGTGGAAAAGTGAAATTAAAGAAATGCATGACTTGATCATTCAAGAATTAAAGGACAAACAATAAATAATACCAAAAATAACATAATTTACACAATCAACATCTCATACATACTTTTAGTCCTGCCGAGGGTGCTTTACGCTGGCTTGCCGGACCAAAATCCAAAATACGCAGCTCGCGCCCTCCAGACGACAAACTAGTGTTCCAACGAAAATCTTTGATCGAATGATAGTGTTCACTATGTGTGTAGCCTATTTGAGCGTTCCGAGTAGAAGGGGAAGTTGCGCACTACAAACAGAGCAAAGGGAGGGGTAGGAAGGAGAAAGGGAGTAGATACGAAGAGAAAGGAAATCGGCATAGTTCACGAATCTCACTATGGTGGGAGGATAACAGCACTGACGTAACGAACAGAAATAGCACTTTCCGTTCAAAATAATTAACAAATTCCTTGATTTTACTGAGTTGTTTACTAAAAAAATTAATGTTGATTATAATATACAGTTTGATGTGTTTCATTATTTCCCCACTAGGGTGCTTTCTTACAATAATGCGATCATATTTGGCAATAAATAACATGATCAAGTTGCAGTGAATATACATAACCTCGCATTTCTGATTCGTTTTCATTAAATATATCAATATTCTTAAATACCGCTAACTATATTTAAATAATGATTTTTGAGTAAACAGCTTAATTTTACTCGTTAAATAGTCCTAACAAATGCCACTCTTGATTTCCAAATCCTCGACAATTTAGAAATCTCTCGTGGTATTACTTATGATAATTGAAGACTCAGATATTCTTTGTACAGGTGGAAATGACATAAGTGCGTAGAGTTTAAGCAGTAATTACTTGTGGCAAGTGTAATAAAAGTCTTATGGCTTTCGGGTGGTTTTCTCAGAAAATAAAATTATATCAAATGCATGGTGCGTCCTGTGCCGTGGCCTGTGTGTTAAAGCATGTTGCCTTGGAACAGAGTTACGGGAGTTTCGTTGATTCGAGTCCCGGTGGGGAAAAAAAAATCTCATTAAATTTCGGCCAGTATGGGACCGGAACATACCCAGCATCGTGAAAAATTAGGTAGCTAAAAATAAGTAGGAGCTCCAAGTTGTGAAAACTAGCTATAACGGCCGGTGAACCATTATGCTTAACACATGGCACCCCTGTAATGGCTAGATGTTCACTTTTGAAGCCGCTTCTGGCTCGTAGGCCAAGGGCCTTCTATGCCTGTTGCGTTGACGCATAAGTTAATAATGATGTCGAGTTGAGGTCTGATGTTCGTATACTACATAGCGAAAGTGATATACAAAACCAGTTCCATTGATATTTTTTAATAAATTACATAATACAGCCTTGCAATGTTGTCAATTCTCCTTGCGTAATATTAATAAAATATTTATTTAATTTTGTCTATTTTAAAATTATTTTTTCTAAATTTACCACAGAAAAAAAGCCTATTTGAAGCCCCAAGCACTGTGCAGTACTCTCCATTGTTATAGAATAATACGACAATACATTTATGTATTTTATTGTGAGAAAATTGTACGTTCGTATCCCAAAGTGTATAATGAATTTTATATTTTCCACAAGAAATTTGTAATTAAAATCTACGTAATTCTACTTACATATTTTCCACTCTGCATAGAAAAACAATTCACAAGTATTTCAGACCGAATCGCAATTGTATAAAAACTTTGCTACTGAATTTCAAAGCAAGTGGACTGTAAATTGGAAATGGAAATTAAGTACATTATTCATTATACTTTTAAGGGAAAATAGCATTTTCCCTCGTCAAACCTCCAATGAATTGTTAAAATAAGTTCTAACTTATAATCTAGTTAATAGAAGCGAAGAAATGGTATGTTGCGGCGGAGATTGGAGACTGAGGGTTACCAATAAATATATCGTTTGTTTTTTACACGCTTTTATATTAGCTTGACCTGTATCTATCTATGTAACTGAATCTTTTAACGCGATTTTCACCTACTTAATATCATTGGATCGTCTTGAAACTTTGCATACTTGTAAAAGACCCGTGATAATACAATAATTTCATATTTTGTTTCTAAAATCACGACCAGAATCATCAGAGAATCAAAAAAAGTGTTTTTGGATCTATGTAAACGGAATTTTTGAACACGATTTTCACCCACTTAGAAACATTGGATCGACTTGAAACGTTGTGTACTTGTAAAGGACCCGTGACAATACAATAATGTCATATTTTGTTTCTAAAATCCTGGCCAGAATCATCAGAAAATAAAAAAAAATGTAAACTGGTATAATAGGTTGCGGACTTGTCGACCTTTTTGTCAAACGTTGTAAGAGCTGAGTTGGTAGAGCGGTGAACTCTAGTGGTATATAATTTCAGTAATCTATAGGTCGCTGATTCAAATCCGGCTGGGAGTTTTTTTTAGAAGAGTATTACTTTTAGCTCATACTACAATAGTATCGAATTTAAATCTTAAATTTTTATCTTATTCTGTAGAATATTAAAAACTAAAAAATAAAACATAAATAATAATTTTAAAAAACTAAAACAACACGCTTTATTAGAAAACCGAAGTAAAAAAATGAAAAATAATTTTAATTTCCAACACGCTTGGGATAAATAATTTTACCATCAAAAGCGTGGGGTGCTTTGTATGATTTTTATAGTTTCTTCTTAGAGACTTTACTTTTACCAATATCTCTTTATTATCATATATTGATTGATAAAGAGCACCCCACGCTTTTGATGGTAAAATTATTTATCCCAAGCGTGTTGGAAATTATAATTATTTTTCATTTTTTTACTTCGGTTTTCTAATAAAGTGTGTTGTTTTAGTTTTTTAAAACTATTATTTATTTAAACTTGAATTTCGTGCAGAACCTACTGCCAGATGCTAAGTCTACGCTTCACTTTTACTGAGCGAGATCTGGATCAAAACCCAGGTCAAATGAGTCAGGAACGTGATTTTTGCCTCTCTGTTACAAAAGTGTCAATTTGTAAAACTGAAGATGGTGAAGAGTGACTCATAATCAAAAATGATCTTATTCTATAGAGTGTCTGACAAGCTCCGCACCATAGGCAATATTAATCCCACTACAGGCTTTGAGAGGCCACTGGGGCAGAAGGAGGTTAAGGCTCCTACCTCTTTATAAAATTGGCGCGAGATGTCGGCCGGGTTATCAATTCTACGTGACGGCCACCTTTACCCTAGAACATGCATTTGGTACTCATTTCTGTTAATGCCTGAGTCGAACCCAGGGCCAAGGTGCTGTCAGAGGATACAGGTCAGTTTAAATATTTCGACTCCCATCGGGACTCGAACATTCGCTCTTCAGGTTTCTAGTGTATTGCCTCAACAACTACGCTTCGGCGTGAATAAAATAAAAATCAAACAGCTAATTAAAACAAAATTATATCGCGTAAGGTGCGGGACTTGTCGGATACTCTGTAATAATGTAGAATAACGATGCCCAAATTTAAACAAAAGTAGGGGGTCAATTTAATCACCAACATAATAATAATAATAATAATAATAATAATAATAATAATAATAATAATACTTTATTTATTCTGGCAGAGTTAAGGCCATAAGGCCCACTCTTCCACTCAACCAGCACAAATACAAATAAATATTTGACAAATATAGATATACACTATACTAATTATAAACAGTTAAAGATACAATAAATGTAGCAATGTAAATGTCATGTACAAACAACATTTTATAGGGTAATAACAATAATGATACGATAATAATAATAATAATAATAATAATAATAATAATAATAATAATAATAATATAAATATGATACATTATACGGGAAACACCAATTAATATACATATATTTCTTACACTGGATAATAATGAAGTGGAGTTTAGAGCAAATATAAATTTAGATTTCTTTTAAAAGATGCCAATGTCCGGCAGCCCCTTATTTCTTGTGGTAGGGAATTCCAGATGCGAGAAGTGGAGATGGTATATGACATGGAGTGATGTGATGTCCTATGTTGCGGTATATTAAGTAAGAGACTATGTTGTGATCTTGTGTTTAAGTTATGGTTTGAGGATAGATACTGGAAACGGGATGATAAACAATTGGGAATCAATGATGCTTCCCACATACTCTTCAAGAATGATACTTCGAAGGAGAATGGTTAATTTATAGTTATAACACAAACAAAGGAGGAAAATAAATAGGCCATGGATCGAAACTGATGGTACTCTGAAGGCACAACATGCAATAATTCCTGAATTGTTGTCATGATAGTCCATACAGAATGGAATCCGGTCGGATTTGAACCCTCAACCCTAAAAATTTTAGGAACTCATTCCAATTTTTGAGAATAAAGATCCGGATCGGCTGCACGCCTTTTTGAATAAACATCCAGCGAATCACAACCTCAACATTCCACCAGACACACAACGATACATTGTTCACACTTTACTTATGAGACATAATAATAATAATAATAATGATAATAATAATAATAATAACAATAATAATAACCAATAATAACAATAATATAATAATGATAATGATAATAATAATAAGCAATAATAACAATAATAGTAATGATGATGATGATAATGATAATAATGATAAAATTTTGATAATTATAATGATGATAATAATAATGATAATGCTAATACGATGATAATAATAATAATAATAATAACGATAATAATGATGATGTAAATAATAATAATGATAATAATAATAACAATAATAATAATGAAATAAAATTTGAATTAAACTGGTAGTGTTAAGATCACAAGGCCATATTTTTCTCTCAACTAGTGAATTCATACAGAAATGTACTTATTCACTGTAATTATCTCTAAAAAAAACAAATTAACTAACTCGCTGGCACTATCGAACCCGTAGGTTCAGGCCGCGCGGACATAAATCAATAATTTTCAATCATCCCCTGTATAATCTACTTCCCTCAAATCATGGCTAATGTTGTTTTCCTTTCACCTCTTTCTTGGTCTACTTACTGGTCGCTTTCCCTCTGGATTTCCTGCTAGTTTTCATCCCCCTCTTTCATTCCCTTCATGTCACATTTCCTGCCTAACGCGGTTTACGAGACTTAACTGTTCTTATTATATCTGGTTTGCCATGAAGATAAGTACTTTACTGTTAAGTAGTCTTGTCCATTAATTTGTCTGTTCGTCTGACATTGTTCCAAAAAAAATCCAAGAACTTTATTCTCAAATACTTGTGATTTTTCTCTATCCTTAAAGTAAGAGTCGAGATTTCGCATCCATAGTATGTAACTAAAGCTAATACTAAAAATATTAACATATTAGTGCACTTAAAAATTAATAGAGTAAGTTTAAATACTCTAGTAGTTACAATTATAGCTACAAATAATTATTACAATTTATCATTTATCCAATAAGTCGTTGTTTCAAGAAATAATAAAAGTAATACTCTCAGGGTATACATATCTAGGGGATATGTGGATGGCAACCACAAGGTGCCCAAACTGTGCAAAACATTTCTTCCACTTACTTGTGTTTTGCACTCTTTCAACTTTACTATCTAACCTCTCTTGGTTAACTCTTGTTTTTTTCGACCCCCGACGCTATTAGGGCATCCGAGGGCTAGGGAGTCTTTCCTTTCTTCCATTTCTTCTTTACTTTATTTTCTTTTCTTCTCCAGAAAAGCCTGACCAGAGGCTATAAGATGGCAGCCCCATCACTGGTCTTGCCTACCTTTGGCCAGCAACCAGTCGAAGGGACTATTATTATGCTTTCAAGTCTTATACGAGAATTTCCCTCGAACATTGGAGGGAAAATTTTCTATAGGATCGTAACAGGCCTTGGCCTAATACTTAGAAGGAAGAAGAAGAAGATACTTAATTTGATTTCAAAATAAGTTACTATACCGTATATGATTACAAAATTACCGCGTGTAAAACCGGACGACATATTACACGACCAAACTGGTCTAGAAACAATCAAAGAGTTTATTAAACGCAAGCCTATAAAATTTTATAATATTATAATACATGTGAAGGTCATGATAATTCACTCATGGCATCGCTGAACATATGAAACAGCCAACAACAAACACAAACATCCAAAATGGAACCTGGACAACACTTGCCGGCGAAAGCTGATAGGGCAGAGAGAGAGATAGAGAGAGAGAGAGAGAGAGAGAGAGAGAGAGAGAAAGAGAGAGAGAGAGGGAGAGAGAGAGAGAGAAGAGAGAGAGAGGGAGAGAGAGAGAGAGACAGACAGACAGAGAGACAGAGAGACAGACAGACGAGAGAGAGAGAGAGAGAGAGAGAGAGAGAGAGAGAGAGAGAGAGAGAGAGGGAAGCACATTACACAATTATAATTACAATATTGGCATACAATGTGTATTAATAAAATGTCTTCCAACTGTTTCAGGACCTCCAGAAAACATAACAACAATAGAACATCCTCTCACCGAAATTTATACATGTGTAATCATACACATGCTCGCGTAAATCATGTATGTGTATACGACAAACATAAGTGCAATACAACAAATTAAAAACTAACCCTCCTGTTACAGGTTCATCCCACCATGACATCACCAGACAACAAGAGAGAACAGCAACAACAACTGAAGAACAAAAATAAAAAAAAAACTATGCACATATTAGAATAATTGTACGAATAATTGCAATAACTTGAAATGTACACATATTAATGTTTAAATAAAGAAACGCCCTGGCCTCCCGAATCATCCGAAAGCCAAACTTGGCAAAATCCTGCGGTGATCGACTATTCCGATTGAGATTTTAACCGGTTTCCCTGAAATAGAACAGAAGATCTGGTTCCGACTTGACATTATTAAAGAAACTCTATTACCATCTGCCTTAAATTTTAAATTTAAATTCAAAATTAGAAAAGAAAACCGGGGCTAATGTATTTTACAGCGACCCGGGGTTCTGCGTATTAAGGAGAACCAAAACGAATAGCTCACCGCCAACACTTAAGTGATGCGCACAGAGCATCTGTAAAGATGTTAGGGTTTTCAGAAATTTCAATTTAGCTGACATTAAAATTTTTATTAATTATGTATAAATTTAGTTTTAAATTTGTATGCATATATCTTAAACCGTTAACCATAATTTTTTTTTATAATTGAAGAAAAAAGCATTTTGACCTACTGCACGCTTCTGTCAGATACTACTCCATATACAGTAGAGGGTATGGAATTTTCAAGACACTACATGAAGTTGCTGTTACAGCTTGAGTAAAATAGTTTGTCAAAAATATTTTAATAGTTTTATAAAAATGTGCACTGTATATAAATTTTTGAAGCTAAAATTCAATTATAAATTTGTACTCAAAATATTACAGGCACAAAAATAAATCTGTTACAGCAAATTTTTGTATAAAGCTTTATGACTACTTGTAGTTCATGTATATGTTATATAAGAAGGGAATTATTATCTTACAAGACACGCACACCTTAAAGTCCCTCTCGGGAGGGCTTAAACTCGGGAATCTCGGCACAAGTGGAAAGGAACATAACTAGGCCATCGCGGCCGGCATATATATATATATATATATATGTATGTTTAAGCCCTCCCGAGAGGGACTTTAAGCTATGGGTCCCGAGTCTGAAGATTTTCGGGATCGTCGTAAAAGAACCTCAACATTAATTCCTCTGAGCAAAATTTAACAGGCCTTCCGCATCCAAGTCTCATTGAAGCTATGTGCTGACAAAATGTCCCTCACTGACATCTGGCATCTATAGGGAAATAAGCTCAACTAAATTACTTGGTCAAGTAACCCCCTCTAAGGGAGCACCCATGTCGTACGGGGTATATATACTGTATGTGAATGAATAGAAAAATGAATTCTGAATAATAACGTTTGATATTTAAAATCATACATATACCGGTATATATTTTTATTATGAGCTACATTTTGTCCTTCTTCACATCTCTCCTTAATAAACAAGTGACAGAATATTATTACAATGATTGTATAAAATCTCAGAATGCCATTACAGTAGAATGAAAATCAAAATGTTGTCACATCCATGAAGAATTACTAAAATATCAATTGATAAAATTAAATGGAATATGAAGAATCTCATTGTGATTTATTGTATTGAAATTCATTTGAATATATTGCCTCGAGTTTCACCGATGGCATACTGTCTTCAATTTGAGAAATTAATTAAACATATAACCTAATTATAATTTTAATTAATTTATAATTTAGTTCTGGAATCAAAAATTAAATTTAATATATATAAAAAATGTTCTACCTTTTACAATTTATATTTAAATTAATGAAGTGGTAATTAATTTGACACTCTAAACAAAATAGTCAAAGTTCATTAGCCTTCAAGTTATTTTTTTATTATTTTAAAATACAATTTTCCACTTTCATATTAGTTTATATCTAATTAAAAATGAGTAAAATATGTTTTTTAAATACATGTGATAGGCCTATTGAAAGTATCCTGCTAACTAGAGTTTATTCTATGGAAATATGACTGTCAATAGCTAATCAGTAACTTCTGTTTTATAGGCCTACATAATCATGAATGTCATTTTGCAATAATATTTAAGACCGACTTTTTCTAAAAATGATTTAATAATTTACTTATTTATTTTTAATTATTCCATTGGTAAGTTAAAACCTTTGAACCATATCTTCCACTTAATAAGAACAAATAAATTATTTGTAAATAATTGAAAGTAGACCGTTGCATATTCAAGTAAATTTCTCATCTTTTATAATTTGTTTAAGATAGCGCTGTGCTCTCGGGGTAGCGTGCTGCCTTGCCACGCAGCGGGCCCGGGTTCGATCCACGTTCGGGAAAGTTTTTCTGGGTGAGGTTTTTATCGGGGTTTTTCCTCACCTGTAAGACAAATTTCAGGGAAACTGTAAGGCCCAAACGGTCCCCGAAATCATATGGCCATCGCAATCATCATCATTCATATTCATCTTAGGGTAAGCGTAGGTTTTAGGGACTCTCCTGGCGCACCATTATCATCAACATCACCCATCATATCATCGGGGCAACGTAACCCCGCCTTCCAGGCGCCCCAACCTCAGAAGTGGGTTACAAGTACGCCATGCCAGGAGAGAAACCAGGAATGTCGAAAGACAAACCTGGGGCATTTAAGAAAAAAAAAATATATATCGTGCCTTGGTGCAGAGCTAGGGGACATACGCTGAATCGAATCTCGATAGGCGAAGATATTTTCTCATTGAATTTCGGCCAATAAGGGATCTGTGCCCACCCAAAATAATAAAGGAATTTGTATATCTACAATAGTAGGGGTTCCAGATTGAGAAAACAAGCTATAACAGCTGAGGGACTCAACGTGCTGATCACATATCATCCTTATACTGCTGGCTGATCGTCTATATTTGTTTGTAACGCTTGTGGGTGCAAATCCCGCAGCTGGAAGGTGTGTCAAAGGCCTTCTAGACCATTCGTACCATAAAGTTAAATATACAGGCTGAAAATTAATTATACCGCACAAATTTAACTACATATAGGGGGTATTATTATAAACAATTTGAGATAACAAACCAATGGTCTACGAATAAAAATGCCCAAGTTATGATTCAATTTGTAAAATGGTTGGCACGCCACTGATTATTTCAAAGTAAATCACTTGCAGACTGATTAGAGAAATTGTTCAAATTGGCCACTCCATTCTCACAACACAGATGACATCAGCGACTAAGGGATTCTCGTACCCCGTTCAAGATACTAGATGTCTCGCGGATCACATCACATGCTGCGAATATGCGTGCGACTAATAGTTCATCTGTATCAACAGGGATCGCACACACCACAAAAATAACCAAGTGGACAGAGATCTGGAGAGCGAGGTGGCCACACTACAGTTGAACTACCTCTTTCTATATCCAGCGGCCAGGATATACTCCATCCAACTGATTTAGCACATTCCGGCAGAAATGGGGAGGCGCCTGATGTGAAGAGGAACTTCTTCTAGCGATCTAGTTAGGACGTGCTCTAAAAATTCTTATAAATGACACCATTTAATCTCTGGGGAAGAAGGTAGGGGCCAATGATGGGGTCAGAAATTACGCCTACCCATACGTTCGCCGAAAATCTCTGCTGGTGACCCATGTCAAAGATGGCATCAGGATTTTCACAATCCCATATATGACTATTTTTTGAGTCCAGAACCAGCCCATCCATATTTAATATTGCCTCATCAATGAATAACACTGAGGAAAAGAAGTGCGGTGTCTGCAGCAAAGTCCAATTACAAAATTGTACCAGTTGAGCGCAGTCCAATGGCTATAAGGCTTGTAGTTTTTTCAAATGAAAATGATAGAGCTGGTCTTCTTGCAGGACTCTCCATATGGTTTGATGGTTCGTGTCCATTACACGTGCGATAGCACGAGTACTAGTAGAAGGATCATCTTCCACCCTATGAAGAACATTTTCTTCGAACTCTGCAGTGTGGTGCGTACGTCTTTCACCGGCGTCTACTCTGTTTACCTTCAACGTCCCATCCTCCCGCAAACGCCTATCAATTGACTTGAAGGTTGTTCGGTGAAGATGGCGTCTATTCGGATACCGCTACGCGTACATGACAGCAACTCTTGCACCATTTAATTGTGCTGCACCATAGATCAGTTGCATTTCAGCAAGTTCAGCATAACTGTAAAGATGTTCCATGATGCTTTTATGTTATGCGATTGATACTGAAGTAACTTTTAATCAGATGTTAATATAATAACCAATACGGGAATAGGTATTTTGCGCTTATCTATACTGAACAAATTTCAGTGTGAAAATATCGCAGAAAACACGCAGGGAAAGAAAAGAAAGAGAAAAAAGTGGCCTACCGTGATTTGAACCATCAATGTTCAAGTCTCAAATCCATCGCGTTAACCATTAAGCCACACGTTAACTACACAGATTCTGCGTGTTTCACTCTGAGCTAAGGCTCTGATTGTACCGATTCTGCTTTAACCAGTGCAGTGGCGTGCAATCATCTGCTAAGTTCGATATTTTAAGGAATTTGATAATCCAATATTTCATAAATGTTGTTGATGAATTGTTAGATATCAGGATCACGGAATTAATACAAAGATCTGAAGTTATTCTAGTATAATTTGCTCCCCTACTTTGCTCTCCTGTTGATTTATCTGTATTAATTGTCGATTATTTTGATTCTCTATAACTCGCCCATTTTCCTTCGTAGACCATTGGTTCCTTATCTCAAATTACTTGTATAATAATCCTCTGTAAGCAGTTAAATTTGTGCGGTAAATTCATTTACACCCTGTATGTATATATATATATATATATATGTGTGTGTGTGTGTGTGTGTATATATATGTGTGAGTGTGCGCGTATGCCAATTAAAATATGCACTGAAAGTTTCATTGTTGTACTTGCAATATTTTGAACGCATGATAACTTGAAAAATAATTTATTTGGAAATAAACTATTGATGAGGATATGCTTTTTAAACGAATATTTCATAAAGATTCATTATACAATGAGCAATGTATCCCTGACAATCCATAGCTCTCCTGGAGTAGCTAATGCGAAAAATGTGATTTTTCATGAATTATTTAGACATGAATTCGAGGTAATATACATTTTAAAACGAAATGTACTCATAATTAATATAATACGTCAATCACACAGGAACTGAGTAAACTAAGTGAAATCTAAACAAGTCGAATTAATGGACTCAATTTGCTGGTTTATGGAATGTATATTTATTTTGTTAAATTTGAGAAACTTGCAGATGATCAAGTGTAGATAGCTCAGAGTCGTGCAGATGTGAAATACATGATGAGAAAACTTCTAAATGCTTTTGAAATAGGAGGATTAAGAGTAAACATGGAAAAAACTGAATATCTTGTAATAGGAGGAAGTGGACGAGATATATCCCTATCCCAAAGAATTATTAGAGCTGTTAAAAAATGTAAATATTTGGGATCACTTATTGATGAATCAGGGAGTTGTAAAGCTGAAGTAGATAGCAGGTTAGTACAAGTACGAAGAGCCATAAAAATGTTGAATGGAGTACTGTGGAGTAGGACCATGTCAAACCACACGAAGAAGAGGATTTTGAAGTATGTTGTGAAAGCATAATGACTTATGGTGCTGAGGGATGGACTTTGGTAGAGGGACATAAAACTAAGATCTTGGCAGTGGAGATGGATGGAATAAGACGCAGTGCCAGGGTGTCCAGGTTGGAAAGAAGAAGAAGTGAGGCAGATGTTGGATATGGAGGAGACAGTGGTGGAAAGGATCGAAAGACGAGCTCTTCAGTGGTATGGCCATGTCAGGAGAATGGAGGATGATAGGTGGCCCAAAACTCTTTTGGAATGGTCACCTTCTGGTAGAAGGAAACGGGGCAGGCCAAGAACAACTTGGAGAGGAGAGATCCATAGATTGATGAACGACCGAGGTCTGGAGGAGGATGAATGGCGTGATCGGCAAGAATGGCGAATGGAATACAGGGTAACCGCTGAAAAGTGGAGAGGCCCTCAAAAGTAAAAGTAAGTAAATTTGAGAAACTCAATTTCTGATGTCAGCTTATTAAAAGTATCGGATTGCAGTGAAAATGAAGCATACATAACCATAATATTACCTACTGCATATTGTTATATAATTTGACACAGGCTGAAATAATATCTTATGATTTATTTTTCCATTACTTTATTACAACTATTTAAACAAATTAAATCAATGTGTCTTATAGAATACAATGCCAATTAAAGTGTTAATTTAATTGTATGGTAATATTTGATGGACGAAGTAAACTTGGCGGTAGTTACAGCGAAATTTAATTTCGGGTTTCGAGTAAACCGGTGCTTATAATGGTTGAATTACGCAGATTTTTGGAGAATACTTTCGTTGCGAAACATCGAAAATGGAGACCGAAAGAGCGATTTTTAAATTTTCGTTTCAGATTAACTCCTACGTCTAATGATCTGATTAACGAATTTGACCTAACTTTTTAATTGATTGCTATATGCTAAGTATGCTTGTGATAAATAAAAGGTTAAACCATTAGAGCGTTAAAGGACCCACACACATACATATGTAAATTTTCGTTATGGGTATTTCCAGTGGTTCGGTGAGGATCTGTAAATTTTAAAAGAAAATATTTTCATGAGAACAACCTGAATAGTTTCATCCTTCGGAATTCGATAAAATTGTGATAATGTCAGAGATAATCAGAAATGCAATTGTTTTGGTAAGAGTTACTTTCTACTCCTATTCACAATCAACTAACCTTAAGCAGACTATAACCGAATATAATCTTTCATGATAAACTTTTAATTCATAAATTGTACATTACTTTTATTAAAAATAAATATGTGGAATTTTGGAACTGGGCTTAATGAATTAGGCCTACACACTGTCTATTGTGAACAGCACCTATACAGAGAAGACATAAATCTTGCCCTTCTTACAAATAATAGTTATCATTTCCACCCACCTATAAACCGATCTCTTTTCCCTTTTACCTTATTTTTATTTTTGTCTTCTTACAAAGATATCAGTAGAGGGTGGGAAGGAATATTATCCATGCATGATGCATCCGATGCAGGTGGACCGAAAGAAAACTTAACCGTCTTCTTTCGATGAATCGAACAATCGTTTGGGGTGGCATCAAAGGAGTTTTTTTCTATAGAAGATTTTTATCCTGGGTATTACTCACTTTGAATATGGAGCAGGTATTAATTCCGCTCACATGGCTATGAATACGATCGGGTTCAAACATCTATAGATTCGAATTTAAATACACGAGGAAAAATCAACAGAAGCTTCTACATCACCTTTTGTGTAAATCTCAGCCATGATTTGTCTTCAGATTTCTCTCCTCTTTTTTCTTCCTTCTTTTTAACTTCGATTATTTCAAAAGCTTGTGGCATCTTTATTCTTAATATTGAAATGCATACTGCTTCTTCGTTTTTTTTTCTGTCAGGAATGCTGTCATCGTGTATTTCCCAATCTCCGATCGCTTGTGTCAAATATACCGTATAAATGCATAATGAGAAGGGTTTAAACATACATTCAACGAGATTGTATTCTTGACATGCAGATGGATTTAGCTAACAAAAGCCAGAAGAATTTCATCCGGTTTTATAGTTTAAGCTTCGAATTACCAATCGTACTAGAATAACATTTATGATTCCTTTTGTTGCGCAATATGTTCTCTAACATAAGATTTAAAATTAATTTGATTGATTTTTAGTAAGACTACTGTCATGAATATTGATAAATTATCTATAGGTGGTTTAAATGTAAAGGTGTATGTTATGTAAATATATTAAATATTACTACTACAAATATTTTAAATCCCACACATTTAAAGGTGTCAGGAAATTGTATATCATAAAATGGTAAACAAAATAATGTATTATGAGTGTAGTTAAAGACGGAAAATGATATCGAGTTATTTTCTTATTATTTTAAGACTAAGAAGAGCAATTTCTAGAAAATTACGCGCTAATAGGCCAGAAATATATTTTTTTATTTCTTTAAAGTGATTTTAACATTGGGTAATTCTGATATGAGGCTAAACGTGACACGAAAATACCAGCTCCTTCACCTCACAACTACGACAGAGATACCATATTATTATTATATTCCAGTGTTTTTTCTACACGTTTGTACCCAGATTTACACAAATGGTTCATATAAATTAGTATGCTTTTAAAATATATATGTAGTCAATATGCCCATTTCACCAATTAATGTTTTAAAATGGTCAACAAGTTTCTACAGCCAAGCTGTCATTCTCAAGACCAGATATGGAGTCAATATCTGGTCTTGAGAATGACAGCTTGGCTGTAGAAACTTGTTGACCATTTTAAAACATTAATTGGTGAAATGGGCATATTGACTACATATATATTTTAATATTATATCACCAAGAAGATCACTTGTGTATTAAATAGTATGCTTTTGTTTTATTTTTACCTTAAATTAATAGCTCTTATAATGTTTACATCAACAGCAAGTAATCACTAACTTGAGTGCAATAAATATATTTCTAATATATTTAAAAGCCGTAACTTATACAGTGTATAAGGAATGAAATACTGACCGTTGAAATAAAATAGTTACGATAATTCCTCAAAAAATGAAAATATGTAAAAAAAAGTCCATGGAATAGATGAATAAGTAAACTTCGAATGATTCATAACACAAATAAGTTTATTTTATTAAAGACTAGCTAATACCCGGCGTGCGCTGCTACTCCTAAATAAATGTTAACGTGTTTTTACCACCAGCCGTGCGCTGTTATATTCTACTTTTTTGTTGAGTTTTGTTTTAGATGTTAAATTCTGTGTACATCAATTTGTGTATTTGTTATGGTTTAGGCAGCGTAAGCCATTTATATGCGTCAAAAAAGGGACTTTATTTCACGTTTTTCACTACAAAAGGTGATTTTTAGGGGTGAAGTGGTTGAGTATTACAACTCTCTTATAGCCTTTGTTCATTCGCTGAATCTCCTAAACATTTTTCAAGAAGCTCCATCTCAATCGGATGAACGGTATGGCAGAGCACTCTTGCCTGGGAACCTACTTATCCCGATCTTCTTGGTATCAATAAAAAAACTCAAAGCGCGACAGGCCTGGAAGAATTTTGGCTGACCAGCCGGCTGTTGGCCTACCATCCACATGTGTTAATCACAGGGGTAGACGATCATCTAGCCAGTGTAGGGTGACATGTGGTCAGCATGTCGGATCCCCCAGCCGTTATAGCTGGTATTCTCAACCTGGAGTCGCTACTTATTGTAGCTACCCAAATGCCTCACGACGCTGGGTGGGCACCGCACAGTGGGCCAGATACGAAATCTAGCTGGGAAAAAGTACTAACTCTCGCCAATTCATCTTTATTCACTCTAAAATTATTGCCAGATGACTGTTCTTCACTTATCTGCACTAAAATGATTGTAGACAATATAAACATCGGATGTTGCCGATAGTTAAGAACTCATCTGGTCCGCATCCCAGTTGTGTACCGAGCTGTAGAAATAAATACGTTTTGCATTAAAGTTCACTGAGTTATTCTTCTTATTCTACGAGTATATGGATACTTTACGTCAAGGTTTTTACTTTTCATTGATATATTTAACATGTTTCTATACAACCAGATATTGCGTTAAATACACGTGGAATCATACCTTCGAAACACTAAACAATTTACACAATCGTTTTGCTTTAAATTGAGCTACGAAAAAAAAAACAGTTCTCAACAGTAGAACAAATTTTAGTTAGAATATTGAGTGATTTATGGGCTTCAATTCCCGCACAATAACATGTGTGTAAATTATTGAGTTTTTTGTAATTAGCTTTTTTATTAGACGAGGCGGCCGGCAGCTGAGGACTATCTTCGCGCGCAGAGAATCGTTTGATCTAACATATGAACAAAAGTGATCGATAGAGGCAAAACGTGATCCTCTATTAATAAATTAGAGTTAGGGGATGTTCGGAGAATGTTTTACAAAATGTTTTTAAAACATTTTTTCGAAAGCGATTTTCTAAAACATAGGAAGTTGTGGGAGAAAAAAAAAAGTTAGATTTCTACTGAAATATTCTGATTGGCTAAAAGTAAATGTAAACTTTCCCGTTATTAAGAATTTAGAACACTGATAGTCGTTGGAAAATCCTGTTCTATCTGCTTATGGAATTGTAAGACATAAATATATATTTCGAAGGGGCTGCAATAAATACAAAAAAAAGCCTTATTTCTGCTGAAATGTCTGTTTTGGGAAAGGTAGCATAACAAATTTGCTTCCCCAGAAGCATTATAGGGTGGATAAAATATCACAACCTTACTTTTTGACACCTAGTCTCATGTTAATATATCGACATATTGATATTTTATTGTCAAAGAAAAAAGACAATGCTTCGTCCGACATAGGAGATAGGGGAGTTGAGCGGGGTGATTTGTAATGTTTATTATTATTCTGAAGCTATTTTTTTGTGGTTTTTTGAGTAATGTCTTTAAAACATTAGCAGTATCCCGTTTACCATACGACCAAAGTAATATTTCTGTTGCAAGAGCAAGTTCATAGCGAGAGAATTCCTGCTTAAGTGAACATTTATTTTATTCCAGCCTCTTCGAAAGTTATTTTGGGTCTTCCAATTTCATAAGCAGATGGAACAGAATTTTCCAAAGAGTGTCATTGTACTAAATTAATTCTTCATAACGGGAAAGTTAACATGCACTTCTAACCAATCAGAATATTTCATTAAATTTTTTTTCTCGCGCACAACTTCATACGTTTGAGAAAATCGCATTTCAAAAAAATATTGATTTTTAATATCATTTTAACATTCTGCTAACATCCCCCTACCCCAAATTTGTTTACTAAATTATAATTGCCTCTATATAACATTAAAATATATATACAGTCAATATGCCCATTTCACCAATAAATGTTTAAAATGGTCAACAAGTTTCTACAGCCAAGCTGTCATTCTCAAGACCAGATATTGAGTCAATATCTGGTCTTGAGAATGACAGCTTGGCTGTAGAAACTTGTTGACCATTTTAAACATTTATTGGTGAAATGGGCATATTGACTGTATATATATTTTAATATTGTATCACCAAGAAGATCAAATTGTGTATTAAATCTATATAACATGTTTTTCCATACTAAATCAAACAATTATTCTCAGCGCGCAACGGTAGGCCTCAGTTGCTGGCTACCTTCTGTAATGGGAAAGCTGATTTAAAAAAACGCCATAACTTGCGCGCATGTTTTTGTGCGGAAATTAAAGTCCATAAATCCCTCTATATTATAACTACAATTCGTACTACTGTTCAGAACTGTTTTCGTTGTAGCTGAATGTAAAATGAGATGATTGTGTATTTTTTTAGTGCTTCGAAGTTATGATTCCACATGTATTTAACATAATATCTGGTTATATAGAAAAACATTAAATATATCAATAAATTACAAACCTTGAGTTGAAGTATCCATATAGAATAAGAAGAATAGTTCACTGAACTTGAACACACAACGCTAATAACACAACTGGGATATAGACCAGATGAGTTCTTAACCTTCGGCAAATTCCGATGTTTATATTGTCTTCATAAACATTAGAATTGTATCCTTCTTTGCAGATAAGTTAAGAACTGTCAAATAACAATTATATTGGAGTGAAAAAAAAATAAAAAATAAAAATTGATGAGGGTGAGTGAAAATAGTACTTTTCCAGCTTGATTTCATTTCTGGCCCACTGCGCACCGCTCCCATACTGGCCGAAATTCCATGAGAAAAAATTCTCCCTCCATGGGGACTCGAACCAGCGTAAATCCCGCAGTTCTGCGCCAAGATTTCTTGCCATAACCACTCGATCAGGGCGAGGGACTCTTGGTATCAATAGTAAAGATGAAAGGTTCACCCGTACGGGTATTATTTTCTTGGTATCAACGAAAGACAAAAATGGTTATTGTGAATTATCCGTAACAGAAAAACATATGCTGTCGCGGACTTTTTGTAGAGCGTTTTGAGATATTCAATTCTGTGTACGTTAATTTTGGGTATTTCTTATGGTTTAGGCAGCGTAAGCCAATTAAGAGTCCAAAGAGCTACTTGTTTCACGTTTTCCACTACAAAGGGCGATTTTTAAGAGTGTAGGAGTTGAGTATCAAAAGTCTCTTATAGCCTATGTTCATCCGGGAATCTCCTGAACAATTTGTAAAAAACTCATCACAATCGGATGAACGGGTTGGTCGCGCATAAAGTACGAACAAACAAACATTAATTTTTATATATATATACATATTCCAAGCACGTGTTTATCTACGCTCCGGTCATGAATTAACAAGATGAAAACTCTCGTGGTATTGTCCATGTTAGCATCAACGGATTTGAAGAGCTGTTTGTTCTTAGTTACTTTTTTCTTTGCTAAACATCTAAAAAGTCGACAGAATTTTAAGAATTTTATAAAGGGTTCGTTGCTTGAACGGAAAATTGCCGCAGATAAACACCACAACGTTCTTTCCAATTTCGATTTCTCTTCACACTTGAATGTACGACAATTTATCCCTTTATCCTCTTTGTAAAGATTTCTCTTTCCTCGAAAGTAAGCCAGAAGTAACTAACGACAAAGCTATATACTGCAGAGAGAGAAGTGCTTCTTTCACATCATCCCCTTCTATCTCTATATAGTACCTATAATAGGTAATACTACTCACGGCTTGTTCGGAGGATTTTCCGTTTCATCGATTCCAAATCCGAAGTGAAAGAGAAAATCCTGTTTGGGGTCGCGCCCTGCTTAACACTTTGCTGAAAACAAAGTAGGGGTCGGCTGGTAACACGTCTCTTTTCATGACGTTGGGTTTAACACCATTTGGAGATTGTACTGGAGTGGCTTTTTCAACCTTTTCATAATTCCACATTCAAATATTTAAATTAGCAATATAACCTGGACGATGAAATGATTTCTCTAATTCTATATATCTTTCATAAAACTATAAAAAAATAAATGGAACGTATCCATCCATCCATAGTAATTCTGCCCGAAGGCAGGTCCTTCACTGCAATCATAGCATTTTCATGCCATGCTTGCAGCTTTAGTAGGGAATTATAGGTGTGGTAGCTTCCCGTTGCTTTCCACACCGGTGAAGGATGATGATGATGGCCATATGATTTCGGGGACCGATTGAGCCTTAAAGTTTTCCGGGGATCGAACCCAGGCCCGCTGCGTGACAAGGCAGCACGCTACCTCGAGATCACAACGATGGACCGGAACAGTATAAATGAGACATTTGTAGCAAGTGATAGCGCAATTCACAGTGACTATTTAACTCGTGCCCCAAATGGGAGTCAATGACCAATCACGTTTCAATGATTTCTGTTTTACAACCAATCAGAGTCGTGTTTCACAAAATATTTATCAGTGTTATATTTACCATATTAAAGAAAGCTCCTCCTTTTTAATATTCTGAACAGGTCTGGCCATTATTTTGCAGTGACTGAGCCTATAAGAAATACGGCTATAATAATAATTACTATAAAAACATTCGTAGCAATTTATTATGCCACCAAAAAAAAGAAACCACTGTTTGCACTTTCTTAAATGTATTTTTTCCGAGGTAATAATCCAGAAAAAATATAATTGTCATATTTACATCATATGACATCAGAAATGAATTAATATACAGTTTGATGTGTTTCATGTTTTCTCCACTAGAGAGCATTCTTACAATATTGCGTTCCTTTGGCAACAAATAGTATGATCCGGTTGCAGTGATAAACAAAAGCAGCAGATGAAGCGTACCTATCGCTTCTCATTTGTTTTCAAACATCGCCGTTTACATTAAATATATAAATATTTTAAAATAACTATAATTAAATAATGATTTGTGAGTAAACAGCTTAATTTTATTCGTTGAATAGTCCTAACAAATGCCACTCTTGATTTCCAAATTGGAAAACTACTAAAGAAAGAAGTCATAAAGACAGTATACAGGCCTACCAAGAAAATCAAGAACTTTCTCAGACCTATAAAGGATCAACTCCATCCTCATCAGACAGCAGGCATATACAGGATACCATGCAGTTGTGGAAAAGTGTATATAGGCACCACTAAACGCAGCATCGCAACCAGACTTAAGGAGCATGAAAGATACAGTCGTCTTAAACAAATGGATAAGTCGGCAGTAGCAGAATACTCTTTACTTGATGGCCACAGAGTACAATACCAGAATACAGACATATTATCTAACTGCACGCACTATTTTACCCGTCTACAACGAGAAGCCATCGAAATATTCAAATATAAAAACAGTTTCAATAGAAAAGAAGAATCATTAAAAGTCAACAAAGTATGGATACCGGTTCTAAAAAACGCAAAATTTAAACCTCTACAAGTACAGTCGACTAGACTATCTGCACTAAGAGTTATTGATGTTCGTATATGGCACCGGCCTTTTTAGGCCTTGACCCAATTGATGTGTTTATCTTGAAGTCTTCTGCAATTGAAATTTTTAGCTAAAGAAAATGCTCTTCTCCCAGCTGTTTCTTGGAGTACTCTTGAAGATGTTGTTGTTATCTTCGTACGCTTAATCTTTTTGGTCTTAAAGATGTTCTTAAGGTAGTTTTACAGGATTTATTTAAGGACTTGAAGTTAGGTTTGTAAGTAGCATTACAGTGGTTTTTAGGAGTTCTGGATTCAAGAGGATTTTAGATATAAACGATAGAAGTTGATGAACTAGGTTTTTCAGGATTTGTAGAAGTGGGAGTAGGAGTAGGAGTTGTTGGAATGTCCAATTTTGGTGCTGAAGTGTTGATTTTTGGTTTCTCTGGCTCTGGTTGATGATGTGAAGTCTCTGTAGTATGTTGTGAAGTCCTTGGTGCATATTTCAGTCTTGAGTTGGAGTATTACTTGTAGATAGGGCATTGTCTGTGGCTTGCAGCATGAGTTTCATTGCAGTTAGTGCATTTTAGTTCTGTTTCTTTGCAGTCTTTTACTCCGTGATTGCCTGAACATTTAACACATTTCTGTGTTCTTTTACAGCAGTTTGCCAGATGTCCGAATCCTTGACAATTATAGCATTGAATTCCTCCTGCTGGTGTTTTGTAGGTTTCAAGCTTGATTTTTACATTGAAGATGTCTGTGAGTTCGACGATTTTTGTCATGAAGTTTGCTTGTTGTAAGAAAGTTAGAATCCAAACAAGAATGGCAGTCTTGATTTTGATCCGTTTTGGAAGCTGGTTTTATATAGTTGTCTGACGTTGAGGATTGGGTAACCCTTGTCGTTTAGTTCTTGGTAGATTTCGCCTGATGTTATTCTCGTTGGAAGTCCTTTGAGTGTAATTCTTTGAGTCATGAATCCTCTTCTGTATATATGGGTATGAAACTGGGTTTCATAGTCTTGAAGTACACTTGTAACATGGTCGAATGAGAGTTTGTTTTTGGTAAAGATTTTTAGTTGGTCTTTGGTGTATTTCATCGTGATGTCTTTTTCTTTTCCTGCAGCAATGTGTGTGAGTTTATAGGCATTTATGTTGCTAGCGTCTACGACGATAGGCGGAGGTAAGCCTGGAAGGTTCTGTAGAGATATAAATCTGTTGTTGATCTCTATCCCGTAAGTTTTGTCTGTGGTAGCGTTTTTGGCCGTGTGTTTTGGCTTAGGACGAATGTAGTTTTCATCCTTCTTGGAGACTTTGTTGTTCGGTGTCTTCATTTCTTCTCCGGTCAGTCCTTTCTGGTCAGCTGGTTCCTGCCGCACTCTACGCTGTTGATGTCCAGCATTCGCGTCTTCAGCTCCTTTCTGGTCTTGCTCTGCTCTCGGTCTTAAGATCATTCTTCTTCAGTAAGAATAGAATATACTATCAAACAACAATCTCAGTGGAATTATGGAAGTCCCTACCGGTGACCAATCAGAAGGCAGATATAACGCACAATCGACTGGACCATCAAACAGCAATCTCATTGGAGCAATGGAAGTCCGTAACGCTGACCAATCAGAAGGCAGATACAACCTACGAACACATCGCGGTGAACGTATAAATAGGACAGGCAGCGGACAGAATTGCCAGTCTCAAGACAACCCTTGAGGATGCCAGACGCAGTCTCTGGCGAAACGTCGGGGAACTACAAGCCTCACGACCACGGCCTACAGCCCAGAAAATCTTCATCAAGATCATCATAACATATTTTTGTTTAAAAAAAACTGGCATTTGGCTTGGGTAAAAATGTAAAAGTGCATTATATATAGAGAAATGTTTGAAGCAATCGCAGACTTTGGAAATATACACCTCAATGTCCTTGTAACGGTAACGAAACGAGCTCAATAAGACGATAGGGTTTGAGACTCATATTCAAGAGTTCCCGACCTCAGATCCTAGAGACCAACTTAACTAAGGTTTTTTTTTTCATATTTTATTCAATGATGTCAACGAAAGGGTTGGGCAGGAATTTTTATTCCCGCCATATATATCATCCTTAATCACATTATCGTATTAATTTAAAAATTCATATCGTATTCGATGTATTATCACAAGACATAAAAATACAGAAAACATTATATATATATATATATATATATATATATATATACTGTCTGCACATAAATACACACAATAGTTATAACCTCTCCAGTTAATTAACATAACCCAAGTATTCTATATGCGATATGAACAAGATGTCATGACTGAAAACATAATTGGAGTAAAATATGTGCTTTTAATAGTTATACCATGCGCTCTATCAATAAACTCACTATTGAGATTTAAGAACCCCATAATGTGCTAACTGAATTCAGTTCATATAATCTATATCTAGTTCCCTAAGATTCAACTAAATAGTATCCTCTCACCAGCGTCCGAAACATTCCTAATGATATTTTCGTCAAGAGTTCTCAAATAGAAACTATAGATTTTACATATTTACTGCCACCCATTCGAGCAACATTACGCGCCCTACACTAACACTAACTTGCTCCATTACACTACAGTCCTTGTAGAACTTTGGCCGCCTGGTATATTTCATTCCTTTCGTGTCTATCAGACGTTTTCGTCTTTCATATTTTAATTCACATTCTTCTGAGATCTTCTATCACGTTACCGAGCCACCTTGTCCGAGTGCTTCCTCTTTGCCTCCTTCCTCTAGGTTTTTGCTGCACTTTCAAATATTTCAACAAATACTAATAGTGAACGGGAACTCCTTGCCACCATACATAAAAATCATATTTCTTTTCACATGAATTGGTTGTACAATTCCATTATTCATTATAAAAAGTTTCGAAACGGATTAGTTTTAACAAGGTTGGTTGTCAGTCCCACGCCAACCTGGAGGACCAGGATATCCGTTTTAGTCTGAATCTTCACTTCTACCTGTCCTCCATGGGAAGCTCTGTTAGTAGCTACGCTACCGCCGCAATAGTTCTCATGTGGATCAAGCCATACCACCAGAGATATCTTCAGGGAACGTAGTTTTAATGACTTCATCGTATTAGGATAATGGTATAAATTATGATGTTTTTCATAGTCAAGTTTCCTATATTTCCCCAAATATTTGTTTTAGAATCCTATTTTCTTATAATCTTAGCTTGTTTTATTCTTTTAATTATGAGATAATGTTTCATACCTATAGAATACTATAGTTTAAATATAAGTTTCAATTACTTTATTCTTAATCAAAAGTCGAGAATACATTGAACTGAATAGTAACACGAATTTCTAGCTTTAAGATGGTATTTCTATTGTTAATGTTTATGATTATAGCTCTGATTTTAGGTAATTACATATTCTGTTCCCTTATATCTAGTTATAAGAAAACATGAAATTTCGACGAATTACACTGACAGAACCATTTTATTCTATTTTTTTAAATTTTAAATTACATATTTTTACATGTTTTGAGCTATAATACATATTTCACACCATAGTATATACGTTTACATATTTTAATACTATTGGGGAATTATTATAATACGCTTATGTCAATCTCATTCATTTTCGTTACACAGCAAGAAAGGGGGAAAACTAAAATTGTAAGTTTATTATTGTGATTCTCATTCATTGTCATCAATTCCATACATTTCTGTTAAATTCAAAACTACATTTCACGAGTTCGATGAGGACAACAGCGATTCGTTTTAGACGTTTTCCTTCCATCCTTCTCAAACGCTTCTAACAATCCGTTGCATTTAAGTTAACCATGGCACCGGTTAAGTCTTCGTTGTCCTCCAAACTGAAGACATGGATTTCTATTGACACTACTGTAACTACTGATAATAAAAAGGTCCTCTGCGAAACTTGTAATGAACGTATTGTATTGTATTGTATGCCTATGTTTTCCCTTTACAGAGATTTATGCGTCTTCCCCCTACAGGGAAGAATTTGAATCATACTAATTTAGTTACACTTGTTTTCGTATAGATGTCATTTTGAGTGGTACGTGGTTAGCGTTCCGCCTCATACTGATATCTAGGAAACCAAGGTATTACTAGGACGGGAAAATTCGGTACATTTTGCTTAGAGGCCTTTTCATTCAGAGATTATAATTAACATATTAGGAATAAACAACAGGTTTCTTCAAAGAAAAAAAAAACTACTTATACAGTTTTAGGGCCAGCCTACATAATCTAGTAGTGAATTTTACAAATAAGTTAACTGTGCATGACATTAGTTGCAGGGAACATATTCAGGAACAAACTTCTGGTATTGGTATCTGAATTTAAACATATCTTACAAAATGCAGTTTCATATATCGCAGGTCACTTCAGCTAGCTTACCGACAGTATCAACAAACTGAAGATGTCAAGCATGCCTAACCATGAAGTTGTGGGAATAATGTAAGACGCAATTCAGAAGGTCAGTTTTGTAGCAGGTAAAATGGGTGATGTAGTTTCCACTAAACTGTAATCTGTGCTGAATAAGAACTCCAGACACTCAAATCTAGTTATTTTGTTTCGCTTATTTAATAGTGAAATTGTAGAACGCCTTCAGAATATTATTCCTAGCACATCCCTTTGCATAAATATGCACCGTTGACTTTTGTGAAGCTGATTGAACATTCTCTATTTATAAAAACTTACTTTCAGGCAGAAGATTCATGACAACAGAACATTCGGAAAATTATATTATAATTAATTGTGCATACCGTTCCAATGTGATTTAAACGCTTGAATGGGAGACATTGTACATTAATGCTTCATAGCAGAAGTGAATTTATTAATATTTAACAGAGATGTGACAAGCCTAAGTATGAAATTCTATTTTGTAGGAAGGAAATGAAATTTAGGATTATACATATAATTGTTTCATTACATAACCACTTACATATTTCAACAATTTTTATTACTTATATTTATGTACACATTTTTAAATTTGGTATTACATAAAATCCGGGCCCTATTTATGATGAATTCTGAAATTCGAGAAGAGTTAAAAGTTAATTAATTTAGCGAAATAATTAATACATATAAGGAAAACTGGATACAGCACATGAATCGAATGAGATAATAGGACTTCCAAGTTAGCCTTACCTAAATGTAGAAAAACGCAAGGGAAGCCAAAGAAAACATGGTCAGATATATAAAGAGCCGAAACGGACTATTACATATTTCTGAACACTATTTTTATAGGATGAGTTTATTGATATCACACCAGATGTCATTCTAATAAGAGTCCTTAAAATTCTGAATTTCGTTGTAAAGTAGATTTAGATACAGAAACTAAAATTGACACTCCATAACCGTCAAGGCGGAATCTTCGGTAACCACTTATAGAAGACCAGTAGTATATAAAAGATCATTGAAGAGAAAAATCTCTTCCAGGAAAACTAATATCATCTTTCAGAGAGATAAAAAAATAATAAAAACCGTGTCTGTAGTATTTGATTTGAACACTTTTACTTCTTCACGTGTAAAATCAACAACTTCAGTTGCAAGTAAGTGTGATGAGATTGTTCTAAGAACAGGAAAGTCTTTAAATAGTGTACTCTACCTGCCTATTTTTAATGAGTATAAAAACAGAGATATTATGCTATTTTAATTTACATTTCATAATCTTGAATTAAATTAAAACATTTTTAAGTTTCCAAATTCTGTTGTAGTATCCAGGGTACGGAAAAACTGTAGAATGGTAAAATATGAGACCTGTCCTTTCTCATATTAAGCGGAATACATCTGTTTCATAAATAACATAGGCCTACTTTAATTTGCATTGCTTCTATTGCTGCCACTACTATTACTACTACTACTACTACTACTACTACTACTACTACTACTACTACTACTACTACTACTACTACTACTACTACTACTACTACTACTCACACATGCGCGCACACACACACACACACACACACACACACACATATATATATATATATATATATATATATATCCATACGCACATTTATACACTTTAAAAATATCAGCGTTTTTATGTAATTTAGTTTTCTTCTCTTTACGATATTAGGCCATAGTATTTTTAAATTTGTTAAATAAAATCACCTATACCAAGAAATATATTTAAAAAATCTTCAGTTCGATATAGATGCACACGAATTGGTATCCATTGGGACAAATATTTACTTACAGCTAGTTATATATGTATTTTTATTAGCTATAAACATATCAATCTTCATATGATTTAAAATCCGAAGTAACAAAATGTTTACAATTAATTGGAAGAGTCAAATGAATATATTGTTATCTACCTTTTCATTATGTCAGAAAATTGTATTTTAAGAATCTAACGAAAAAGTTAAGTTGAACCTGTAGAATGCGATTACCTGGAAAGTCGAATTTATGGTCCATTTTTGCTAGAGTACGTAATTTTGTTACATGGCGGCACTATGGCCCTGGGGTCGACTCAGCCTCTAACGGAAATGAGTACCAGACGCTTGTTCTGGGGGTAAAGGCGGCCGTCACGCAGGGCTGACAACCCGGCTGACATAAAGTGCCGATTGTCTAGAAAAAGTGGGAGCAATGTACGATCGATATGGTACAGCAAGAAATGCCAAACGAAAGCAATTAAAAAAACGTTAGTTCTGATGCTCTAAAAAATTGTTAAATGTTGTATAATGGACCTGCCATATTGTTAATAGTTATTTCTCATACACTCATCTGTTATTGATTTTTTTCCAAGCCCAAAGGGTTTTAAAGGAAATATATGATATTTATAACTATCCAGTCAGCTTCTGATTTTGTATTATTCGCTAAATAATCACTCCAAATCCAACACGACGTTGACTTTTTCAGTAGACAAAATCACTCGCGGCTTTCTCGCTCATGATTTTTCAGAAAAGCACAACCTCTTGTTAGATTACTGTTCATAATTAAATTGTAGACTATATCACCCCGATTAGTTGCGAAAGAACTAAAATTGCGGCCGCTAGAGTGATTTTTAATTCTCGCTTCGGATTAACCTCTACTCCTAATTATCCGATTTTGCTAGTTATTGAACTTAATCTTACTTTTTTTATTGTCTTTTATATGCATAGTTTTTTTTGCGAATATATAAACAAACATTTTGGTGTTGATCTTTAAAATTCACATACAGGAACATATATGTATACATCTATCTATACCCGTTCATCCTAACGTGGGGCAAAAGTGCTCCCTTTCAGGAGTCTCATAATCGAGACTAATTTAGTTGTTCTTATTTCCCTATAGATGTCAGCGAATGACAAGTGGTTAATTCATCGCTTCAAAAGAACACTTAGTAGGCAACTAAAATATTACTTGGATGGGAAAGGCCGTTGTAATTTCGCTCAGATATTCTTATTTAGGCTTGAAGTTTTTATAACTCCAAAAGAATCTTCATTCTGTGGATCCACGGCTTAAAGTCACTCTCAAGGACAAGGGTTATTCCGTCGTAAAAACATTTACTTATGCCGGGATTTATGTATTTCTTTGACTGTCAGTTTTGTTATCTAGTAAATGGGTTGATAAAGAATTTAAAAAAAATCAATGGGTACGTATTTTACCTAAATCTTGGAGATGGAACGAATGAAGAGGTCCGATTAACAGCATATATGATGATTAGCTAAAAAGTTTATTATGTTACATAATATTGGGTACTTTCTAATGTTATGTGGTTTCTCTTATTTATCTCATTTAGAAGAGTGTCGTAGGTAATATGTCTTTATTTTTGGTGCAGTTGTATCGAACTTGTCACTTCGTAACTTTTTTAATTTTGACATGAAAAAATATATAAGCATAAATAATCATATTCTTTCTTTCTATTTTGTAATGCAACTGGACAAGTATCGACAATTTTAACATTATAGGTCTTGAAAAAATTAGTAGTAGTATTAGTAGGACTTTATTAGACAACAAGTAAGATATTTACAATATTATTTACAAATATGGGTCGCACGGGCAGTAAGCCGTACGTGCTGTTGACAGTCCGTTACAATAAAGTAATAATTGGTACTAGTGTAAAGAAAAATAAACAACAAAAAATCAATAACATTACAATTACATAAAGAAAACACAATAATATTACAATTAAATATTAACACAATAGCATTATACACTAATTAATTTATATATAATTGTTAAGAATTAATGGTATTGCATTTTGATAACATATATTTATTCATGAATGAGTGTTGTCCTTATTTTCCGCGTTTTGTCCAGAAATTTACCGAGGTTTATCCAATTTTCTGGATTTACCAATAACTCGTAGCATGCCAATCTTTCCCGATTTGAATTTAGAAATCTTTCCGGTAATAACTGACGTCTCCAATAGTAAAGACACTCAAGTTGAAATATTTATTTTTGAAAATAATATTGACGTTACTGGTATATTTACAATTCCGTGATATGAAACTGGAAATTCAGAGAGGATTAAACCATACTAATAAATAAAGAATGACTTTTAATGGTAACTAACCTGTACGTTAGATCAGCATGTAAGCAAACTTATATAAATTACACTCTGCTCCGCTGAGTCCAGAGTTCAAGGGCTCATTCCCCGGCAAAATATAACAAATTTAAACATTCATATTATTTACGAATTATACATAGGCTGTCCTATCTAAGGCCTTGGAGCGCATTGTTCATGGACAATTAACTGATTACCTTAACACTCATAACATACTCGACCCACACCAATCAGGTTTTAGGACAGGCCATAGTACGGCAACCGCACTTCTTAAAGTTACCGAAGATGCGCGTGAAGCAATGGACAGTGGCCACATGACAATATTTACACTCTTGGACTTCAGTAAAGCTTTCGACACTGTTGACACTGACATATTAATAGCAAAATTACGCACTCTGAATCTTTCGGACAATGCTGTTAACTGGCTTGGATCCTATCTTCATGGTCGCCAGCAATGTGTATCCAATGCAGAACTTTCCTCATCCTGGCTATCACTGAAGGGTGGCGTCCAACAAGGTTCAGTGTTAGGACCACTTCTGTTCTCTATCTATATTAACGATATATCCACTAGACTTACCTATTGTCGACATCACCTATACGCTGACGATTTGCAAATTTACATTCACTCCCATCCTGACGATGTACATGACACACTAGACAAATTAAATAGTGACCTAGACTCAATTTCCCAATGGTCGAAGAAACATGGACTTAATCTAAATGCTGACAAGACACAGTGCATAATTATAGGACATCGGCGAATCCAAAGCATTATAAATTACGAAAATATCCCTACCATTCTCCTAAATGACAAAAACATCCCCTACAGCTCAGTAGTAAAAAATCTGGGTATCTATATGGACCAACACCTAGACTGGAAAAACCAGGTGAATAATACCTGCAAGAAAGTGTTCTCAATTCTTCACTCCCTAAATAGTTTTAAAAACTTCCTTCCTACAAAATTAAAACAAATACTTGTACAGACTCTTATAATGCCACACTTCGACTACTGCGACATACTACTGACTAATCTGACAACTGATCTATCTGACAGACTACAGCGTGCTCATAATGCATGCATTCGATTTATATTCAATCTCCGTCGTTATGACCACGTGTCTCCATTTCAGGCCTTATCATGGCTACGCCTAAATGACAGAAGAACTTTACATTCACATACCTTACTATTCCAAATTCTGCACACATATTTACCAACTTATTTAACAACACGTTTTCAAAATTTATCGGCTCATCACAATTTAGGAACAAGATCACAAGACTCTTCTTTACTTTTGATACCACAACACAGGACCTGTCTATACTCTGAATCTTACACAATATCTATGGCTAGAGCATGGAACTCACTTCCCAGTCATGTCAGGGACTGTCAATCGCTATCATTATTTAAATCCAAATTAACTGATATCTTAAGTTCGACACAATGAAAACATTAACTGCATAACAACTATATAGAGCATTCCATTAATAATCATCTAGGAAGCTACTTACTTTATTTTATATCATTTTAATTGTATTATATTCTATGTTTTTGTTAGTATTAGCTAGTATTAGATTACATTATCATTGTATTTTGTTTAGTCTTAATCTTAAATTGTAATTTGTAAGTAATTTTTGTATAATTTTACTATTCGCTGGTTGAGTGGAAGAGAAGGCCTTATGTCCTTAACTCTGCCAGCTAAAATAAATTATTATTATTATTATTATTATTATTATTATTATTATATAATATACAAAAAATCGGAAGGATAATTAAATTATAGAGAAAATATCTAATATCTACATACCTAGACATCCCCATTTGAGACAGAGGTGTTCCCTTAACACCAAGCTGATTTTAATAAGTTTATTTCTCTACAGACATTAGCGAGTGACAAGTGGTTAGTTCATCGCCTCAAAGGGAATCCTAGTGGACAAATAAGGGATTACTTGGATAGGCAATATAGATTCAATTTTGTTCAGAGGCTCTAATTTAGTCTTGAATTTATCTTACAAGTCCAAAAATCATCATATTTGGGACCTAAACCTTAAAGGCCTCTCCATCGAATTCGGCTGGGTTTGAAATCGGTACCAAAGGCAAAGAACTTAACCCCTAGGTCATCGATGCTGATATAAAAATATAATGGACTGTAATTTTTAACAAATCGTCTATATTAATTTATTTATGTAGTTGTGAAAAAAGACAAATTATATTTTGATATCGCTTGCGAACAGAAATGGTTAAATTATAGGCTACTTTATTTTTATTTTATTTCCCTCCTCACCATTTGTAGTACTTAAAAACCAATGTTGTTACTCGTTCTCAGGCAGAAGGAACTCTGAACCACACGTTAGACAGATCAATCAGTTCGTTATTATGTACTTTAATCCATTGACTATTTACTTTACTAAAAAAAATACAATATTATTTTAAGGTAATATCACAAGCATCCATTTTATGAAATTTGGACACATATTACAAACATCCCTAGATAACGTTTCTAAATTGTGTATATATATATATATATATATATATATATATATATACTAGCTAATACCCGGCGTGCGCTGCTACACCTAAATAAATGAAAATTGATGTGATTTCATGTTTAGTTAAATAAGTAAAAGGAAAAATAATTATAAATTTATATTATTTAGATATCCCGTGCTGATACCCGGCGTTGGCCGGGAATCTACTTATCCCGATCTTCTTGTCATACATGAGCTCAAATATGAAAATTAATGTTTTATGTTTAATTGAATAAGTAGAAGAAAAAAATTATATCCTAATTATTTTTAGATACCCTGTTTGCCCGGCGCTGTCCGGGAATCTACTCATCCCGATCTTGGCATAAATGAGCTGAAAGACAAATTAATGTACTTCTTATGATTAGTTGAATAAGTAAAAATGGAAAATAATTATAAATGTGCATCGTAATTATTTTAAGATTCCCCATGCTGATTACCCGGTGTTGCCCGGGAATCTACTTATCTCGATCTTCTTGGCATAAATGAGCTAAATGACAGAATTCGTTATTGTGAGTTATCCGTAAAAGAATACTCGCCATGTGCTGCTATGCTTGCACAAAATCTACGTATTTGTTTCGATCTTCTTGGCATCAATGAAAGACAAAAGTGGTTATTATGAGTTATCCGTAAGAGATAAACATATGCTGTCGCTGACTTTTTTGTAGAGCTTTTTGAGATATTCAGTTATGGGTACATTAATTTTGTGTATTTGTTGTGGTTTAGGCAGCGTAAGCCATTTAAGCGTCCAAAGAGCTACTTTTTTCACGTTTTTCACTACAATGGCCGATTTTTAAGTCTAGGAGTTGAGTATCACAACTCTCTTATAGCCTATAGCCTATGTTCATCCCGGGAATCTCCTGAACATTTTGCAAAAAGCCCCGTCACAATCGGATCATCGGTATGGCTGCGCTTAAAGTACGAACAAACGAACAAACAAACAAACATTCATTTTTATATATAGGGTGTTTCGGAATAAGTGTTGTAGACTTCTAGGGGCTGTAGAGGGACTTAGTAGATACAGTTTTAATAAGGCATCCATGTTCGGAAACGTACCATTTTATAGGTTTGAATATCATTACAAACTTGAGTAAGTACTACAAACTTCTAAAGGTTGTGCTACAAGTGTGGTTCCACATGTTGTTCTTTGAACAAAGTGTACATGCGACGCATGTTTTCATACACATAAGACCTGGTGTGTGCTCAATCATTTTTGGTGCCTCCAGAATTCGTGTTGAAATTATTGAGCACACACCAAGCTGCCGCCATGATTCGTAATATGGGTTGAAAGAGGTCCATGGAAGCGTCTTGTAGGAAAACTAGTGTGAAAACGCTCAGTTAGTAGGCCACGAATGAGGTGGGAGAATAACATTATCAATGATTTGAGGGAAGTAGATTATTCAGGGGGTGATTGAAAAACATTAGCCCAGGTTAGAAATGTATGGAGAGCTTATGTCCGCGTGGCCATGAACCTGCGGGTTCGATAGAGCTAGTGAGTTAATTAGTTAGCCAGAATTCGTGCAAGAAGATCTTCCTTCGACTCAACAGGTATCTCGTAAACAAGGTTCTTCATATGGCCCCACCAGGAAGAAGTCGAGAGGAGTTAAACGTGGCTACCGTGGTAGCCAAGTAGCAAGACCACCTCGATCTATTCACCTTTCACCATATGTATGTTCGAGATATTCGCGGACGGTAAGTGAAATGTGCGCGGATGCGCTATCATGTTGGAACCACATGTGCTGACGTAGTGTCAGTGGAATATCTTCTAATAACTCCACCAGTATTTCTTGCAGGAAGGTCAAGTATTTGCGACCCGTTAGGCGGTACGGAAGAACGTACGATCCAGTCAGATGACCAGCAATGTTACCAGTCCATACATTCAAACAGAATCGTTCCTAAAATGCATGTGGCTGTGTGGCATGGGGATTTGCGTCATCCCAAATAAGACTATTTCGACTGTTAAAAACAGCCCCCTCAGTGAAGAAAGCCTCAACCCTGAAAAGAATGCGGCGAGGAAATTCGGGATTGTCGACAACTGTAGAAAGCATAGTCCTACACAGAAAATGGCACGTGGGGCAAAGTCTGTCGGGCCCAATGCATTAACTTTCTGAAGGTGATATGGGTGGAGTTGATGTTCATGCAAAACACTTCATACGCTCGTGTGGAGGACATCAAGGCATGGACAATGGTTCGAGTACTCGTCATCTGCTTCTCTTCTACGTGCTGAAGGACATGTTCTTCAAAACTGAAAGTGCGGCGCGTCCGTGGAACACCACAGTCAGCCTTCCTAGCTTGGAAGATCCTGTTTTTCGCAGCCGTTGTTGAAGTCTGACGTAAATGGGATGTGATTGAGTGCGGTGATGCGGAAAGCGTTCTTCATAGATTTGCTCGACCATTACATCCAGCTCCACCGTAAATTATCAATATCTCAGTGCACTCTTCAAACGTGTATTCGACTATCTTGTACTGTCTCGTTCTGTACTACTCAATGACTGACTGCCAAATAAGATAAAAACTGATTCAGCAGAACTGACTGTCAACACAAGATACACGATGTCAGCCCAAAGTGTTTCGCTCTTCAAACTTATTTAATATCGAAATTGTATGTTTTCGGACATGTGTTCCTTATTAAAACTTTACCTACTAAGTCCCCTCTATAACCTCCAGATGTCTGTAGTACTTACTTTGAAACACCCTGTGTATATTTTACATTAAGTGTCGATCACGCAGGAACTATATAAAATGAGAGAGTTTCTCAGAGAGGTGAATTTATATTACAATTTTGCTTGTTTATGGAATATATCTTCCTTTCGTTAATTAAATCGATATATCCAGTTACGTTCCCAATAAACAAACCTGACATGGGGTAGAGGGGTTTTTAAAGTAGGGCTTCAGTCTTAATTATCGGAATTTACTAATTTTCAGATAGTAAAATTTTCGTTTTATTTCAGTAGCATATACCGAGTTTCATAGCGAAAAATCTAATATTACGGCCTCTAGAGCTATTTTAATTTTCGTTTTAGGTGTATTCCACACCTAATGATTCGATTTTGTTGATTAACGAACTCGAGTTTACGTTTTTTAATTGACTGCTATATGTCAAGTTTGATTTTTAAAAAATTGCAACCGCTAGAGCGTTAACGCACAAAAATAGGTATAAAAGTTAGATAAAATCATCTAACAGCTGATGATGGAACACGTTACTAAAGCCTAATTACATTTTAATTGAAATTTCAGATGTTTGAGGGCGACTGAGTTCTCAGGTGCACATTTTATTAAATCAACTTTTGATTTAGTAACCTCAATGGCAGTCCATTTTGACTGACACGCTGATATATAGACCTATTACATTTTTGTTATGGTCATTTTCGGTGTTTTTTTGAGTAGAATCAATGGGGATTTTTAAAATGGAGATTTCAGAAACTTCATGAGAACAACTTCACTTTGGAATTCTCTAAAAGAGGTTTCTGAGGAATTCATATTATTGAATAAATTCGCTCATAAATTCAGGTTTTTTATTTGTTTTTGGAAAGCCATTTATTTTGGTTAAAGATTTAAAATAATGATTTTTAAAATTTTTATATCACTAGGTCAAAAGATCAAGTAGCTGTCAGATATAAAGTTAATGTTTAAGCATCTATAACCCTATCAATTAATTATAAAAGCATTCGTATTTATCAAGTGAAGCATGTTGATGACGCAGCCTTTAAGAGAAAGTCGATGGTAAAATGACAGGTTAAGTAGATTTCCCAATTCTGGGAGATGACAATAATTGTAGTACTGTGAAATGGTGAATTGAAAATGATCGTCCTTTATTAACGGCTGTCTCGTCAAACATAAATAGCTACTGTGCCATCATCTGATTTCCAATAACGCAGGTTAGTCACACAGAGATATTTAGTAATGAAATGATACATATTTAAACATTATATTTGCATTACATTTAAAATAAATCAACAAAATATGAATTCTGGAATGAGTGGGTTAAGGCGTAGCCTTTGAGAATCGTATTCTAGAGTTTCCGATTTTAAATACCAGGGTTGACCGAACTGATAGATTTTTTCATAGTTTTATTCAGTTCTCAAGAGATATGCAGGATTGGTATTTCATTATTATTTTTTTCACATTTTCATCGAACATTGATGTATAATGAATTCCTCACTTTCCCTTTCCTTCTTCTTTTACACCTTCGTAGAATAACCTCTCACCTGACAGGTAGATTTACATCCCGCACGCCGCCTGGACCTTACTGCTGCTCGACCTATCGAGAGAGGGATTCTAAACTTTGGATCACACTCACACTTTTTTGACTGCCAACGAAATGGAGGGCTTCCCTGAATGAGTGAGAAACTCAATCCAGGGCTTATTCTGAGACAACACAACATTAAGACGAGACACGCCATTCATTTACATAAAACTTGGCGAATATGATAAAAATGATTATGATGGGTAGATGAAGTTGGGGGACCGTTTCGGCTTAAAGCTTTCTGTTGTTGAGAAGAAAAAGAACGAGAAACCTTATCCGAGTCTACCCAGGGACCCTCCCACACTCTCTCTCTCCCTCTCTTCCCTTTCTCTCTCTCTCTCTCTCTTTCTCTCTCTCTTTCTCTCTCCTGTCTCTCTCTCTCTCTAAGTTATTTTATCCGATTTTCTGTATATTTACGTGTCACTAGCCAGATAGGCCTTACAGGGACAAGACCTGCCGGGAGGGAATTTTTATTTTTAATTCTCATATGAGATGCACAAAAGAAATTAAACATAGGCTCAATTCTGGAAATGCATGCTATTATGCATTGCAGAGACTCTTGATGTCCCAACTCCTTTCAAAAAACGTTAAACTTAAAATATATAAAACTATTATTCTACCAGTTATATTATATGGGTGCGAAACATGAACTCTTACTTTAAGGGAGGAAAGGAGATTACAGGTATTTGATAATAAAGTATTTAGGAGGATTTTTGGACCAAAGAGAGATGAACAGACAGGTGAATGGAGAATACTACATAACAATGAACTACATGGTCTTTATAGGAAGCCAGATATAATAAGAACAGTCAAGTCTCGTAGACTGCGATGGGCAGGACATGTTGCACATATGGGGAATGAAAGACGTGCATGGAAGCTTCTTGTAGGAAAGCCAGAGGGAAAACGCCCAGTTGGTAGACGAAGAATGAGGTGGGAGAATAACATTAACTATGATTTGAGGGAAGTAGATTGTACAGTGAATGATTGGAAAGGATTAGCTCAGGATAGGGATGTATGGAGAGCTTATGTCCGCGCGGCCGTGAACCTACGGGTTCGATAGTGCCAGTGAGTAAGTAAGTAAGTAAGTAAGTAATTCTCATATACAAGTACATGGAAGGCATCTCAGAATGAGTTATCAGCTCAATATCAAGGCCACGACCGAGCACGATGAACATCACTCGCCTACACAAACAAAGCGAATGTGTTATTCCATTAATAAGTTGAGATAGTGTCCGGTGATTATTTGGGCCTTACTATTTAAATTTAATATTTTTACAGGTGTGTAAGTACGTATACTTAATAAACCGCACTGACGAAACGTTTTCTGACAGGCGATCGAATCCAGACCCATTCGTCGAAGCAACCACGTTACCATTAGTCGACGGCGATGGACATGAATTTGTTGAAGACATATGAATGTAGACAAAGCCTACATGTGAATACACACAACCAACAGATAAAGCTATTCACTTAAGTAACAGCCTATAACCTAAAGATCCAACACGAGATATAATCAAAGATGTTAAAATGTTCCAAAATATAAGTAACAAAATCTGAATTATCAATAAAAACATCGTCACGCAACTGGTCACTCAATGAAAAGTGGACAAAGTAGCAACTATTACTATATTCAATGTATTTTAAGGAAATAGTCTAGGTTACTGACATGAAATTGTATAATTATACAGTACATGTGCTAAATAAGAACTAATCCAGTGATGTTATTAATGAGACTTATTATAATAAAAGAAAATCCCTGTAACAAAGGTGTAGGAGTAAAAATAAAGTTTGAAATTAATTAATATTAGTGGAAAGAATTTAATATCCCCCCCTATATATATATATATATATATATATATATATATATATATATATATATTATTTTTAGATTTTGAAAAGGCCTATGATAGAGTCAAACGGGAGATAATGTGGAAAATATTGGAAAGCTACCAAGTCCTCAATAATCTAATAAATGGTATAAAAAGTTTATATGAAACCACATTTATAAAAGTAAAGTTAGATCATGGGAAAATAACAGATACATTTGAAATTAACCAAGGTTTAAGACAGGGATGTGGACTATCTCCATTACTGTTTATACTATATCTAAATAAAATTGTCCAGGAGTGGAAAAAACTAAACCCCCCAGGAGTAAAAATATGTTGAGGAAATCAAATAAAAACAATAACCTTCGCAGATGATCAAGTACTTCTAGCGGAGAATGAAGATGATTTTCAGAGATCAGTGTTTAAATTGCAGAATACCCTGGAAAAATACAACATGAAAATATCTGAAAATAAAACCAAATCCATGGCAATCACTGGAAAGGGACTTTCGAGAGTAAAAATAATAATAAATAATAAACCAATAGAACAAGTAACACATTTTAATTATTTAGGTAATAATATATCACAGTTTCATAATCAAAAAGATGTGGAAACAAATTTAGAAAAATATAACAGATTAAATGGTTTAATTAGGAGAAATTTTGGAAAACAAATGAGGAGAGAAATCCAATTGAGATTTCATAATGCCATAGCCAAACCTCCTCTACTATACGGAAGTGAATGCTCGGCACTTCGAGCAAAAGATGAATCCCGCATTAATAGTTCACAAATGAGATTCCTCCGATCACTAACTGGAGTAACATTAAGGGATAGAATGAAAGGTGATGAGATAAGGATGCAGTGGAATAGCAGGGAAATGGTTGAACATATACAAAATTATCAGATTAAATGGTTCCAACACGTCCAGGGAATGTCAAATTCCCGTTTACCAAAGATGATTTACCACCTCAACCCTAAAGGCAAAAGAGACCTCGGAAGACCCTTCAACCGATGGAAAGATCAGTTTTTGTAGTCGCAGAACGGGCATCATCACCCAATACTACATTCGGAAGAAGAAGAAGAAGAAGATTAATTAATATTACTTCAAAGTTACAACTAATTCTGGATTATTGCTACAAAACCAAATATTTTTACAGTAATGCATTCAAATGTAAATAGTAGTAATTACGATGATGATGATGATGATGATTTATTTATAAACACTCCATGTACCCAAAATAATTCTCCTTTTTCTTAGTTTAAGTCTTTTATAATTAAATCCTTCCGGCTTTAATTACCTGGAGGACCAGGTAATTTTTGTTCGAGGTGTTCTTCCTCTAGCCTTTAACGAACCAACGCAACGACAATCTACAAGGAACTAGATGATGATGATGATGATATTAATAATAACAATAACAATATATATTATTTTAATAGACGCCATTAAATTTAATTGAATAATTTAACTTGGTATTAGTACATCCAAGAACATAAACAATAGATAGCCAACACCTTTTTTAAGAAAATGCCTAGCTCAAAGTGGACTTGGCGCTCGCCAGACGGCAACACAAAGAACGAAATTGACTACATCCTAAGCGATAACCAAAGAACCATAAGAGATATCCAAGTAGTAGCCAACCTGAAATTCAGTACAGACCACAGGATGGTGCGGGCAAAAATGGAGATAGAAAGAAGAAGGAAGCATCCAGCAAAGCAACATAGACAAAATATAGAAAACATAGACAGCAACAAATTCCAGCTACATCTTCGCAATAGAATTGCAGAGTCCAACCCCAACCGAGAAGCAGGCGCTCAGGAACTGTACAACTCCCTGGAACAATATATACTACAGGCGACCAAGGACTCCAGCAAAAATACGAAAGCTCAGAAAGAAGGCAAACTCAGTCAAGGAACCATTGCCTTAATTGAACGTCGATCGGAGATGCTAGAAACCAGAGACGCTTCGGAGTCGAATAGAACCGAGTATGCCGCAATGGACAAGCTGACGAAAAAGGAAATACGGAAAGATCTGCGAGAGTACCGCACAACCATAACTAGGCAAATAATAGAAACCTCCAAATCGATAAGGAAAGCAAAGAGGGAAAGAAATGATGACAAACAATGGATGCTAGGAACTAAGAACCAAGCAGGAGGCCGCAACACATTAAGAACAGATATAATCCAGTCAGCCACAGATTTCTATTAATCCCTATACACAAGCTCCCTAACAATCCAGGCAACAAATCACATAGGCATATTCGATGCTAAACTCGAAAACCACGCCGACACCTTTCCCCCAGTACTGGCCAGCTGCAATAGATGAAATGAAATGAAAAATGGCAAAACACCCGGAGAGGATGGAATATACAACGAATTGCTAAAACTGACTTCAGATCTAATACTACCATCACTCACAAACATCTTTAACAAAATTCTGCAGACATAAGAGATACCCGAGCAATGGAAATCAAACACAATCATTCTTCTCCACAAGAAAGGCACAAAAGATGACCTGAATGATTACCGACCCATAAGCCTGATGTCCAATCTATACAAACTATTTTCAAAAGTGCTAACAAGAAGACTAACAAAAGCCCTGGACGAAAACCAGCCAACAGAACAAGCCGGATTCCGCTCAGGCTTTAGTACAACAGACCATCTCCAAGCAATTAACCAAATAATAGAAAAGACAGTTGAATACCACCATACATTATATCTAGCATTCGTCGACTACAACAAGGCATTCGACTCAGTAGAACATTCAAGTGTCCTCCAGGCATTACACACCCAAGGAATCGAACACAAGTACAGCCGCGTTCTGGATAAGATCTACAGCCAAAGCTATGCCAAGGTGAAGACAGAAATTGTGGGACAACCATTCAGTCTCAAAAGAGGAGTACGACAAGGCGACCCCCAATTTCTCCTAAACTTTTTACATGCGTGCTTGAAGACATATTTCGAAAACTAAACTGGAGCAAGAAATACGGAGTAAATATAAACGGGAGCAGGCTATCCAACTTAAGATTCGCTGACGACGTGGTATTGTTCGCCAGATCCCCTAAACAACTCCAATCAATGATTCAAGAGCTCTCAGAAACTAGCAAAATTGCAGGCCTTTCGATGAACAAAAGCAAGACACAAATTATGCCAAATGGTCCGGAAAACCCAATCAAAGTCGATGGAATGGATCTTCAATATGTAAGCGAGTACATATACTTAGGACAGCTACTCTCCTTCCATCAGAAAATGGAGAAAGAAATAAGCAGAAGAATAGCTCTCGCCTAGAAGGCGTTCTGGTCACTGAAATTTATACTGCTGGACAAGTCACTCAACCGGAAACTCAAAATGGAAACACTACAAACCTGTGTTTTTCCAACACTGTTATATGGCTGCCAAACTTGGAATCTTACTGCCAAACTGAAGTACACACTCCAAGTATGCCAAAGGAAAATGGAGAGGAAAATCTTAGGCATAACTCTGAAGGACAGAATCTCGAATACAACACTTCAAGCGATGTCCTCAACAACTGATCCTGCACAACAAGCCATCAGGAAAAAATAGAAGTGGGGAGGCCACGTCGCAAGAATACAGGACGACAGGTGGACAATAAAAACAACCATGTGGGACCCGTACACAGGCAAGAGACAGCGCGGAAGACCAAGACGACGATGGGCTGACATCTTCAAAGAACGAGCAGGGGCGCAATGGTCCAGAGTCGCCAGATGCAGGAAAAGCTGGAGAACGATGGAGAGCCAACTGTGTATTAACTAATCACAGAACAGACAGTGTATACAAACCAAGTGCTACATCCAAGTCAACTTCTCACCACGGAGTAGCTCACCGGGTGACACTCTCAAATAGAGCTTAACCCCTGTACAGGGAGGCCTTTGCCCTAAAGGGACATATCAGGCTTTATTTATTTATTTATTTATTTATTTATTTATTTATTTATTTATTTATTTATTTATTTATTTATTATTATTTATGTATTAGTACATCGCTATGGTCTCGGGTTACCGTTGCTGCATTCTACGCAGCGGGCCAAATTGTGATCCCTGGTCGGGAGAACTTTCCTCGGTGATGATATTTTTCGGGGCTTTTCCTCACCTATAAGACAAAGGTCAGGAAACTTTAAGCCCCAGATGGTCCTCAACATCATCTGGCTATCAAAATCATCATTATCATATTCGATATGTTTAGTATGAATGTGTAGGCCTATGTGAATGGTGAGTTTGATTTTCTGTTGTGTTGTCTCGGAGGTGGCCATGCCACTGAGATGATCGCTCATTCGGGGAGCTTTACCATATCCTTGTGTAGTCAAAAATGTATGCGTGTCATCCATAGTTAAAATCAGTCTTCCAACAGGTTGAGCCACTGTAAGGCTCGAGTGGTGTGTGGCACATAAACGTACCCATAAGTCAAGAGGTTTAAACTATTATAATTGAATGAAATCATTCATTTTTATTAGTTGCATTAGATGCAGTGGACCCAGGTTCGATAGCTCGTCGGGACAAATCTCCTGGCTGCTTTTTTCGGGGGTTTTCCTCGATTGTAAGACAAAAGTCAGGAAACTTTAAGACCCCAATCCCCGAACTTCATTTGGTCATCACAATTGAAATGTAAAATGATCCCACTACAGGCCTCAGGAGGCCCTTGGGGTAGTAGGAGATTAAGGCTCCCACCTTTTCTAGACAATCGGCACTTGATGACAGCTGGGTTGTCAGCCCTGCATGATGGCCGGCTTTGCACCGAGAACAAACGTCTGTACTCATTTCTGTTAGAGGCTGAGTCGATCCCAGGGCCATAGTGCCTCCAGAAGGTTTGGGTCAGTTTAAAAATCCTGACCCCACTGGTACTCGAATCCTCGACCTTCCAGCTTGTAGCGTAATGCCTTAACCACTACGCTACGACGTGCCCTTAGGCCATCACAATTATCCATATAATTTTCGCCGTGCTTGATATCCATATAATTTTCGCCATGCTTGATATTAATGCATGAGAGAATGGCATTGAGTTGATCAATCACCCACGTCCTTGTGTGGGCCAAAAAATATGTACTTACTTACTTACTCACTGGCACTATCGAACCCGTAGGTTCATGGCCGCGCGGACATAAGCTCTCCATACATCCCTATCCTGAGCTAATGCTTTCCAATCATTTCCTGTATAATCTACTTCCCTAAAATCATAGTTAATGTTATTCTCCCACCTCATTCTTGGTCTACCAACTGGGCGTTTTTTCTCTGGCTTTCCTACAAGAGGCTTCCATGCAAGTCTTTCATTCCCCATACGTGCAACATGTCCTGCCCATCGCAGTCTACGAGACTTAACTGTTCTTATTATATCTGGCTTCCTATAAAGACCATTAGTTCATTGTTATGTAGTCTTCTCCATTCACCTGTCTGTTCATCTCTCTTTGGTCCAAAAATTTTCCTAAGTACTTTATTCTCAAATACGTGTAATCTTCTTTCCTCCCTTAAAGTAAGAGTCCATGTTTCGCACACATATAATATAACTGGTAGAATAATAGTTTTATATATTTTCAGTTTAACGTTTTTTAAAGGAGTTAGGACATCAAGAGTCTCTGCAATGCATAATAGCACGCATTTACAGAATTAAGCCTATGTTTAATTTCTTTGTGCATCTCATTCCTATTTGTGATTATCGTTCCTAGGTATTTGAATTCAGCCACTTCCTCAAAATTTCCATCATTTGTCATTAGCTGTCCATATCCATTATATAATTTATTTCTACGTGTGAACATATATTTAGTTTTATTGATATTTACTTCCAGTCCTAATTTCTTAGTGTTACTCAATAGTGTGTGCGTGTTGTCCTTTAGTATCTCCTTGCTGTCGGCCAATAATACTACATCATCAGCATAAACTAACAGCTTATTAATACCATTGAGTTGTAAGCCTTCCTCATTCTCTAAAGATTTAATGGCATGCTCTAGTACAAAATTAAATAGTAGAGGAGATAGTGCATCTCCTTGCTTCAACCCATTCTGGATTTCAAAAGTGTCCGAAAACTGTTTGCCTACACGCACCCTACTCTTTGTGCGATTTAGACACATTTGTATAAGTCTAACTAACTTTTTAGGAATTCCAAACTCCAGCAGGATACTATATAACTTCTCCCTCTTAATTGAATCGTATGCTTTCTTGAAGTCTACGTATAGTTGATGTACAGTACCATTATATTCCCATTTCTTTTCTAAAATCTGTCTTATACTAAAAATCTGATCCGTTGTAGACCTGTTTCTTCTAAATCCACATTAATGGTCTCCTAGAATGTCATCAATATAGGGAGTAAGTCTGCTGACTAATATATTTGTTAGAATTTTGTATGAAGTTGAAAGTAATGAGATGCCCCTGTAGTTGTTGCAATCAGTTTTATCTCCTTTCTTATAAATTGGTACGATAATTGATTCCTTCCATTCATCTCGGAGAGATTCTTTTTCCCAAATCATACTTAGCAACCAGCGTATCTTGTCCATCAATTTTTCTCCCCCTGATTTTATCAGTTCTGCTGGGATCTCATCTGAACCTGATGCTTTATACATCTTCAATTTTTCAATCGCCATTTCAACCTCTAATGCACTTGGTTCTGCGACTAGCATTTCTGCTGTCTGTAAATTATCCTCCTCAATGTCTTGTTCTGTATGTACATTTAATAGCTGATTAAAGTAACTTCTCCATCTATTTAATAACTCCTGGAATCTGCAATCATATCCGCATTTTCATTCCGAATTATGTTTGTTCTAGCCTAAAACCCTTTCTTCTCTATACTAATTCCCTGATATAATTCTCTAATGTTCCTATTTTTTGCGTTCATTTCAAGATCATTAATTTCTCTCTCAAATATTCCCTCTTTTTACTCTTTAGTAACTTGGTGGTTTCCCGTCTAATACTACCCAATTGCTCTACATTTTCCTCATTTGACTCGTGCAACCATTTCATTTTTGCTAGCTTTCTTTTCTTTACAATGTCGGCACATTCCTCATCAAACCATTTCTTTTTTTGCCTCTTTTTTAAACAACCAATGCTTTCTGATGCTGACAATTTAATAGTATCTCTTATAGCCCCCCATTCTTTATTTATATCAGTTTCTTCTTCGTTTGCCACATTGTCATCTGAAGATTCCAGTACTTCAAATCTATTAGCAATTTTGATTTGATATTCTTGCCGCATTTCATCATTTTTCAAGTTTTTTAATTCAAATTTTACAGAATCATCTTTAGCATTTGTTCCTCTCATAAGCGATAGCCGTTTTCTGACTTTCATTCTGACCAGATGATGGTCCGAATTGCAGTCCGTCCCTCTAACTGATCTAACATCGATGATGCTACTGTACCAGCATTTATCAGCTAATACATGATCTATCTGGTTCCGAGTTTCTCCATCTGGGGACGCCCAGGTGTATTTATGAATATCCTTATGCTGAAATGTTGTGCTCTTAACAATGAGATTCTTCGATGTGGCAAACGTGACTAATCTAACCCCGTTGTCGTTACTATCTTCATGAAGACTGAATTTGCCTATTGTTGGTTTGAATATATCTTCCCGCCCCACTTTTGCATTAAAATCTCCTAAGACAATTTTCATATGATATCGTGAAAGGCTATCAAATAAGCATTCTAATTCTTTATAGAACTCATCCTTGATCTTGTCATCTTTATCTTCTGTGGGGGCATGTACATTTACAATCATAAAATCATGTCGTTTACCATTTAGAATTATGTATGATATCCTATCACTAACAAACTTAATATCTCGGATAGCGGATAGGATCCTCCTTCTGACTAAGAAAACCCGTTCCAAATGCAGGTCTTTCTGCACCCCCATAGTATAATGCAAAGCTTCCTGATTCCTGACTACCTTCTCCTGGCCACCTAATTTCCTGTAAAGCGACTACATCCAAGGGCGATTTATCTAATTCCCGCGTTAATATCTCTAGTGCCCCGCTATTGTATAAAGTCCTAACATTCCATGTTCCTAGGAGCATGTCCCTGTGTTTGAGCCTTTGGGATGGGTTCCCTGAAGTAGTCCCCGCCCGGAGAACCGAATGGGGGACTATTTGACCTCCGGAAAATTTTACCCCAGTTGAACCTATGTCCGCATTTCTTGACGGTTGTATTTTTACAGCGAAAGATCGTCATTCTTTCGCCCAAGGTACTTCTTTCGTCTGGCTTATCACCTTCGACCAGTCCGGCATGGGTAACCCTATCGGCAGCAATGCTACCGCCGGCATAGCTCTCAGGATCATTTAAGCACGCAAGCCACTCCACCACGACAAGGTAAAGATACCATGGAGGGGCCAAAAAATATGTGTGTGATTAAAAGTTAAAAATCCCCTCCCGACAGGTCGTATCCGTGAAAGGCCCGAGCTACATGAAGAATGCAAAAGTACATAAACAGAGAGAGGTTAAATTAAGGTAAAAAATAAGGAATGAAATAAAGGAATAAATGAAGAAAGAATTATCAAGTTTTTAATAATGATCAAATTGTGGGAATTAAAATTTACTTAATATTTGGTACAGCTGCAACAAGAAATTTCCCTTGGAATATATTAATCTTGGTTAAATAGGCAGCACCAAGACTTTAAAGGAGCACGATTAAGTTTGTGTGCATGTGTGTGACCCATCTCTTAGCGAGAACTTGTGTGGCAAGACGCAAACCGATTCTCGCAGTCTTTGAACTTCCAATAGAATTTAACTACCATAACAAGGTTATGAATCGTTAGAGTGACCTATCTCCATTTCGTTCACCAAGTGAATTTACACATTCTGCAGCGTTTTTATAGCAAGCTATGGATACAATATTGAACCCTCCCTTCTCATCTCAAATAAAATTAATTTAATTCATACTTCGGTATGTCTCATTTCAATATAACGTGTTCTTATAAAATGACCGTAAAATGGACATTACAATACCATCTACCGCAATATCCACAAAAACGGACGCAACCTTCACCAACATGTCAATAAACCATGACCTACATGTTCAGTAATTTTACAAGTAAACAAGCGAGGTTAATTAATAAACGTTATGTAAAGGTAATAAGTTCATATTATCAATAAGTCTACTTATTTGATTGAAAATGAATGATTTCATGTTACAAACATTTTTTTCTAGCTGTTATCATATATATTGCTTTTCATTTTGTGATTCGACAGAAATAATTAGATCAGCCTCCATTTCTTTCATTACTACAAGTATTACTGTTTGAATAATTTGCCTACACATTCACTGGCAAATATCATACAGCATAAATTTAACAATCATGCTGAAGGGCTTTTTCTCCATATTAAGAAGACAACTATATGATCAGTTCTTGATTCTTCCCTTCGTTCAGAATAATCTAATTTTGTATCATCTATTGCCAATAGGGGCTATACTTTGTTACCTTTTTTTCTATTTGAGTAAGTTATAATATTAGTAAGTTATTAATATTTTGTTAGCACAAATTTTAGATTCCGGTATATTACTTTTATTCACATTTTACCTTGAATAACACTTTAACCTAAAAAATTAAATACGACCCAGTTCTTTCTGCATGTTTTTCAGGGGTTTCCTTTTGTATCGACTTCTAATGACTTCAGTGTTAGATGCAGCACATTTAGACACCAAACAATCATCCTTTTTTCGTCGGCTATTGAATAGCTACGTTAGCTTATATGTGCGCCGGACAGTACTTTATACATGTTAATATATGTTCATTAAAATATATGAAATATATTTTTACGTTGTAGGAAATTAAAGTATTTCCATACTCCTAAACTCATCCGTAAAATATCATGTAAAATAAATAACTTTTCCATGGTCGAGCGGTCTAAAGCATCAGTGTCTTGGTTCATAGCTGCGGGAGGAGCCGGTTCGAATTTCCATGGCAGAAGACATTTCCTCATTGAATCAATATGGGATCGGTGCCCATCATTGTGAGGAATTTGGAGATCTATGATTGATCCAGGTTGAGAAAAAAAACCATAACGGCTGGAGACACAACATGTTAAACATATGTCTTCGTTATGATTGCAGGACAGTCATGACCTCTTTGATTGTTATATATGGATACCTATTGATAGGCCAAGTGTCTTCTAATCCTATCGCGCCATGGAATGTTTAAATGTAAATAACTACTGATATTTATTGAATAAAGAATTGCATTATTATAATTTTGTAATGATATAAATAAATAAATGAGAAAATATATAATTTCGAAATTTTTATTGCCATTCTATGATTTTTGCATAGGGATTTCAGTTCTCTATTGGCAACTTTTGTTTCTTTTCTTCCTCTATTTTTATACCGATTTTTTATCTTTAACGCTTATCAACGGCTTATCGTTTTAATATGCCACTATATCTCTCAGAAAAGGTTTTTTTAAGTTTAATTTTCCAAAAATGGATACTGCACCAAAATCTTTAATTGTAACTCCTATCTTTATTTGCTGTTTAAGTTCAAACGCTTATTTATGTTTTTCTGTGAATTATTTTGGTGCACACATAAAATTGATTACAAAATTAATTACTTTTGCGCACATTTGTACTATAGTTAAATTTAATGCGATTTGTAAGATGAAAATGAAAACTAATATATCTTAAACATTTGAACATTACTCATTTATAATGTTTTGTGCAAGTTATTATATTATAATGCGGTCGCTGTCTCCATATAATCCCCAATAAAACGTACGCAATGTTGGTATTATAGCCTCGCTATAATGGTTGTCCAGCGGCTCACTTTGATTACCCGCAGCTGTTATATATATATATATATATATATACATGTAATTAAATACAAATATACCGACTACCGCCACTCTCAACACTTTCACTTTCACTTAAACTGAAAATATGTAAAACTGCCATTCTTCCTGTTACAGTTTATAGATCTGAAGCCGGACTCTTGCTTTAAGGGAGGACAAATAATAAGAATGTGGGGCGATAATAATACGTAATTATATAGTTGGATATCGGTGGCTGCGTTGATGTGGTTGAAAGCGTTCGACCTCGGGCATTTTCATACATTTCTACAAAATGTTAAGAATTTCCTAAAATGTTCGCGATTTCTTCAGTTTGCTGTATGTGTGTGTGTGGGGGGGGGGATATGCGAGTCGACCACCGACCACCGAACATCGACTACACAATATCGACCTCCAAATGCCAAACACCAGTCACTGAAGGTAGAAAAAACCGGAAAACTGAATAAGTAAGATTTGGAAATTGAAATATTTGGTAGTGGAAAACTGAAAACTGTAGAATTGTAAAGAACTGGAAATGGAACTATTCAAATTTAAGATTTAAAAATGAAAATATAAAGAGGAAAAATACCAAAATGTTAAATGGAAAACTGGATAGTATAGTTTTGGAAAGCAAAGAACTGGAAAATGAAAAATTTAAAAAAAAAGTAAGAAATGAAAATATAAAGAGAAAAAATGTCAAAGTGTAAGAAGAAATTATTACGATCCAAAGACAAAAATGGAGCGGAGAAAGTAAGCAGAAGAAGAAACAGCAGAACATCCTAGAAAATTATAAGTAGAGCAGAGATAATCAGACAGAAGAGTAGCATGAAAATCAGATAACATTATACCAAATGTAGTGGTATAAGACATTTTATGAAAATACTTATTATGTAAGAAATTTGTGTATACGGAAAAAAAGAATAAAAGTAAAATAAATAAAAGTAATTTAATGCACATCTTTTACGTTAGATATAAACAACTGCAGAGATGTGCCACAAATAAATCCAGCAAAGGTTTCCACAGCTTGTATAGACTGTATAAAAAAATTAATGGAAACTGAAATAATAAGAAATTAATTAATTTAGATAAATTACCAAATGATCAAAATTAGAAAGTATCGATTTTTGTAGATAGTTCCAAAAAGAACTAATTTTTTTGGTTGTAAATCATACTTGTTTAAGCTCACCATCTATACATCTCTATCTACAGTTACTGTTTTTCCAATCCTCCCCTGTAGGATTTACCTCCCTCAAATCATGGTTAATGTTAATCTCTCACTTGATTCTTCGCCTACCTAGTCTGGTTTTCCTAAAGGAATTTCCATGCCCCTCTTTCATTCCCCATTCATGCCCATAGTTATCCATGAGACAAAAGACTTTTGGATGGTATTTCTCTTGAGGCCGAAACAGGTCAACAAATGGCCTTAATTCGTGAATGTACATTGATGATGATGACTTAGCTGTTTTTATTACATCTGGTTGCTTATAAAGATCATGTAGCCCAATGTTAAGTAGTCTTCTCCATTCGCCTGTGTTCATCTCAATTATTTTTATAAAATCTTTATTCTCGAACATTCTTTTTTTTCCCCTCCCTTAAAGCAAGAGTCCGGCTTCAGATCTATAAAATGTAACAGAAAGAATGACAGTTTTACATATTTTCAGTTTAAGTGAAAGTGAAAGTGTTGAGAGTAATGAGACGCCATTTTATTTCCTCACTTATAGATTAGTAAGATAATTTATTTTTTCCATTTATTTGGAAGAGCCTATTTTTCCCAAATTATATTAAGCAACCGAGGTATCGCATTAATTAATTTTTCTCCCTCTGATTTTATCAATTCTGCTGGGATCCCAACCGGTAACCTGATACTTTATATATAGGCCTACTTAATGTTTCTAATTTCATTTCAATCTATGATATTCTTTGTTTGTGTGGCTAATATTTCCGCTGTCTGTAAATCATCCTCTTCAATATGATGTCATGTATATTTAACAGCTGATTAAAGTAATTTTTTTTTCCATCTATGTAATATTTATATATTTCTGTAATTTGCAATAATATCCCAATTAATATTCCAATTTCATTTCTTCTTTAATTCCATATTATAATTGTCTTTGTTCCTATTTTTTGCATCACTTCGAATTCATTAATATACTCTCCAAAATATTCCCTCTTTTTTATTATTTAAAAACCTACTCGTTTCCTGATTGATGTTACCTAATTTTTCTAAATTTACTTAAGTTGAAAAGTGTAATCAATTAATTTGTACTAGTGTAATCACGTAGACTTTCACGGCCGGAGTTGCTATGATGATCTTGATGAAGATTTTCGGGCTGTAGGCCGTGGTCGTCAGGCTTGTAGTTCCTCGACGTTTCGCCAAAGACTGCGTCTGGCATCCTCAACCCTTGAGGATGCCAGACACAGTCTTTGGCGAAACGTCGGGGAACTACAAGCTGAGGATGCCAGACGCAGTCTTTGGCGAAACGTCGGGGAACTACAAGCCTCACGACCACGGCCTACAGCCCGAAAATCTTCATCAAGATCATCATAATTTGTGCTATCTTTCTTTTCTTTACAATCTCGGCACATTCCTCATCAAGTCATTTCTTATTTTAACTATTTTTTTAATAACTGACGCTCTCTGCTGCTGACAATTTAATAGTACATCTTATAATCACCTATTCTCTGTTTATATCAGTTTTTTTTCGGTTGCCACATTTTCATGAAATTCAGGAATCAGTTTTATTTGATATAAATACTTATTCATTTAATCTAATACTTCTCATACCCTCTTAATATATCAGAACAGCCGAAAAACAAAAAAAGAAGCATTAATTCTTCCGTTAAATAAAAATTAAAGTAGGCTAATTGTATTTTTCAGACATAAATATATGAATATTTATAAAAAATCGAAATCCAAAGAATTAAAATGAATAATATGATTATTATGTACGAGGCATGTTGCCAGAGCAAAGATTGCCAAAAATTGTTATGGAATGGATCCCAATGGAAAGGAGGAAGAGAGGAAGACCGAAGAAAACTTGGATAGAAGGGGTACAAGCAGCTATGAATATCAGAGGAATGGAGGAAGATCAATGGATGGATAGAGAGGAATGGCGTTTGGTTTCCGGAAGATGGCGGCAGCTGCCATAATACCGGATGATGATGATGATTATGTACGAAACAATTATTGCATAATTTATTTATTGTATTCATACTTTTTCTGAGAAAGTTGAGGTAAACAATTTAAGTAAGGAGCAATATATATATATATATATATATATATATATGATATGAAAAGAAAAATGAATGCTTGAGTCGGGATTCGAACTCGAGTCTCTAAAGTCTGTACCTTTAGCGCTCTAACCAACTGAGCTACTCAAGAATTCCAATACAAGCATATATATATATATATATATATATATATATATATATATATATTATTCAATAAAATTTCGACATTTCTGGTTTTCTCTTCTGGCATTGGCGTAATTGTAACCCCCACTTCTGAGATTGGGACGCCCTGAAGGCGGTGTTACGCCGCCTCGATGATATGATAGGTGAAGATGATTATAGTGGCGCGCCAGGAGAATCCTTAATTCCAATGTTAATCTAAGACGAATATGAATGATGATGGTTATTATGGCCATATGATGTTCGGTGACCGTTTGGGCCTTACGTTTCCTGACATTTGTCTTACAGGAAAACCCCGATAGAAACCTCACCCAGGAAACTGTCCCGACTAGGGATCGAACTCGGGCCCGCCGCGTGTCAAGGCAGCACGCTACCTCGAGACCACAGCGGTGAACAGGAGCAAAATATTTAGATTAACTTTATTTTTTATTAAAGTAATGACTTTTATATTATTTCAGAAATGTGTATAATAGCCTATATGTCATACAATACAGTTTAATAAAACGTTTAATAAAATGTCAGAAATTTAAATATATTAATTTTTAAAATTAAGTTGTAATATAATTTAGGATTTGATATAACTTATAGAGAAAATAAAGATATAGAAAATAAAGTAAATAAATTTCAGGCTATTTATGGAACCATAAAAAGAACCTTAGGTCGGAAAACAAGGAAAGATACGAAACTTAAATTATATTAAACAATGGCTGTTCCTTTGTTGTTGTATGAAAGTGAAAACTGGATAATGAAATCAAGGGATAAAAGCAGGATACAGAGTGCGGAAATGTTGTTTTTACGTAATGTGAAAGGATGCACAAGAGCGGATAGAATAAGGAATGAAACTATACGAGAAGAATTAGATATATATAAAATTGAAGATATAATCAGCGAAAATAACAAGAAATGGACAGAACACTTAATGAGAATGAACAACGAAAGAATACCAAAAAGAACCTTCCTGTATAATCCCAGAGAAACAAGAGATGTTGGCCGACCACGTAGAAGATGGACTCCACTTTTAACTTCGCCGGAACAGGCTGCATAGCCTAAACCATGTAGTAGAAGAAGAAGAAGTTGTAATATATCTTAATATGTCACCACTGTTGTCTTTGATTAACGTCGCTGCATCTTATGCAGCGGTCCAGTATTTGATCCATAAACTGGACAGTTTTCCTGGGGGATTTTTTTTTCAGGTTTTCCTCGCCTGTAAGACAAATGTCAGGAACTTTACGGTCTTAAGAGTCTTTAAACATAATTTAGCTATTACAAACATCATTGTGATATTACCCATATTTAGTATGAATGTATGGGCGAATGCTATGTTCCGTTTTAAATGTCTGTGTTGTCTCGGAGGAGGCAATGAATTGAGCTGAACACTCATTTGGGGAACACTTACATGTCCTTGTGTGGTCAAAACTGTATGTACGTGATCCAAAGTTTTAATTGCTACCCCGACAGATCGTGCCACTGTGAGACTCAGATGGCGTGGAACACAAAAGTACATTTAAGGTGTGAGGTTGAACTACTATGGAAAAGAAGAACAAATATATAATTAACACTGTTCTATTCAAATTTTGCTTCTGCCTTTAAATTGTCGTCATTTCCTATTAAAGTAATTACATTCATTCCTTTCATTTCCATTAATGCAGTTCAACCTTACAGGTACTTTTATTTGCCACACGCTACCCGGCCCAAACAGTGGTACGACCTGTCGGCAGAGGGATTTTAACTGAAGATCATATATATATATATATCTTTTTTTTCTTCATATTGTAACATACCCACCCCCCCGTTTTAGTAATCAGCTCAAAGCCAGGGCCACCTCTGAGGCAACACAACATAAGACCATTCACACACACTATACTAAACGTGACGAATATGATAATTATGATTATTGTGGCCAGATGATGTTCGGGGACTATTTTGGCCTTAATGTTTCTTGAAATTTGTCTTACATGTGAGGGTTTATTTTGTAATATGTTTAAAGAAGTGTGAAATAAAATCACGCAATATATGTAATACATGTCAGAATTTTTTATACACTATTTTAAAATAAGATCTAATAGGTCCTATTACATTCAATCTACCATTTGAAAACTAGACATGAATCACTGTTCCACTAAATTAGTTGGCATATAGTCACTAACAGTGCCTTCCCCAGTACCAAGTCCGTAAAGTAAATATTTTCCTTTACCATGAATCATTAATCAGTATCTAGCAACTGGAAATTAACGAACCAACCTCTCTCTCTCTCTCTCTCTCTCTCTCTCTCTCTCTCTCTCTCTCTCTCTCTCTCTCTCTCTCTCTCTCTCTCTCTCTCTCTCTCTCTCTTCCTCTGCCACCCCATCCCATCCGAAGAACTCCTTCTCACCCCCTACCCATCTACTTCTATCCCACTTGGTTTCCTTTACGTAAACTTACAGGTAGTTAGCTGCTGCTCTGGTTGGTAGAACACATTACGTCATAACTACTAGTACTAGATTGGAGGATGTAACAATAACATTTAAACCCAACAATAACTGCCTACAGGGTTGATTTATACAATCTAGCATGGAGAGGAAAAAAAATAATGTTGTAGATCCCTTGTTTCTCAGAAGAAAATGATATTACAGGCTATTCTGGTTTAGAGTGTTTGGTGGCAAACTGAATTACATAATTTTCTGAAGAAATGCTCTCTGCATAAGCAGCTGAAGCAATATCTTTATCACTACGAGTTGAATCGTGCTGAAATACTCAAGACTAAGTTTGATGGGTTTTGAGTAATGTACATAACTGAGTTTACATTACATTTAGTAACTCATATGCTATGATACATTTCATAAGGAATTATTTGAAGTGTTTCAAGCCAAACATGATGACTATCCGAAAAATTAAAAATATGATTTGGCCGTCTTATTGGCTTCTTGAGTCTGAACACTAGTTTCTGACAGAAAATATGTATTGATAGCGTTACAAAGAAATCCAGAAAATTTTAATGGCGCTAACTACAAAGCCATTTTGTTGGCAAGCCACACTTGACTAATCTTGACGTCGGAAGCTTCGTGGCCGCAACAGTTCATGTAGGCTAAGTCACAGATTTAGTGGCTCAATCCTGGAAATATCAGTGATGCTATTAGTGGCGGCCAAACACTGTCTTACTTCTGGTCGCTCTCGCGAGAGCGGCTGAAAGGGAGTACGGCCACGAAAGTCTCGTGTACCGGTAACAAGAGCTGAAGAATGAGAAGTGACGGGATTCTCGCATTGAATACGATGGATAAAGTCATTCAGTGATCGTGTCACCGTACCTACGTAGCCGTAGGCTATGCTTCTTAATAACCAAAGGAATTATTTCTTTTACGAATAAACATTATTATTATTATTATTATTATTATTACTATTATTATTATTATTATTATTATTATTATTATTATTATTATTATTATTATTATTATTATTATTATTATTATTATTATATAGTATAAATGTATAAAACATTTAAAGGTCATTCCATATAAAATCGGCAAAACATTTATAAAAACTGAACTCGCATCTTCAAAAATTTACAATTTCTTTATATTGGAAAGTTTTGGTGCACTGGACATCTTAACTGAATTTCAGGTCTCCGTTCGATATACTGAAATGAAAGAATAATAAATCGGTCAATTGATCGTATTTTTAAAAATAGGTATTTTGTTTGATATAAATGTCTCAAAGTATAACTACTCCATGAATTTGAAAAGATAGTCACATAACTTATACAATTTTATGCTCTTTCCCTTCAAAATTAGTGCGCTGATGTTTACATTTTTCTGAAGGGCGTAAATTCAATAATTGACCATTTTAAACATTTTTTTATAAATAAATAATAGCAAGTTATTATCCGTACTGACCAACTATTGTCTGATATGTTTATTTATTTGTAGCTGAAAGAAACCCTTATAATTTTATAATCTTCTTAACAATTTCGCTTGGAAATAAATTTGAATCGCTGAGTTGAAAAGGGAAGAAACTCCAAGTACCCTACTTTTGAGAAAACCTTAAAAAACTATAGGCCTATATTTTCTTAGACTTTGCTCTGATAAATTTTTGATCAATTACAATATTGATCCTCTGCTTACACGGAGTACAAATATAACAAGAATTCATAATATCTATGTTGCATACGTGTTTCTTCGCTCTTCGAAGGCAGTGGAGTTTTTTCCCTTTTGAAGTCAGTGATTCATTTATATAAATTCTAAGTGCATGTTTAGTGCTGTCGGAGTACATTTATTTACAGTACTAAGTACATATTTAATTAATTATCTCACATGTAAGATGTACAAAGTTATATTCAAAGAATAAGTCTTGTATATTGTAGGTTCCGTAAGATAATTTATTTAATGTATTCTCTTTAGTTTTCGTAGTCATAGTATACATTATTTTGCTCATGAAGACTGTCATTGCTCACGGAAAATTTGATTAACTGACACTCCCGGTCCCTCTCGCTCACATTCTACTCCCGCGGATGCGTTTGGCATTTCCCTTCTATGCCAAGTAACTTCATAGAAGCAACGAGACTAGAAAGCTCGGAGAGCGAGATTCCATGCTTTTATGCAACGCAGGGACTCTCGTCGTCCCAACTTCTCTAACAAAATATTTGGCCCCTATACTGAAAATATAATAAAACTGTTATTCTCCCAGTTACATTGTATGGCTGCGAAACATGGACTCTTAATTTAAGGAAGGAGAAAAGATTACGAATATGTAAAAATAAAGTTCTTAGCAAAACTTCTGGTTCAAAGAAACATGGACAGATAGGAGAATGGAGAATACTTCATAATAGTAAGCTACATGATCTTTTTTTGGAGACCAGATAATAAGAATAATTAAATCTCGTAGACTGTGATGGCAAGACATGTGCCACGAATGGAGAATAAAATAGGGACATGGAAGCTCCTTATAGGAAAACCAAAGGGAAAGCGTCCAGTACGCAGACCAAGAATACGGTGCCAGAATAGCATTAATAGTGAACTGAGGGTACTAGATTATACAGGGGATAATTGGAAAGCATTAAATAAGAATAGAATCTATGGAGAGCTTATGTTTGCGCGACTATGAACTTAAGGGTTTGATAGTGCCAGTGAGTTAGTTAATAATAATAATAATAATAATAATAATAATAATAATAATAATAATAATAATAATAATTTATTATTATGAATTATTACTATTATTATTATTATTATTATTATTATTATTATTATTATTATTATTATTATTATTATTAATTATTATTATTATTATTATTATTATTATTATCATTATTATTATTATTATTATTATTATTATTATTATTATTATTATTATTATTATTATTATTATTATTATTATTATTATTATAGAAGATAAAACTGATTGCAACAACTACAGGGGCATCTCATTACTTTCAACTTCCTACAAAATTCTAACAAATATATTAGTAAGCAGACTTACTCCCTATATTGATGACATTCTAGGAGATCATCAATGTGCATTTAAAAGAAACAGGTCTACAACAGATCAGATTTTTAGTATAAGACAGATTTTAGAAAAGAAATGGGAATATAATGGTACTGTACATCAACTGTATGTAGACTTCAAAAAAGCATATGATTCAATTAAGAGGGATAAGTTATATAGTATCCTGCTGGGGTTCGGAATTCCTAAAAAGTTAGTTAGACTTATACGAATGTGTCTAAATGGCACAAAGATTAGGGTGCATGTAGGCAAACAGTTTTCGGACACTTTTGAAATCCAGAATGGGTTGAAGCAAGGAGATGCACTATCTCCTCTACTATTTAATTTTGTACTAGAGCATGCCATTAAATCTTTAGAGAATGAGGAAGGCTTACAACTCAATGGTATTAATAAGCTGTTAGTTTATGCTGATGATGTAGTATTATTGGCCGATAACGAGGAGATACTAAAGAACAACACGCACACACTATTGAGTAATAGTAAGAAATTAGGACTGGAAGTAAATATCAATAAAACTAAATATATGGTCACACTTAGAAATTCATTAAATAATGGAAATGGACAGCTAATGACAAATGAGGGAAATTTTGAGGAAGTGGCTGGATTCAAATACCTAGGAACAATGATCACAAATAGGAATGAGATGCACAAAGAAATTAAACATAGGCTCAATTCTGGAAATGCGTGCTATTATGCATTGCAGAGACTCTTGATGTCCCAACTCCTTTCAAAAAACGTTAAACTAAATATATATATAAAACTATTATTCTACCAGTTATATTATATGGGTGCGAAACATGGACTCTTACTTTAAGGGAGGAAAGGAGATTACAAGTATTTGAGAATAAAGTACTTAGGAAAATTTTTGGACCAAAGAGAGATGAACAGACAGGTGAATGGAGAAGACTACATAACAATGAACTACATGGTCTTTATAGGAAGCCAGATATAATAAGAACAGTTAAGTCTCGTAGACTGCGTTGGGTAGGACATGTTACACGTATGGGAAATGAAAGACTTGCATGGAAGCTTCTTGTAGGAAAGCCAGAGGGAAAACGCCCAGTTGGTAGACCAAGAATGAGGTGGGAGAATAACATTAACTATGATTTGAGGGAAGTAGATTATACAGGGAATGATTGGAAAGCATTAGCTCAGGATAGGGATGTATGGAGAGCTCATGTCCGTGCGGCCATGAACCT